>JARFXV010001422.1:0-92500 GCA_031761425.1 Cosmopolites sordidus
ATATATATATATATATATATATATATATATATATGTGTGTGTGTGTGTATGTGACATCATTGGAAGAGCAAAGAAATGGAGGTGAGTAGGTTATATAGCGAGACGATGTGACAACAACAGATAGACCAAGCGAATCCTGGATGATTATCTTGATAATAAACGTCCACGATGAACTGATGACATATCCAGATCGGATCCGAATGGGAGAGGACAGCTCAGGACCGCACGAGTTGGAGGCATTCTAGGGAAGACCTTCATCCTGCAGGGGGTGGAAAATGGCTGGATAACGATGAAGATTTATAGATATACATAGTATATCAAATCACTTAACTTCTCGACGCGCGTTAACTTCTTCTAGCGTCAGGAGATGATAGAATTATCTTTTAACGATGCTAACATATTTGTATAAAAGTATAATGAAACACGTATCCAGAAGTTAAAAAACTATTTGGTGTTTAGTGGTACGAATAGCTCAAAACCGAAGACGAGCTACAAATAAGGCTTCATTAATTTAGCATAACAGCCAACAAGTTCCAATATGATAATTTCACCGGAAGAATCATATGTATCCTAATTTTTGCTATATTGGATATCGATCGATTGAATCTTATATAAATATTTTTAAAAACGCCCTTAAAATATATTAGCTCATCGAGAAGCCCACTGGGAAAGCTGAATATAGTGATGTAGATTTTAATACAAAATTCAGAGGAAACATGTGTACCTAGAATAGTGTCGTGATGTTTGAGATTCCTTAATATTTTAAATTTTGATTTTATGACATAATTTATATGACTGTGCTTTCAGTAATACATTGAGTTACAAGGAACCTATTGTGACTTTTGCGTTCAACGCGCATGTGTATTATAAAAACATAAAGTCCCAATGAAGAAATTATCCAAAATGTGGTTGAAAAACTTCAACATAATCGTTGTGGATCTACCAAGCTCGTCGAGGAGCCTACTGACACAGCTGAATTCAGTGTAGGCTTAGATTTTAATGCAAAATTCAGAGAAAGCAAAACGAGTAACTAAAATAGTGTCGTGATGTTTGACCTTCCATAATATTTAAGTGTTTCGACTCGATTTGGGACTACCAGCGGACGCCGACTACGGCTACGTAGCAATTCCAACAATGGGTATCAGGTGTGCTTCAAAAAATTATATGACTCAATTTATATAAATGTATTGTGACTTTTGGTTTCTAATAAACGAAATTAAAGGCGTTCAAAACATTTAAAAAACAGGTTAAAACTAAATAAATAAATATGAATCACTATTTACAACAAATATTTTATTAAGAACAGATGATAAGTGAGAAGCAACAAATCCTCTAGTTCAGAAAAACCAACGTGTAATAACACTGCACTTTATCTGTTAAACCATTGTAACTGATACTTGAAGTTACATCGTAAAACATACAGCATTTTATTTTCCACTGCAGTTTAAACGCGTCTGTTACCGCAATCCAAAACGACATAAACACAAAACATTTTTCATTTTATCTTTAAGGTTCGTCCGGATCGTAAATTTTATTTCCTTCTAAGCAGTTAGGTTTGATAATTTTTAAGTGCTTCCCAAAGTTTTGATACTAAAAATTATTGAAACTTATAAGAAGTGTTAGGAACTATTAATATATGCTTCTGCATCGGTTCATTAAATAATTAAAATTAAATTAAATTACAGTGAAATAGCTGAATTGATTTAAGGGATTTTATTATTGATTTTTTTTAAACAATGATTACCATTTAATATTATTTATGATAATAGTACCAAATATTGACCGATTTTGATGAAATATATTTTATTTATAATATATTATAAATATTTTATTCAAATTAATTTTAAGAGTTTAGGAGTTGTTACACGGGAGAAAGATATTAAACTTTACATACGTTTTAGCATCTTATAATCTATAATACTTTTTTTATAGAATATTTTATGTAATGATAATTAACTTAAAATTATAACAATTAATATTATTATTGACATAATATTATCAATTAATAATTAATATAATAATAATAATAATTAGTATAAACAAATTTAATTAAACAAATCACACAAATAGAAATTCACTACAAAAAACAGAAAATATTTATAAGAACCAACTGGAAATAGACATAGGAGATTCTGCGGATAACAACCTAAAAGTAAATATAAAAAATAAAATTGCAGACACCCTTAAGAAAACTTGGCAAAATAAAATCATGCATGATTGTGTAGTGGATAATACACAAACATTTAAATGGCTAACAGAAGGGAAGCTTAAAGGCGAATCGCTACAAGATATCATCAAAAGCATATGCAACATATGGCTGTCAATAGCAAAAGTAGATTATGTAGAACATACGACGAGACAATAGATCATGTACTTAGCGGATGCCCTGGATACTTGCCAAAAAAGAATATTTAGATAGACATAATAAAGTTGCAAAGTTGATTCACTTTAACATTTGTCAAAAGCTTGGAATAGAAACTTGCAAGAAATGGTATGAATACCAACCCAAACAAGTATCAACCGATGGACAAAAAACTGTCTTTTGGGATCAACAAATTCAATCTTAATGGATAATATTAGCCAACAGACCGGACATACTTATTTAAGATTTATAACCATTATAAATTATTATAGATATCGCTGTACCATCAGATAGAAACGTAATTCAAAAGGAAGCGGAGAAAGTGCTCAAATACAAAGATCTGGCTATAGAGGCTTCCCGAATGTGCGGTTTGAAAGCTCCTATAATTCCAGTAGTAATTGGGAGTACCGGTACCACAGTGTCTAGAAAACTCAATGAATATATTGAAATGATTCCAGGAGCATAACATAACAGATCTCTAAAAAGCGGCATTGTGTGGCGCTACCCACATAATTCGATGCTATATAGGTTTAAATGGTTAGTAGAGCAGAAACCGTAAGAGTATGGTATACTCTTGGTTTTTGTCTATATACTTACCAAGTATAAAAAACTGGTAATATAAAGGATAATAATTAATATATTATCAATTAATAATATAGTATTAAATAGCATATAATTAAAGCTATATGCTCTTAATATTGACCAGCAAACACTAATTAATGACAGCTAAGTTCGAAATAATAACAGCAATTTTATTTAAAGAGAATTATACCAATTGACTATTTTTAAATCTAGAATCATACTTTTCTTTATTGGTTGTCTTCATAAATTATTATGTATGATGAAATGGAGAAAATATATATCTTCACAAATAGCTAAAAAAACACTTTTTAGTACAATTATCAATATTTCTATGTTTATATAAAAGTATTATGATTATCATTTATATTAGTCACTATCAGAATCAGAAAGTATTCTTTGGTGCCGTTTTTTGGAAAAGTAACTTGTTTTTTATTCATGTTATTCTTTTTAAAATCTTTATTATTCATTCTCTCTTCTTTATATTTTACATTTGTCTCTTACGTAATTCTTCTTCTTTTCATTGCGTTTTCATTTGCGTTTCTTTTTCTTCTATTTATTTCTTTAATAAACCATCTTCTTTGTTCTTTTCTATCTCAATTATTTCTTTTTATTTTTCAAATGTTTTAACATCACGTTTAGCTTATTGTAGAATTACTTATTTTTCCTTGATTTCAAGCTTCATTTTTTCCATCTCGAATTCTTCATATTTGGGTGATGTAATTTGGACATAAATTGATTCTGTCTTATTTTTATTGTGTGTTTTATCAATTTTTGGATGGTAAATGTTTTTCCCAAATTTTATTAACGTTGACTTCTGAATTTTCTACTGACACATTGTTGTTTTCGACGCTATCATTTTTGAAACAATTTATTGTCATATTTATATTTTCTCCACTGTCATTCGGTACTCTGCCTACTGGCTTATTGTCACTGTCAGTGCTAATATTTAATTCCATGGATAAGACCTTGTTATTGTTTAAAACATCATCGCATTCAACAGTTAATCCAATTAAAGGGTTATTAATATTTATATTTTTATTGTCAATAATATTGAAAAATCATGCATAATCAATCATGCGTAATCATTTTTTGATGCTTTGATTTAAATACGATGTTCTAAATTATGGCCAATTTAGTTGTAGTGGTACATTGGTTATTTCACGATAGCAATTATTGACCGGAGTTTTATTTTAATTATTAACACCAATTTAATAAAGAAAAAAACATTAATAATTAATCTTGAATATTTTATTGTGAATATTAACGCCAACTAATTTATTACGTAGTCATCAAAATTAAATAAAATAATCATTAAGGTATTTATCTATCACTGCGAGGTTAACTTTCAATGACCGGTTTTCACAACTTTCGTACACATGAGCTGAAACTTTTTTATTTATTGATATTGCGCATAGTTCCCGTGCATGCAGTTTAAGTTGTTCGAAATATAATTTAAAACTAATTATTATATATTTTCTATAAAATTAATTGACCTTTTTTTAATATCTGAGTTTTTAAGATACCTGGTTTATAAATTGATGTCTGACAATATTTGGTACTGTTACCCTACATAGTTTTTCTGTCTCGTTCTTTCTAGTAGAGTTTGAATTCACATCTTCAAGATATTCCTTTTTTTCACTATATTATCTGGTTGACTTTTTGTTGAATGGTACTGGGATGTCTTGCTGGATGATGAAATTGGGCACATATCTTAGAGTAGCTACAATTAATACCTTCTGGTGAATTTTAAGGTTACATTCTGCTGCTGACACCCACAGTTGATACCCGGACTGGTTTAAGCATGACTTTGTAAAATAGTATTTCATAATTGGATTGATTATGATTTCTCTCCAATAAGCCAAAAAATATGCCTATATTCTAATCCAATCATCAGTTCATCGCAGTTTCAGTCTCTTTCGGGGACGTGTGCTATCAAGCGGAATCCACTCGAGGATTGCCTTGGTCCACCTGACGTCCTATCGCCTCGCTATATGGCCTGCCTACCTCCATTTCAAGTATTCTACTCTTCTAATGATATCACATACTTTCATCTATTCTCTGATCTACGTACATAGCTTTCTGCCCCCGTCTTATAATGCCAAGCATACCTCGTTCCATTCCCCTTTATTCTACCAGAAGTTTTTGAAGTTTTGAGTTTCTGATCAAAGATTTTCTCAGGCAAAGTGAGAGTTTGCTCTTAAATACTATGTTAAGCTTACCAAATGCCTGCGAGCCATATTTAATACGCCGTTCCACCTCTCGGGCGCTATACCCCTCCATTGAAATCAACGGTTCAATTTACATGTAGTGGTCCACAACCTTAAAATGCCTTCCTAAAATAGAAATGCTTCTATCCTCAGTAAATTTATTGAACATAATCTGATTTTTTTCAGGTTTATTTTCAAGTGAAATTGCATTTAAGTTTGCACCATTGATCTTTATTTCATCTTGTTACCAATTAAATTACGGAACATTTCTTCAAAACAGGTTGAGAAAAGAACAGGTGATATTACGCTATCCTACCGTACAACCCGATCTGGATTAATTCTAACTTCAATATCAACAAAGAGAACTGTAGCTTCATTATATATTTACTCTAACAGGTTTCACCTCAGTTAAGCAATGCATCCATTATAGCTTTGAGATTGTGTCAAATACTTTTTCATAGTCGACAAAAGTTAAGTCATTGAAGCTTTCCATGGCTTTATGTACAACCTGGATGAGATCCAA
Organism: Cosmopolites sordidus; assembly: GCA_031761425.1. Lineage (NCBI taxonomy): Eukaryota > Metazoa > Arthropoda > Insecta > Coleoptera > Curculionidae > Cosmopolites > Cosmopolites sordidus. The sequence continues at coordinate 5,675 of JARFXV010001422.1, forward strand.
TGTACTGAATCCACTTCGGAATCCTGATTACTCTCTTGGTTATGCGTCATTCAGATTTTCATTTAACTTTGTCAGTCTTTTAGGTAAAGTCCGACCACCAGCTTTTAGCATTTCAACATATATACAGTTCTTTTTATAGACGTTGTCGCTTCGCCCATAAATATATCTGGCATTTGTTCTTCCGTGAGCATTACTATCTTTGACTGGTTTAGATATTCATATTGATTAACTTTCAATAAAATCTGACAAACTCTTTTTCACCAATGTGGACTCCAACATAGACGAGAAGTTGGCAATTAACACAGTATCACTAATTTTCTTAAACTACGAAATACGTTTATTGGTTTTTGTTCAAGTGTGTTTTAAAAATATGTTTTGTTGCTCACCGTTGTCCCTGTCGGTTGTTGTTGTTACTACTTGAATCGAATTAGATTATAGTATCAGATTTGAAAGACAGAATTCAAATTAGACAATATGTTTATATTTTGGGTGGTAATTATTTACACCATAGAAGCTTATTCGCACAACCAATAACATATTATTCCTCCAAATTTAGGCTTGACCCGTTAATATTAACATATGTCTCGAAAATCATAAAGTTGTTTTATAGATTGTCTGTACATTGTAGTACACGGCTAGTAGTTCTTTTTATCCACCTGCATGTTATACTATATCATATAAATAATTTGCAAAATAATATCAAAATTTTGAGAAATCCAATTAATCTTTTGTTATTCTTTGGTGTACGTATTCTTCGAAAAATCTCGAATGCCTCTTTCCTTAACATTTCTAATCCATCTTAAGGCGGCGTTCATGGAAAAAGTCTCTCCCAGCGTCGCCAGATTAAATTTTCTACGAAAGCGTTTCTATGTCAGGAAAATAAATACTGTTAAAATATTGATGAAAAAGACAATGTTTAAAATGAGTCTTTTTCTCATCGGGTGGTTGGAAAATACATACAAAAAAAAGTTCAAATACGAAGCAAGAATGAAGTTTTAATTTTTCTTATATCCAAATATTAGTACTGATTATAATTTTGTCAGAGAACCCCCATTCACTTATTTATTTGCACCTATTAGACAATAAATATGCATACAAAATGTTTATTCATACATAAAACAGTATGATCTTTCTCATAGTATGTACTAATATAATGAGTGATTTTTTTTTGTGTATCCCAACTTCCGCTAGGTTTCGCTGTCAAACGAACTGTGAGTTTACGCGCCTCTAGTGTCCAAATTATTCAGTACAGTCTGGTAAATCATCACGGAATGTTTAACATCAGAGCAACGCCTGCAAATTGTCGAAATTTATAATCAAAATCCGTGTTTTGTGCGCCAAACTTCTGGAGCATTCGTGACTTTTATGGTGCACATAATCGCCCAACCTAGCGATATATTCGTCGAATTAATGACAAATTTTGAACGCATTTCACGCTGTTTGATATTAAAACAAAACCAGGACCCAAAACTGTGGATTTCGAAGGAAATATCGCTGCTGCTGCTGGCAGTCATAATGAAAACCCCAAATTTTTGAAGTTGGGCTTTATTTGGAAAAATTATTTCGGTCTATGCCGATAAAATAGCTATTATTGATGCCTTGTAAGCCAACAAAACGGATAATTGGGGACATAAGACTCCAATTGGTTGAAAAGTGACTAAAAATTGAATTGACAGAATGCGCTTTGCCAGGGGCGCTTTACCAGGGGCGGCCCTGGTACTTCTGACAAAGGTACCCAGGGCAATATTAATACCATTGAATATTATTTCATATAAAATAGATAGTTTCAAGGCATCTAATTTGGCTGTTGTTTTATTTAAATTTGAAATTCGGACTCATATACCTATACATCACCATATATAAAAGAAATCAAAGAAATATTCACACTTAGCTAATTCTATTAAAAAAAAACTCACAAACAGTTATTAAAATGTATAATGTCAAATAGGAAGTAGGAGAATCATTTTGCTCTTCACATCGATTGACAGAATTGATCCATTTATACATGTAAGTATGCAAAATTGCGGTATGTTTTCACATTCAGTCGAGATTGTAGAATTAAATATATTTTCCGTAATACGACAACAGTATTTGAATAGGTCAGTAGTTGGAAGACATAGATAGGCTGAAGAAATTTTAAATCCTGTCGAGAAAGATTCAACAAATTCTCAAGAAATTTCAAGCGAGGTTCAAGTCAAAAATAGACAGGACTATTTAAAAATATTAAATCAATAATTTAATGTAATATAAAAATAGAGTTAAAACATTCTAAAACACTTGCTTTTTTTTCGTTATTTAAAAAAAAAATGTTTAATATAATTTGTTCTACGTATAACAAAGGAATAAGTAAACTTGAAGAGATTTACCAATAAACACCAAATCACTTTTTTTTAACTGCTCGACGCACGTTTCGCTAACCATGTTAGTATCATCAAGAGATGATTTAATCTTCTTCTTAAGATTAAATCGTCTCCTATATCAATTTTCTCCGTATCATTTTTTTTGTTGGTCGCTTGACCGGGAAGGAGCCCCACCTATCCCTTCAACTGGATGACATATGTTTCGTCTCTATATGTTTCGTGCCGACATATACCATACCACCATACCATCAAGAATAAACATCAAGAATCATCAAGAAGAACCCTGTCCTCAGCCAACATCCCATGTTTTCGCCGACTTCCCGTCGGATGGCGTATATATGTAGTGTTGGATTTATTTGGACTGCGTCCAATGAGACTGCAGTAGCTGAGTGCCATCCACACCCAACCGTTGGGGGTTCCACATGAGATTATGGAACCCAAAGGTTGGGTGTGTGATGGCACTCAACTACTGCTGTCGCATTGGACGCAGTCCAAGAAAATCTAACACTACACACACACACACACACACACACACACACACACATATATATATATATATATATATATATATATATATATATATATATATATATATATATATATATATATATATATATGTATATATATGAGTAATTAAAAACACTTTTCTATTTATGTTGTTTTTCAACTACTGCTGTCGCATTGGACGCAGTCCAAGAAAATCTAACACTACACACACACACACACACACACACACACATATATATATATATATATATATATATATATATATATATATATATATATATATATATATATATATATATATATATATATATGTATATATATGAGTAATTAAAAACACTTTTCTATTTATGTTGTTTTTTATTCTACAAAAATAAGCAGAAAAATTTGGTAAAATTCATTTTACAAATAAATATTTTATTTCGCATGGATTTAAAAGAAAAATTTTTCATTGAATTTACAGCCAAAATGGATATATTGGGTGTTTTGTCATATTTACGCACAAATGAACTTTTACACGTAATAAATCATTTACTTGTTCTCGTTTTTTAAAATAAATATATACCAATTTTCATCTGCAAAATAGTTTTGCTTTAACAATTTTACAAATAATGTAGCTTCCATTTGGCGAAATTTGTATTTATATATAAAATTCAACAAATGTTTCTAGGGAAATATTTGTTGTAATTTCTTAATATTTTTTTCCCTGGTTAGTTGCATATCCATTTTAATCATTATAATAATATTTTCTCTTGCTGTAATTCTAGTTTAATACAGGGTGGGGCAAGAAATTGGCGCAATTTTTTTTTTGATATCTGTGACAGTTTAGCTTTGGTTGCTGTACAGCGGAGAGGTGCAAGTTTTATTATGAAAAAATACACGCTAAAAGAATGCAGTAAAATTGTGAAAATATTGAACGTGTAGAGCAAAATGTGGAGTAGTTTCCAGAAGCGTTGATTCGAGGAGGTAATGCATAATTGGAAATATCTCCACGCAGTTTATGCCGAATTATGAAAAGGGCCATGAACATGTTTTCCTATTCAAATTGTTCAAGACCTACAGGCAATAATAACCGATTAAAATACTGCAATACCACCAGATCTTCTGAGTCTCTGGCATAGGTATATTTTTATGAAGATCTTTGAAAGAAAAAATTTAAATGAACAAGCCTTAAATCATACAGCATCTCAAAGATATCATTAGTACTGAAATTTGCTTTACATATGAACAAAAGTTATTAGAAATGTGTTAAAAAGATGAATTGTTATTAATGACTCGCATTTGATGACAAAATTTTCAAAAATTAATTATCACAAAATTTAAATAAGAAATACACAATGTGAAAAAAAGCACTTCAACTTTGTTTTAATCACTTTATTATAAATAAAGTGTAGTATTTATTATAAATAAAGGGAACTATAACAAAGTTCAAGTATTATCTTTCACATAGTTAAAATATATGATCACAAAGTAACGGACGGATCAATCAGTTAAAGAAATCAACATTTTAAAGAAAAAAATCTATTTTGTTTCTTCTAAAAGTTATAAATATTTAAAATGGTAGCATGACACTTGCCCCACCCGTTATATGATTTTAAAATATTTCATTTTTCTTGGGAACACATATGAAGTTTCATTTTGTTATGCCAATTAAGTCTACAGAGTAGACGTTCTTTGTATATTTTCAAAAGGTGGTTACTCGGGGATCGCAGTGTAGTGTCGGTTGTTGCAGTTTGTACGTAGATTTGAATAGAGGAAGCACCAGGCATGCGCAAGCATTTCACTAGGTAAGTGTATAAAATCTGACCAAAAATCTGGCCGCAATTACGCCAATTATAGACTTGAGAAGTCCAAATATTGTGCTAAGGTACTGCGGCAGTAGGTAACCTTTTCGATAAACTAGAATGTTAAGCACAAACCTAGGGTTGATAGTTCGAGGAGGTGTAGGCCGACGTTAATCGATCACTGTGTTTGAAGCCTAAAGCTGGCATGGATATGTGTGTGAATACTGTAATTTACAAAGAAAATTACTTAGTATTACTTAATTAGTGTTAAAGGGTGTGGTTAGATGTAAAATCAAAAAGGAAAAGAAAGCTAAAATAAATTAAACAACTTTTGCATTATAATTAACAAGCTACCAAATATATAGTTTGTTTTGGATAATTTTTTACAGTCTATCATCAAATACTAAATCAATTATATAAATTGATAGTCCTTTTTCAAAATACCAATATATTACAAATACTGATAGAGCATTGTATTTATATTGCTTCGCAGTTTCACAAAAACAATGAGAACTCTGCGTTTCCTGGGTCAAAGTCAATTCACACATTAATCTTTTATTTCGCTCCCATTTGATGTGGACGTTTTTCGTAGACTTCAGAATTAGAATGGAAATATTGAACGCGCATTGGTTTGTAATATCTACGCTCAAATGCATTTTAACACACAGTTGATCATTTTATTTCTATTAAAGTTTTTTGAAACAAAAAACGTGCCTCCTTAAAATGTCGTGGTTTATAAAAATGTATAAATGATTTGCCTGCCATTTGGCAACATCTTTTTATTTATAAATACTTCTAGAAATTTGTTATAACGGTATTTGATAATTATTAAATGTAATTATTTAATCATAAAAAATGTATTTGGTTTAATTTAGGCCAATTATAAAAACTTTCATATTTCCTCAACAAACCTAATCAAATTATGTTTATAAACATTCCTGTTTAGCATATTCTACAACTTGCATTTTTTCTTTTTAATATGGATGGACATATATAGGGAGGCCACTGCCTGTTTTTACCTTCCGATGTCTGTTCGGACGTACACGTTCAACATTCTCTCCAGCGTTTCGGTAGTTCGGTTTATTTTCCGACGGAATTGTTCAGTTTCCTGTTCATTACAAGTCGAGTGTTGTCTGTTCTGATTTTGTGCATATTTCAACATTTTCTTGGCTGTCTTATTCAGTGTTATATCTGACTTTGTTGTCGAAGGTCCTCGCTTCTAGTTCAGTCGTAAAATGTTTGTCCGTGAATGCTTCTTATTTTTTTACTTCAACCGTTCGCATCATTTGCTGTGTCTTGAAAGTATCTAATCTTGTTTCAGTCACGTATGCTATTATGGGTCAAATTGCTGGTTTATATAATCAAATGTTATCTGTGTTGAGATTTTATCTGTGTTGAGATATATGTTCCTCCATTCAATATATCTAAAGCATCCTGAGATTCAGAATGTTTTATAGTTTATTCTCTGACTTCGTTCTGTAGATTATTTCCCAGATATTTGAAATTAAAGTTTACTTGATCCATGATCTTCTGGTTGATATCTAATGTAAATTTTGTCGGCTCTTTCGATATTACTAAGCATTTCGTTTTGGCTGCGTTATTGATCATATTTGATTGCTTTGCTGTTTAATTAGAGGAGTAAAGCAATCTCAATAGATTATCTTTTGAACCAGCAATGAGTACCGCTCCATCAGCATAGCCAACAACATCGAAATAATCATTAAATAAGTGCTTCTAATTGGCTGTTTTAAGTAGAGTATTAACTATTTTGTCCTTAATCATGTTGCATATTAAGAGGCTAAGTGAATCACATTGCCTTATTCCGGTGCGTGATACTTAATCGCAATATTCACATTATGCAGCAAGTTTTCCAGATTTTTGGGTTGGGTGGACGAACATTGTGAATCTGAAATTGCAAATTACTACTGTTAATTTGTTGTACTGTTAATAACTAACTACAATGTTAAGTCTTTATTTATTAGTAAGAAAAAATAATATTGGCCTTCCTAAAAGAGTTTCAATTTTCTGAGTTATTTCCAAAAATAACAAGTATAATTTAGCTTATATCAATCATTTGGTAATTTTGTTTTCATAAACATAGAAGCTTTCAAGCCTGCATAATATATATCAATACTATATAGCAATATAGTATTACAGATCTCTGGTTCTTTGTGAACATTCAGAGCATCATATATCACCTACCCAACCTTTAAAAAGTAGTAACCCACTACTGCTTTTTCTCTATAAATGATATGAATTTTGCAATTAGAATTATCCTATTTTATATTATAAAAAGTCTGGAATTAAAATTAATCTCTAGTTGCTACTTTATATTACCATGAAGTTTAAAGGAATCATCAATCAATGAGAGATAAAGTGTATTTCCTCACCACAATGTCAATTAATATAAACAAGATGATATTTCAATGTGTTTTGCTGAAAATATAAATTCGTAATAGCATCATGTTTGTTCTTGAAGTATTAATACTAGGATTTAAGAAAAGTAATAGGGTTTTTCCTTTTTTATAAAGAATTGATTATACTTGTTCTTGAAGTATTAATACTAGAGTGTAACAAAAGGAGTAGGTTTTTTTTCCTTTTATATAAATAAAGGATTATACCTCTCTACTCAGATGTTTAATCCAATTTTTTGGTCTGTCAAATAAATATCCCATCTTCAGCATTAAAGCAAAATATTTAAATTTAACAAAAGCGTTAAAATGTGTAAAATGGGTAACAAAATTAGGGTAACTTTAATGCATTCTTTATAAAAGGCTTTAAGTAGATAAACGCCGCTGGTGAGAGTTGCATGGTAGAGGGGGAAGGTACCCTATCGATGCACTCAGATCTGGTTGACAAAGTTCGGGGAGGGAAATGTGATTCTTGAAGATAGAAGAGGATCTGCTCGTTCACGGTCTTTCAATACCGAGTTTTTAAGAGCTGTGGCTGCATATCTCTCAGGGGAACTTAGAATTGAAGTATGTAAAACTCTCCTTAAAACCCCTACTGATTTTCGATTTATCAATCGGATTGTTACTTTCGATAAAATATTACTTTAATTGAACAACCCTAATGACCGAAAGCTGTGGATTGTGCCGCCGCAAAGAACTTTTTCGGCATCTATCAAGGCGAGAAATATTTATTAAAGAGGTTTTGTGTTTGGTAGAATTTTGACACAATAATAGACTTTTAGTTGGTTCCTGATGGTCAAAAATATACTCAGCTCAACTTAAAAGTATTCTGGTTGCAAAATATTTAGCTTTGATCAACCCTAAAATTTACTCAGATCTGGTTGACGAAGTTCCGGGAGGGAGATGTGAGTCTTGAAGATAGGAGAGGATCTGCTCGTCCACGGTTTCTCAATACCGAGTTTTTAAGAGCTGTGGCTGCATATCCTAGAACTAGTATTAGGAAGCTCTCAGGGGAATTTAGGATTGAAGTATGTAAAACTCTCCTGAAAAACTATACTGATTTTCGATGTATCAATCGGATTTATCAATCGGATTTATACTTTCGATAAAATATTACTTTAATTGAACTACCCTATTGACGCAAAGCACTGGATTGTGCCCGCGCAAAGAACTCTTTCGGCATCTATCAAGGCGAGAACTATTTATTAAAAAGGTTTTGTGTTTGGTAGAATTTTGACACAATAATAGACTTTTAGTTGATTCCTGATGGTCAAAAATATACTCAGCTCAACTTAAAGGTATTCTGATTGCAAAATAATTAGCTTTGATTAACCCTAAAAGGGCCCACCTATAGAAAGACAACGCAAGGCAGCACACTTCATATAATATCACTTTAAAAATTCACAAGTTGGATTCAAACAACTGGCTGCCTCGAGTTTTTCGCTTTTTAAGACTCATCGTGGTTCCGGAGAAGAGTAGAGTTACTGATTCAAAGCGGCATTAAGATTATCGCAAAGAACTCCTTATATTTTGAGGAATAACCTCTAGATAACATTTTTTTAAACAGTAAATGACTAAGTTTCTCAAATAAAAATATTTTTCTGTTACATCATAGTAGAAGATTTCACAATATAATATATGTTTAAATCGAATAAAACAATTTTATACTTTGTTACCTATCACTTTTATTTTTAAAATTACGGTGACTATAGTTTCGTAAAACGATTTCACGAAACAATATATTTCGGAACCAAAATATGAATTAAATTATTTTCTTAACATATTTCGACATTAGCGCCAGCAAACCATAGAAATATCATTCATATAGGATTTAGAATAAAAACTATTCAATACTCTGGCTATTAATAAATTTTACCGTTCAAAAATTCTTGATCGCTTCTGGTAAATTTGTTTCGGGCGAAATTTTAAATGAAGGAGCTCCAGTCTAACTCCAAATCTCCAGGTGAGCGGACGTTTTCGCGCCTTGCCCTTCCGACAGAGGTACGTAGGTTTGCTGTCCAAGTTATGCTTCGGCTGATTTTTCTGATATTCTTCTAGAGGGTTTTACGACTCGGCAGCATAGAATCCGATCAACAGAGACAGGCTATTGAAAGACTAAATAATGTCTGAATGATTGTGGCGTGTTCATATATTTTTTTCCTTTATTTGGGTTTTTTGCCACTATCTAAAACTCAAAAAAGATCAAAAATACCTGTTCTTATTTAAAGAAAGAATCACTGGGTAAAAACAAAAAACCAAACGGAGACAAATTTCTCAGTGATTCTTTTTCGTAATAAATTTGCCTAACGCACAAAATTTTAAAGATATAAAAATGTTATAAAAAATTGTACAAACTTTTAACGTTAATGTTTCGGAGGGTACTCTTCCCCCGTTTTCAAAACTAAACTAAAAAATAAATTATATTAATTTGTAATATATAAAGTAACGAGTGAAAGTAAATATATTTTTTTTTGTATATGTCAACGATACTTACATTGACAACAATAGATTTTCATGACAGTGGCATACTACCAAAAAATATATATAGGTAATGTTTACTATGTGATTGTTTATTGTACTGATTGTCTATTCAAATATTTAAATGTGTTTAATTGTATTCTGTAGAATCGGGAACCATATTGAATTTAAATCTACCGTAGGCATAGCAATACAGTTATTTTTATTTAAATTAATTATAGTGGTTTCTTTTAATCTTCTGTATTTTGTTACTGATTCTTTTAATACCCTTTTGGAATTATTCCAATTGATTTTATAACCCGATTCCCATGCGTGTTGACAAATTCTAGATTTATTAAAATCGCCCTTTCTAAGAAGGTTTTTATGCTCTTTTACTCTAACATTAACGGTCTAGATGTCTCACCTAACCACCCTATGTCAGACCATAACCGGTCTAGATGTCTCACCTATAGATAGTGGCGAAAAACCCAAATAAAGGAAAAAAAACATTGAACGACTACCTATTTCATAGCATTGTGCAAACCTTCCTCTTTTTGGGGCCACATGGCACAGTAACCGGTTAGTCAGATCGAGATTATTTCTGGACCCCCGCATAATTATACCGGATTACCCGTAGACGTACGCAGGGTTTTTAGACACCCAGTACGGGATAAACAAGAAGAGGAACATAAGGAAATAAGGCCAGATAAACACATTTTTATTATATTTGCATATACTGATAAAGATCACAGTTACAATTTATTTTTTTAAATATATTTTTACCATATTTTTATATACTGATAAAGATCACAATTACCGTTTTTTTTTGTATTATCTAATTGCCGTCTGACCATGTTTGGTTACCTTTGAGTTATATATATTTCTTTTTACTATTGTCAGAATGAAGGTACCTAAGAATACCTCTAGAATATTAATATAGGGGCTTAGAGACCAGCTGGGGTAATCTAGAGCGATTTGTTTCATTTTTGATTTCTTTCACGATAAGGTTTAGAGAACCACCTTCCCTAAATCTTTCTGTGTCCTGATTTGATGGTTTTAGTTTTTCCATTTTTTTTAATATGCTTTGTGTCGTTTTTTTGAGTGTGTTTTTTTGTGAAATACATGTGTAAAATCTATTAAACAGTTTTATTTAATTTAGACCCCTTCCCGGTTCCAGGGTCCTTTCTAATTGTAAGATAATTTAACGAACCTGGTGGCGCTCAGTTTGGTATCGCAGCTTCATCCTGTCCTGAACCTGCTTCCCGGTGTTCCCGGCGAATAGCGGCCGTCGCTGTAATCTATATTTTCAAATTCTCAAATGAGAAAATAATAGGTTACAAAATACTATTTCTTTAAGAGCAAAGGGCACATTTGGATATTTCAATCTCATTTAGGCCTTAGCAGTGGCATGATTGCTAATCACACTAACTGCTCTCATTTGAGTTTTGTCTAATCTTGTTAACCATGACGCTGTATTGTCTTCTACACCCAGTCATCCTGTTTCGTTTCTTCTTGTTCAGTTTTTCACTGATACTTATAAAAGAAAGCTTGCCTGGCTGTTTCATATTGGTTTCCTTCTTTATCGTTCATTGATCTCCACAGTACCTCATTATTAATTTTTTTAGCATTAATAGGGGCTTAGGAAAGTATTATGCTGCTATTTTGGTTTGGCGCCATTTTTTTTCGTGATATTTGTGACAGTTCGGTCTTGGCTGTTATGTAATGTAGGCGTGCAAGTTTCATTGTAGAACAATACATGATAAAAAAACACAATTAAATAGTTGTAATTTTCATTAAAAAAAAAGTTAATTATTGCAACTACTGCATGAATTTCGGCGAAAATATCCTCGTTCGACGAATATCGTTCGACGCCTCAAAAAATAATAATTTATTGTTTATTAGAGCAATTTCAAGAATTCGAACAGGTTGTTGAAAGCGGTCGGTCCTAGCGTTGAAAATATTGCAGGTGAGTCTTAAAACTTCTTTAAAGCCGTCGATTGGTAAAGCCACGATGTGGTGTACAATTGGAAATTTCCAATTGTAGTTTAAGCCGAATTTTGAAAACTAATTTGTTCATGTGTTTCTATGCCTATAGACAAGACCTGTTGCTTTAGACAATATTAAGCGAGTATATTACAGTAATGTCACCTAAAACCATTTCAATCAAATTAACAACTCTCATGCAAAACTGATTAAGCGGCTCCGGATTATATCTTATGGACATTTTTGAAAGAAAATGTTTCCATAAATTAGCCTCCAACCATATAGAAGAAGAAAAAGATACATAACATACGGAATTAGCAAAACAGGAAGGGCGTCATGTTTCGTTATGATAATGCATGACCACACGTTTCAATCAGAATCCAGCAAAAATTGTTGAGCTTCAATTGGAATACGTTGCTTCATCCACCTTACTCAACATATTTCGCACCCTCGAACTGCCATCTCTTCCGCTCGTTTTAAAAGAGATGAAAAATAATCTGTTGATATTTTTGTGCAATAGACATGCTACTTTTTAGCAAAAAGACATTTAGAATCTCCCGTGCATTACGTCGGCAAAAAGTTGTAAATGATAATGATAATTACATAATAGATTAAATAAGTATTGACATACACTATTTGCCTTTATCTTTCTTTTAAAAAAATCCCTATGAACGTTCCAGACGACCCATTATATCGTAGGTACAATAATTCCATTCCTAACAATCCTGAATCCTGAATGCTAAAATTCCACTAGAATACAATTAGTTTGCGACGACCCATGCACGTCAGATACAAAAAAAATCAACAAGCGGTCAATGTTAGTAGAAATGAAGAAAATATCCTCTCAAATGTGAGGCGTCACTTAACAAAGAGCCTGCGAAAGTGTATTGAGGTGACACTTTCAACACCTATTGAAGTGAATTAAAAAAAATAAATATTTCAAATAAAGTCCCTTGTATTTTTGATATCTTAATGTTTTTTTCCTCGTATTCAAGGCACACTTTGTAAATTGCAAATTTTTCAGTAAACGGCAATATGTGCAATGCAATTTTCGAACACGAATATCTCGCAAACGGCGTCAGATATCGATATTGACCAAGGGTACCTTTATTTCGTGGGAATTATGACTCTCCTCCATTTTAAAGTCAAATTATTCCCAGGTTAAAAAAATATGAACAAGTTATTTCAGAAAGTAGGTTGCATGCGCCCTCTAGGAACTAGGTTCCAACTAGTACTTAATTCGGATTTGTCGTCTTTGAAAACCAAACTACCCCACTTTTGAACCTGATATCTTCAACCATTTTTAAATTATCTCAATTTATTGAAAACTTAGTGATGATATGATATGATATGGATATACCTTTAATATTATATTTGGTAATTTATTTCTTCTAATATCTGCTTCTTAGGCTGTCACGGCTATTTTTGAATCAAACAAACCAATCAAAAATGGATGTTCGAAATATATTTTCTTATCAAGCGGAAGTTAATGTTGTCACAATGAATCACTGGTGTTTTCTGACGAGGGTTGCAATGCAATAGTTCCAGTTTATGTCATAAAATTAATTAAACTAGATGGCATCTCAGGTAAGCTACTTATTAGATTTCACGAGATGTTAAATAATCTGTTATCAAAGTGGTACTTACGAACACTTTACATTTACTATTAAATAGTTTACCTAAATATTATATTTTTATTTTTACAATCAGGTTTTTAAAAAAGTTAAAGTTTTTTAACCATTTCGATTGGATAAACTTTCACCATGGTGTATTCTCTCAACATAAAATCATGATATATCGTTAAACATCGTTTCTTTCCATGCCTCAGTAGATCCCAAATAGACAATTTAGGGACGAAACAAACCGTTCAGGTCACCGTAAACGTCTGAAACTTATCAGTGGTGAAACGCCGTCAATTTTATTGCGCGAGAAACCGTAAAGTTCACCAGCGTGGTCGTAAGTTTCGTTGTCGATTCGCCTCCTGATTTAATTATCAGCGACAAATACATTGTAGAATATTTACGAGCTAGTAAAAGAGAGAGGGAATATTAATTATTAAGGGGTGAAAATCTACGCCTTTTAATCGTTTATGAAAACATTGTGCTTACTCATGCATATTTTAAAAGTTTATTAGTGAGTCTAAACAAAACAGATTTGTACATGAATTATTTCTTATTTGGCAATGTTGTAGTTGTAGTTCTTTGTTTGTATGTTGTAGTTTGTATTGTTGTTTGTATGTTGTAGTTCTTTACTTGGTCTTTCGTATCATGCATTGCTCATCGAAAAATAATAGAAAAAATATTACGTTGTCGCTTTAGAAATATAATAGAAACTTTCACTGCATTTGAGTCAGTTCTTAATATGGGACTACTAAGCAATAGTCCGACTTACAGAAAATACCAAATAAATTATGCTAAATTGAGATGAAATTAAGAAAATAATTCGCCTAGCACAAAAGAGGTTCAAATATATCTATGAATGAGAGACCATCCTAACGTAGGTGTGTCAAGACATTAAATCTTATCACTCGCAAATTACTATCTGCTAAGCCTACCATTCCACAATCATCAGTGAAAAAACGTTTCATATCAAACTGCATTTACAGGAAAAAGATTTAATCTATAGATGTAAAAATTTGAATATGATGGAATTTTGTAGATATGGTGGTAACATAGTTTAATGTTAAACAAGTTAAATATTTAATAATAAACTAAATTTAAACAAACTAAAAATATTTAACAAGCCAGCCATCGATACGAATTTCTAATGCGTATAACTTAACAGAAGAAGTTTTTAGGTTCTTATATATATATATATATATATATATATATATATATATATATATATATATATATATATATATATATATATATATATATATATATATAACAAATAAACCACTTCCGCACTGTTCCAGCACCATCTACTAACAGAACATAAAATCAATTTTGAAGGAGCCAAAGAAATAGCGAATATTGAAAACTGCAAGGTTCGAACAATCAAAGAAGCCCTTGAAATAGAAGAAAGAGTGAGCTAAATACGCGAAACGACACTCGCAACATTCCAAAAGTATGGAAATCCCTTCTAAAAAAAAGAAGAAATGCAGCAACGTGGGGGCGAGGTACAAAAAATCAATACACGGACGCCCAACAGCGTTGCATAGTTCCGAACTACCCCGATATAATCTGTGCAGTCGCCGGCTGACTATAAAAGCGAGCACGAAAACCCGCGCACGTCACTTGGACTCTTCAGTCGATTACTGAAATTACTGAAACACTTAAAAATGCAAAATGAGATTTTTGGCGAAACGTCGTGCCTTTTTACAGAATCAACGGATTGACACCCCGAATGATTTAGAAACATAATCTACCATCCGTGAATGAAAATATTAGATGTCGTAGAATATTAGATGAAACCATATGTCGTCCGCGTCCATATCGTTTAATTTGGTCCAAAAGAAATCGGTTATCATCATTCTGTAGTGTTTGCCATTGACGGTGATGGCCTTACCAACATCGTTTTCGAAAAAGTACGGACCAATGACGCCGCCGGCCCAAAATCCGTAACAAACAGTAACTTTTTGTAGATGCATTGATACCTGGTGAACCTCGTGTGGATTGGCGTCGTCCTATAACGGCAATTATGATTGTTGACATAGCTATTCATCCAAAAATGAGCCTCGTCGCCAACATTGGGGACCTCTTCCAAAGGCTCCGAAGCCCAGTCAGCGAACAAACGGCGTTGTCCATGGTCATTAACGTTGAGTTTCTGGATCAGTTGGAACTTGTACGGGTGCAGGCCTAAGTCCCGACGCAAAATTCGCCAAGTTGAAGTCTGCGAAAGGCCGAGTTCTTGTGCACGGCGATGAATTGACTACCTCGGGTTCTCCTGCACACTTTCATAGAAAGCGGTGATGTTTTCAGCCGATCTGGCATTCCTTTGAAGTATGGTTATTGGCTGATTGTTTACCGAACCGGTCGTCTCGAATTTGGTCACCAAACGTTGGAGAGTCGACTTTGAAGGGCCACCGCGTCTAACGTAAAATGGGCGCAAAGTTTGCACTAACGAACACTCAACTGCTGGTTCTGCTCAACCATGTAACTTGTCATGGTTATTTGGCATCACTGACTGAATAATAAACTACAGGTTAGACAGACGCCGTCAAAACAACATGGCCGCCACAGACTGGAGACATCGATCAGTTCCAATTGAAAAATCCTATTTTTATCTTAATTCCATTATTTTTTTTTACTTTCTTCACATTGTTCAGTCAAACTAACATGTTACCACCATTATTTTTTCATTCAGTTCGTTAAGTTACGCTAAACTTCCATAGTTATAATTTTTTTTTTATTATTTATATCTATTATTTTTATTAATTAAGAAAATCTTAACACAAAGGTCCTACTAAAATTAAAATTGCTCAATTTGGCTGTTAAAGTGTATGCGGAAAAAATGTACAAAGTTAAAGACTGTTATATACATTTGAAAGTTATTTGTGCGAAGGGTAGTCTGCCACTATCAATAATACACTTCGTCGTATTTTGATAGTGGCAGACGTCGTAAATTTAAATTCGTTTGGTTTAATTAATTTTCAGGACAGATTCACTTTGATTAACTCGTGTTTTCCTTTATATAATAATAAAACTTGACTACACATCCAAAAATGTATATTTTGGTTTAGATTAAATTTCGTGTGTGTTAAGTAGCTATGGCACAAGATTAGTTTACATTGTTTGTATAAGGCAATATCGTAATATTTGACTATCAATAATGGTTCAGTAGATTAATTTTTTTATATTTATTTGTTACTTTATTTGGGTTTTTCGCCACGATTTAAAACTAAAAAAATATCAAAAATATTTGTTCTTATGTAAATAAAGAATCACTGGGTTTCACACAAATTTCTCAGTGATTCTTATTTGTAATAAATTTGCCTAACGAACAAAATTTTAAAAATATAAAAATGTTCTAAAAAAATATATGAACACGTCACAATCATTCAGACATTACTAATTTTTTTTTTTTAGTTTCTCGGGCTAAAGTTGCCCTTCTAGTTATCCAAAAGAGAATGACTGATTGAATCATGTGGCAATATATTCCATAAAAATACAATTTCCTTGACTTCTCGTAATTTGTTTTTTCCTTTCAGATTTCGGACAAACTCGGGTATACGAAGAAAATTTTTCTCCATTTACGTTCAATTTCTGAATTTTTTAATGAATTAATTTTAATGAATTAATCATTATATTTCTATCTTAATATTTCATTTCGATTATCATTTTAGAATTATATAGATAGAATTATAGAGATAGAATATATCGTTATAAAAAGCATACAACTTTACACGGCCGTTTTCCTTTTTTAAATTCAAGGTTTTATTGTAAAGAACTGGTTATACATTTATAATTCAAATTATTTTCCATCGTTGGCCACTACTTTCTCCCATCTTTCAGGCAGCATTCGAATCCCGTGTTGAAAAAACTGGTCATCTTTTGAAGCGATCCACGAATCGATCAAATTATTGACGTCTTCATAAGACCGGAAGTGCTGGTCAGCCAGGCCATATGCCATCAATCGAAACAGGTGATAGTCAGAAGAAGCAACATCTGGAGTATACGACGAATGGGATAGAAGTCCCCATTTCAACATTTCCAAGTATGTTTTGACTACTGTCCAACATGGGGCTGAGCATTGTCATGCTGCAAAATCACTTTATCGTGTCTTTCGATGGAATTGCGGTCTTTGTCTTTTCAATGAAGCAATATCCTTGCTTCTGGGTCATTCCCAGGTCTATGAGGCGTTTTGAAACTGCTTATTGAGTCACTCCCAATAAGCTTGCTAAATCTTCTTGACTTTCACACGAGTATTCATTAAGCAATGCCTCTAATTCTTCATCTTCAAAAATGTTCGCTCTTCCACTGCTACGACTGCTGGAAGAGCGAAGTGCTCTTCGACGTAAAAATCACCGCTCATGAAACGTTGAAATCACTCACGCTGAAGACACGTTCTTTCACTCATAGCGGCCTCACCATAAGTGTCGTTGGACTGGACCACTTTAAAAGAGATTTCTTCATATTCATTCTTCATATTAAAGAAATAAATTAACTCATCCCGCAAATGATGAGAATTTGGCGCCTAAACTGACATTTTTAATCGCGAATAACCTTATGATGTAAACACAAATCAACTACTGGTGCTATGTTTTATGTTTATAGGATGCCCAAAGGTATTGCATGCCGTCTATGATGTAATTATTTCGACGACTACTTACCGCTAACGCCATCTATAGGAAAACAGTAGGAGCAAAGATGTATATCTTTTATTAGGATTAAAATAATCCTATATGAATGTTATTCGGTTTTTAAAAATTAACAGTTCCATATAAAATTATGATTTAAACTATATTAAGAATATATCCGAAATTATTGAGTTTTAATATTTTTTTGGATTTCTTAGTAATGTGTTACGGTATAATCATGATTTTTTAGCTTAACTGGTATTGTATGCATTCAAAACTGCAAACCTATTTCAAACCACTGCAAGATAATTGAATCAATTCTTAACTTTTTTAATTCTAAAATTTCTTATAATTTAGTTGATTTACTGGAATCAGTCTTAATTATTATCCTTTCTTGTTGGTTATAAATGTAATTTTTTAACCAGAAAATAGTTTATTTTAAACATAATATTATTAACTAAATCTCCAACGAATATCAAGAACTGGGACATATATCCAGAAAAAAACGATGATTAAAAGTGGGGTAAGCATCACAATAACATTTTGTTTTGGCGCCTTTTTTTAGTGATATTAATAATAGTTTAAATTCGGTTGTTGTGTTGTATAGAAGTTCAAGTTTTATTATAGATAGGTACATGTTAAAAGAACGCAGTGAAATTCAAATTATTGCAAATTCAATTGGACTTTTGAACAATTTTTTTTGTCATAAATAGAAAGATCATATATAAGTTTTATAACAAAACTATTTATATTTTTATTTTTTCCTTATAATTAAAAAGTTATGTCAAATTTAAAATACATTTTTACCGATGTCTGTTTAATCTAGTACACGCCGACAATTCGCGAAAATAACCAGAACAATTGTGACCTCACAATTGTACCGAATGCTAATATTGCCACTATCGGTTCGGCTCAGAGCAATTCGGTTATACCGAAATTTTCTTTTCTGAAAAGACTTTCGGAAAGAATCGGTGTCTCGGGCAAATAAAACAATTTATCGATCTTAGTCGTTGTTCTATAGGTTTAACCTTTATCTTTGACTGCATTTGTTGATTTACTATCGATTTGAAAATATACTTGCTTTAAATTGTTATTTAGGCTTTCGGTGCTGTTTTCGACGTTATACTCATATATCTTCACATAAGATATGGAGGCTCAAAGGTAAGTTCAGAATGAAATCAGATGAGAGTTCCTATAGTTTTTTGAATTCGTTTTTATAATTTTGATTTATATTACTTAATTCATGTAGGGAAAACCAATTTACATGCCAAATTTACAAAAGGAAATATTCCTGCGTGTTCGTAAATAATCTACATGTAGCAACACAACCTACACAAGAGCGTATTAACAATGAGAAAGTCCTACAGGATCGTCTATTTTGTAAGATACGAATAATAATATCCAAGATTTAGACAATAGACGAGAAGAAAATTCGACTACCAATTTGGAAGGTAATCGTGTATGAAAAGTCTTATACTTATGAAAGTTTTACAGGATAATATAATTTGTAGATGGTCGAAGAGTACAGATATTTGTCTGATTAGTTAGATGAACAGCAACTAGTTAAACTAAGATCTGGCAAAGCAGTTTTCTATGTAATTAAAACAAACATCTGAAGGAGTATGCGAAAAAACAGAAAAATAAAAAACCAAACTTACTATTCAAAAAAAAAGTTAAGAAAATGGTATATTTTTATTCTATATAAAACAAAACAGTTAAAATATTTAGTGTTTTTCTTGGAGGATCTTGGTACATTTCTATATCTTCTGGATCTTGGAGGAGGAAATGATCTTGGTACATTTCATCTATTAATTGAACATATTTATTTGATAAGGTATGTTTAAACATAGGTTAGAAATGTATTATAGACATTGAAGACTGATGGTAGGCTGGGTGGTTCCAGGATATGTTGTGGTACATAGTGGTTTTCTAGAAGGTAAATCTTAACAGGAGAGTCCCACACTTCGACTATAAAAGTTTTCCACTTAAAAAGATACCTTCTCTTATTTGGGAAATCTCTGACTTGTCATGCATTAGTTGTCATGAGTTAGTTAGCAGCCAGATTTATTTATATTTGCAAATATTATTAAGAGTCTAATGCAGTGGTTTGTAAAACATGTCGAAAAATCGCCATCGTTTTAAAAATACTGAAAACCTTAATTAAATATCATTTTGGGTAGTGATTGTTTTTATTCTGAATTGATTATTAATGTAGTTTTACATATTATAATCTATTGTAGTATATTATCCATATTATCCTAGTTGGGGAATGTTTTATTATATATTTAATAGTGTATTTTTTATTAAAATAAAATTAGCGATTTTACAGTATGTATGTGTTTTGTTTTTCTAATTATGATTTATATTATTTTAATACATAAATAAATAATTACAAAACTAGAATATATCTTTTTGTTATTCTATATTTAACATTTTTCATTATTTTTGTAAATCAATATTACCAATATTACAAATATATGCAAAAGATTACTATTTATAACAATATATAATTTTTTTTGTTTGGGTCTTTATTATTTGCTGAAGCTGCACAATTGAACTTTTCTTAATTTTTCATTAAAAATCAAAGTAACTGTATAAGCTTTATTTCGAACTTTATGTCCTGGACATACATGGCCTTTTACACAAAACCTATAGCCTTGTCACCTTATCGTGACACCCTACAAATAGTTTAATTATATTTAATAGAAATACTTTGTTTTTTATTTACATTTACATTATTATTATTTTTTTAAAAACTTACATCGATGCTTTAGCACCTCGAACTTCAGCTGAATTAAACCGAATGTCATTTTTCAGAAAATATGTGACCATAAAAATATCCACAGCAAGTATATTATCAGAATTAGCCTTTATGAACACTTTGTCACACATTACTGGACTAAATTAGTAATCAACAATATTTTATTTTGCACTTCGCATGGATTATCAATATTATTTATGATAAAGTTTTAAAATAAAGTAGAAAAATCGATAATAATGTTTTATTCAAAACCCCAATTATTGCAACTCAAAATGAATTTAGGCGAAAACATCTTAATCGTCCCACACCAATATATTGCACATTCACAGCAAAATGTGAAGGAGTCTCCAAAAAGGTTCATTCGATAAGATAATGGGCTATTGAACATTTCTCCAGGCAGTTTATGCTGAATTTTGAGAAATGACTTGCACATTTTTCCTTATGAAACTCAAATTGTTCGAGACTGTTGTCTATAGAGAATAATAAGCGATTAGAATATTGTAATGCTATCATAAAAAACGTCAAACAAGACAATTTTCATGCAAAATTGATTTAACGACTCTGGGTTATTTTTTATAAGCCCGAAACTATACAGCAACTCAAAGACAACATTCGCATTAAAATCGCTACATTAACACCAGATATGTTGACAACATTTTGAGAAAATTGGTTAAAAAGAGCACAAAGTTGCATTGCTGCAAATAGCTTACATTTCATTAACATAATTTTCAGAAATTAACAATCATAAAAGACGAAATACTCATAGATTACATAAAAAGATTTTTTATTGCTTCTTTTAAAAGTTATAAATAATTCGAATGGTAGCGTGATACCTGTTCCACTGGTTATATTAAAAGCTAGTATTATATCGCCCTTCTATAATCTGTTTAGAAGTGGCAGTCATTGTCATAATAATTCCATGTTATGGTTTAATTGGTATATTACTTATCAGAAGGGGTAGGTGAGATGGTGGTGAGATCAAATTTTATTACTCAATTTGATCTCACCACCATCTCACCTAAGAACATGTGCAAGATCAGAATACATTAAAAATTAACGAAGTCACAGTAGCCGTATACAGAATCAGGTAAATAACAAGATATTATTTTCTCGTTTCTCATAGCTTTTCCGAGGAGCAATAAGCGCCTTTTGGAGTTCACTTACCTGTATCAGCTTAGCTAATACAAAAAAATATATAAAAACAATGTATACCAAATTAATAAACAATCAATGCATTAATTAATGTTCTCATCCCATTTCAAAACTTACACACGAATATTTTCTTTATACGATCTGTAATACTTATATTTGGATTCAATTAAAGAAAATGTTTTAATCATTTATTTTTTCATGTGTTCAGAATGTTATGTATTTATAATTTAAACATAAACATACAATATTTTCATAGAAGCATTATTTAATTTTTCATTTCAATTTTCATTATTCAATTAAATATTTTTATTTACTTTAGCTGCTGCTAAAAACTAAATTATGTAAAAATATTTATTTAGGTATCATAAAAAGTTACCTTTCATTCCTAAAATAGCCCAAAAAAGGAAAATATAAAATGAACGAAATATAAAAATAGAATCTCCATCAGTATTAAAAAAAATCTAAACGTTGACAAAATTCGATAAGAAGAAATTCATGTTACTTGATCTGTATATTTTGTTGCTGCTTCAAGAACTAATCAAATTATTCTAATTAAACCACTTTACTCTTCAAAAATTATCTTATTGATAAAATAATCTTCACTGAAATCGTTGTATTTATATTAATAATATCATGGTTTTCAAGAAAACCCACATGGTAACGTCTTACGGCTTGGATATTCTTTTAAAATCGCAAATAAATTAGGATTATTATTTAATCTGATGTTATATCTTTAATAACCAAAACTATAATGTAAAAAAAGTATTCTACAAAGGAGTTAATAGGAGTAATTATCGAGTTTATAACTGAGCAGAGAGTAATTATGCCCAACAGCAGTCGAATTCACCATATCCCGCATTTGTTCAGTATATTTTATTCTAAAACCTAAACTTAATTAAGATTTGATTTGGATGTGGAGAGAAAGATGTGGTTGATTGAAAATAACCCTAATTTGGAACGTATCATTACTGGTGATGTGTCAAGGATATTTGAAAACAATTCGGAAACGAAGTGCTACAGCCAAGAATAGCACACTCCAAATTCACTACGACCAAAAAACGCTAGAATGATTAAGGTAAAAATTAAAAGCATGCTGGTTTGCCTTTTTGGCAGCAAATTGATCAATCCATAAGAAATTTGTGCCTCAATACAAAACGGTAAGCCAACATTTTTACCTAGAAATTCTTGAAAGACTTCGAAAAAGGGTTAATCGTGTGAGATCTGGGTGCTGAGATCACAACATTGTGTCTTGCTACACAGCGATTTCAATTAACGAGGTTAAAAAAATAAACGATTAAAAATATCACTTCGACTCCACAGCCCCTGCTTCATCAGACTGTCCTGATAACTTTTTCCTTTTCCCAGTATTAAAAATTAACCTTAAAATACATATTTTTGGGATATTCTAGAAGATTGAAAAGACCGAAACTGAACTGATGCACGTGGTTCCAGTATATCAGTTCCAGCAGTGCTATGAATAGTAGACAAACCAGTTACAACGCTCTTCCCAGGTAGGAAACTTTGAAGGAAACAAGAATTTTAGAACTTTTATTTATATTAAATAAAAAGAGTATAAAAACGACGTCATTACTTTATTTACGCACCCCATAAGTCAACAAAAACCGAGCTATAGTCTAACGCAGATGATAAAGTATAAAATAGAGAACCAAAACAGTAACGGTCGCAGGATTGGGTAATGCAGAAATTTTAATGATATATTTACAAATACATTAATATATTCCAAACCAGCTTTAAAAAAAACATCAAATAAAAAATACTTCGGGATTTAAATTTACCGCAGTTTTTGAACGACTTAACCTAGAAAATGTAAAAATATCTCAGATGCGTCATCAAGAGATCCGGCAATCGCTGTGCAGACATCGCCTTGCGTTAGCAAATTTTATCTTTGATGAAGTTAGAAATAATGCAACATTTTGTAATAAACTTATGTTTTCCGACGAAGCTCATTTCTGCTTTACAAAATTGTAGGATTTGGGGAAGTAAAACTCCTCGAGTGATTGTAAAAGAACTTTTACATCCTATTAGACTAACAGTGTGCAATGCATTGTGGGCTGGAGGTGTTGGTAAATGTTAATGGCGAACGCTATCGCAATATATAGTGGAGATTAAAAATTATCAGCCGCTATAGGTAGTATTGTTTTGTGCATATCTTACTTCAAAGCGCACCTGTATACTCCGGGATCAACGCCGAGAGAGTCGAAAATCTTGCATCGTGCTACACTCTTGTCTCCATGCCAATAAGACGGACAGCGATTTAGTAGTTGACGCCGCTGACAGTCCTGGTTGAGTAATCCCTTCATTAGAGAGGGTTTTAGGACCCGGTCATTTTAGGATCCGGTTAGTTTAGGATCTGGTCATTGTATGACCCGCTCATTTTAGACTATGGACATTTTCGACCATGGCCATTCTAGATCCCGGTCATTGTAGGCCCTACACATTTTAGGATGCAAACGTTTTGGACTCCAAACGTTTTCGACCCTGAACAATTTAGCAATTTAGCAATAGCAATTTAGCAATCTCAGTAACTGGACTATCCAGGGGCTGGATAGTTAAATAGTACCACCAAGTATAAGGCCAGATATTATATTATTATATTTTATTATTATTTTCACTAATATTAATCACTTATTATTGAATCTCTTGTTATTCAATTTGACTACCATCATTTAATAACGCTAAATCACTTTTTAAGTACGCTAGATAAGAAGCTTTATACTATAATAATGTTTGTTTAATATTGAACCTTTCATCTTCATTATGCCTAGTTAAGTAGGGTAGTTGTAGATATCACACTTAGATTCGTTTTGGTATTATAATTGTTTGATTTTTCTAATTTTTGTTTTTTTTTTGTTCTGAGTTTGTGCTTATGTTTATTAAATAATTATTACTGTAATCGAGTCTTTTTGGCAGCGAAAAACCTTTTTCCAGTTTAAGAGTTTATTTTTATTTTTTGTGATTCCGGAGAATTGGGTGGTGGTTATTGACGTGCCCGTGTAATCCATCCATGATCTACGAACCAACTACCTCCGGCGAACGGCTGACGTAGTTGCAAATTTAGTAATAAAAAAGTTACATTACAATGTTAAGAAACTTTTTTATGGAATTCAATAATATGCACCTTAATAGTTTGTTATTTCAACAAAATAATGCCACGTGTCATAAAGCGAGGGAATCTGGAATCTTCTTTTGGATTTATTACGGACACGTTTTCCTGGCTCCATACTTTCTCAAAATGGTGATATTCAGTCAGCAAGATCATGCGATTTACCCCCGTCGACTTTTTCCTGTTCAGCCTTCTCAAGGATTCTTCAATGTCTATTCTAACAATTTACAGACGATAAATGACCTAAAGCAAAACATGCTTCAAGTGATTGTCGAAATTGGGGTAACAACCGCAATTGTGTTAAATTGTTAATCAAAATTTTATGTAAATAATGCCCATATTGCACATTGAAAATAAAAGTGGCACTATGCAAAAAAACCTTGTTTTTCAGTACAACTGCTTTTAGTTTCCAATGATTTATAAAAAGTGATATTTTCATTATATTGATGTCTAGAGTTTAAATCATGAAATTTTCATGAAAGTATTAATAATCTCCTTACCATAGATAATCGATATTTTTATTATAAAATACAATTCTCCGAAATATACAGGAATTTTTTTTAAAAAATTGTGTTGTGTCATTTTTGATGTTCATAACTGGGGGCAATATGTATACAGGGTCGTTATATGGTAATAGATCAATCCAGACACTAGAATAATAAATTATCTAACAATTAAAAGCTGAATACTCTACCAGTTCCAAATAGCTAAAGCAAATCAATACAAGAACAAATTTTAACGACGACTAGAATGAAAATGAGATCCAAAATAACACACGATGTCTATCATTACAAAATCCATTTGTTTTTTATTTCAAAATGTCCTCATAAAATGAATTATAATATTTTGGATTCAGGTTTGCAATGGACAGACTTCCAATTTCATCCTTCTTCCGTTCAGGTATTTCAATTTTGTTATTGTATAATTTATTCAGATGTTTTGCGAAATATTGACGTTGAAAATTTGTTTGCAAAGCAATTACTTTATAATCGTCGAAGTATGATATTTTGTACAGAATATGATTGATTTTTCTCAATTCTGATAACCTAAGTGTCTCCCCATTAATGCTTTTTGTGAATCTGGCTCCACCTATTTCTTTTATATCTAGGAAATCATGGTAGTTCATTTCATTGACTGTGTAATGAATGCTTTTCTTGTTGAAATTCTTAATGGCCGTTATATACTGAAAAGGTACATACATTTAACCTGACCGTAAAATTTTCTTTATTTTCCTTTCGATGGTGGAATGAACTGCGTCACCTTCGTTTTGGGTATGTCCGTAAATGAGAATTTTATTACTGATCGATTCAAATTTAGGATTCAGAACTACATTAACATGCATGCTGATAATGATTTGATTTTTTTGTTGCTCACAACAATTATTGGAATAAAATATCATATTAAGATGGAAGTCAGCAGGAGCAGACCTCTTTTCTAAAAATTTGTAGATGTAAGTGCGGATTTCATTGGCCCCACGTTATCCTTGCGACTCAACCTAGAAGTAACATTCTTATTTGATCCACACCCAGTTCACATATGGTGAAGTTGAAGCAATTAATTTTGGATTTATAGTAAAAGGTGGATATTTCTCCATTTGGTCTTGTCATTACAGCTTCCAATTCATAGCAATTCAAAGTTAATTTTTGTTGACCGAATCTTTATTTTTCAATTTTTCTTTTACCTGAATATGACGACTATAATTCTGTTTTAACTCTTGTTTAACTTTTCCTTCTGTTATTTTGTAAATAATACACAAATCACATTGGTCCTTCTTTGGTATAAAAAAAACTAATGTTAAAATCTCTGTTGAAAATTTTTCAGTAGGTATGAATCTGTACGAATGCCAAATTATTTCTAGTACAAAGTTCCTTATAATCCCTGCGTAAGTCTGCCAATTTTTTACTACCATCAATTGTCTGTTTTCTTAAATAATGGCTTCTATTCACGGAATGCTGTTGATATGTTTTTTTTACTCCAGCGATTAGGTTTTTAGATAGTTTTTTCTGATTTTCATATTTACGTCTTCCTTCTTTTAAAATGCCATTCCTGTTAGGTTTCTCAAACACTGTTCTTATTGGCCGATCATTTTCACCTAGAATATTTTGGAAAAAATCTTGCAAATTCTAACCTTCACACTATCAAATTCAAAGTGAAATAAATTCTTCGATCTTCGGTTTGAATCATCTTTTTTATATTGATATGTTGGTATTACTACTTAAATTAGATTGTGTTTTTTTTCAGCAAACGCGCACAAATTAATAGGCAGATCTATCGTTAAAATTGGTAACTTTTCGAACTATATTCACAAATGTATTCCAAATTATGCATAATAGTACAATAAGTTTTAACTTTAAACTAATCAGTTTATTGATACAATAAACATCCTTCCATCATAACCTAAACATCCTTCAATATAACGTGCACATTAAAAACTTATAAATTGCTGCTGCACCCCAACTGAATTACTAAATTATGTAGAGAGATTAATTTTGGGAAATTTATAAACCATTTTAAACCGTCAAAAAGAAAAACTAAAACTGACCAAACAAATTAGCAATAATTGCCTAGCCATAAAGCTCTTAAATTTAAGCCGTAAAGTTGATGAATTATATAATTTAAGTGGATGAAGAAAATTAATTGCATCAATCCACTTAGCTCATAAACCTCGGTAAAATAAATCTATTTTTGGCCATTATTCTTCTAGAAAATAAATTCTCAAGATATAGTTGGTAAAATTGTAATAATATTTGAATGCAGTTTTTCCTTACAGATAAGTCATATTAAAACCATTATGCCATTTGAGTGATGCCATTTGAGTCAGTTATGATGACAAAATGTTTGACAAACCCACGAGTTTGAGTTGCTATATTGATTACTTACGTAAGTCGCTGCAATAATTTCGCTAATCAAACCTGATGACTTAAACATTTTATTAGTGTGACGATGTATTTTAATAAAGCAAAGGGACTGATGGCATTGCGTTCGATCTGGTAAGACTGCTGGCTTACCTCTTGAAATGTTAACATCTGATGCGTCTTCAATATAAGTTTGTCTTTCATTACATTAGTGCGTTCTGAAAATGCTAGACAAAAAGTAATACACAATTGTCTGAATCAAATTCAACTCTTCCCCGATAATCATGATTATCAACCAATAATCGAAACGAATAAGAATCTCGATTCTGTGTGCATTTACATCACTTCTTGCAGTTGACGGTCTTCCCCTGACAGGTGTATTTTCAATCGAATTAAGGCCTTCTAAGAAACCTTCTCAAAACATTATTTTGTGTTTTGTGTTTTGGAAAACCACTGTTTCCATAGCCCTGTAAGTTTTGCAAAAGTTTCCACTATACTGTTTCCAAGTTTAAAACAAACCTTGCAGCACACTTTTTCTCGAAATTGTGACTAATTTTCAAAATGCATTAAAAAATTCGGTCCAGGATAAGAATTGCGACGGTCCATCAAGTGCCTATAGGGACTTCAAACTTATACTGTGAAAACACATCAGATATTTGCCTGCTTTCCCTCCAAAAGAGCATCCAATATAGTGTTGCCAAATTTAACCAGTCTCATTACTTTATTTACACCATTCGTAACATCATAAAACCGAATATCTTTATTAAAACGCATCAAAAATTGGCGCAGGTTTAACTCGCCAACAATGTATCGAACGTTTTGATTCAGCTTCTCATGATGAAACATTCATAGTATTATTATAAGTTGATTTGCAGATCATAAACGTTAGCACAAAAATTTCTGTAGGTATTTCATAAAGATCGTCCATCAACATCTCTTCCCATCAACATCAACATCTATTGCGTCATTGATTCCTGTCGAAAAAGTCAGCGTTAATTGGTGCGAGCAACTGCTCAAACGTTTCAACACAGTAACTGCACTTTTGGTACACCATATCATTACTTCTGAGCCAAAATAATCAAAAGTAGTTGATGTTCGGAATGTTTCGAAAATTATTTTTTCATCACTATTTGTTTTTCATTTAGCTGCTATGGCTATAAAGGCCCAACCCATCATGATTGGGCCTATGAAGCATATGTAAATGAGTCTTTAGGCATCTTCATTTCTCAGTGGTATAAATATTTCGAAAATTGGTTTACTCAATTGTCAAGATGCATTGATTCTTATTGTCTGCAGAAACTTTTGTAACGATTTATATATTTTACATAAAAGTAAAACATATTGTATGTGCATATGCTTAACGGCATTACAATAAGAAAATAACTTCTTTTCGAAGAGATGTGCAGAAACCATAATACGTGTACGTCCACTTCTCTACTTGACCTTGTCCTACTAAACCTGTCCTTTCCAAAGTCGATTAAATAAATCTATAGCTATGAACGTTATAAACAACTATGAACGAAAAATTATCTTTGTACACTTGTTTTAATTAAAATTTACTAAAAAACTTGTAATTTATTAAAAAAGTGGTCCGTTTCTTTATTGTGGTTTTAACAAGCATGATGATACAACCGTTATGCCATGCAAGTGATTAGTATGCACTAAATCAAATACTGTTGTATGCCATCAATAATTTGACATAGAACTATAATTTCAAAAGCAAAGTAAGATCCATTTTTAATCAATTTATGTAAGTTCAAATCTGATGGAGAATATATTCTTCTGATAGACATAATACCAAAACATTTTTAAACAATCGGATATACATAGAACACAGTAATTTCATCGCTAAATATCACACTATTTTTTTATTCTGTTTTCCTCTAAGGTATTCCATTAAGTCCACTTTGCGTTCGACTTTGGGAGCCAACTTCTACTAAAAAATCTCTTTAAAAATAGATATTTTTTTAGGAATGTTCATTAAAATTTTCTTGCTTCTATTGGATATAATTAAATATCCATGTTTTCTTTTATTTACCATACAAATATAACATATTATTGCAGGATAATAATACATACATAATATGCGAGAAATAAGTTTCATTGCACATTATTTTTTAATAACTATTTCATAATTCTACTGCATTCCAAAAGACATTTATGTTGTACCAAGGATATTATCAGTAAAGTTGTGTATCAGATTTATGCTGTATAGTACCAAGGATATCATCAGTAAATATTTGTATCAGATAATCTGGTAATTTTAAAGGATTTCATTAAGAGTATTCAAAGAAAAAATGAAATACTAAACTAAACTTTTGAAGTAATTTTAAATTAGAAAGTATTTTATAATTATATCAAAAATATTATTGAAGTTATCAGCTTCCATGACAGCAGTCATGGAATTTCATATCATTTAAATATGCATAGCGGAATGTTGAATTATTTTGAATTCATTAATTAAGTTCAAAGGGGACAAGAAGTACTAATAAACTATTCACTACGAGGGCTGCTATTTATCTATCCGGAATAATAAATATAAACAAATATTTATCATTAAAAATGGTTTTATTGATTGTTCAAAATAGTTTCCGCGATAATCGATACACTTTTGCATACGTTTGAACAAATGTTCAAAGCATTTTTTCCATTTCGATTGAGGTATCTCCAAAACATTAATTTTGAATGCATCAACCGCTTCTTCTAGCATCGAAAATCCTTTTCAACGTAGTTTATTCTTCACGAGCGGAAACAAAAATAAATTATTGGGTGCCAAATCAGGATTGTACGGCGGATAACCCATCAATTCGATGTTTTGACAGGTCAAATATTGAGTTGTTCGGTGTGAGAGTTCGCCTTGCTATGAAAGAATGATCCTGCGTTGCTGGTGGCCTTTTCTTATTTTTTCAAAGACTTCTGACAAACAAACGGTTCGCTCCGACATGTGAGAGCTCGCGTTGAAAATTGATCATACTTCACTGTTTTTTTCTCTTATTTCTCCAAAGACTTTTGACAAAAAAATGGGTTGTGTACCATTTTTGAGCATTTGTTTGCACATAACGACACGAGCCTTTTTTAGCGATTGTCAAATTATGGGGAATTTAACGCACATAAATCTTTTTCATATTTTTTAATTGAATGCACTAAACCAGTGATATATATATATATATATATATATATATATATATATATATATATATATATATATATATATATATATATCTATATATATATATCTATATATATAAATATATATATATATATATATATATATATATATATATATATATATATATATATATATATCGATCGTCGAAGTGAGTTGATCGATAAACTATTGTTGAGATAATCCACGTCGAAAGTCGTAGTAAATCATGGCATGGAAATTCTCACGAGTTAATTCTATTTTCTGACTCGTTGCAAATTCCGGATGCATAAATAGCAATCATTGTATTATCACTCAGCCACTGTTTATTCACTGTAAGATGAAGGCCTCCCAGCATGCTTCCAACTCACGCGGTATTCAACCCAACCTCTTCGTCCAATCCATCTGTTCAGTAGAGTCTCGTCAAGATAAGCCCTTACGTAATGATGATAATGTGGAGGTGCACCATCTTATTGAAAATAAAAGTTCTCACCTCTAAAAGTTTTCCGAATGTGTGGGATCACTGCTTCCTGTCGAGAATTAAAGCAAACAGCACCAATTACAGTACCGTCAAAAAACTCGGTCCAATTAATCATTTTGTAGATAAGCTACACCACACTGTGACTCCTGGTAAATTAACATGATGTTCTTTAATAACGTGTTGATTCTCAGGTGCCCAGTAAGTGCAGTTCTAGGGGTTAATTGAGCTGAAAACTCTGAAATTTTCACCTGCACTCTCTTTCGACTTCTACCGCATTTTCGTATTTCCAGTAACACTTCAGGATAAATTTCCATTGATCAAAGGTAAGTCTGGTAGCAGCGATTTTTTTTTAATTAGGTCAATCTGAAAAGGAATGATGTATGAGTAAGTTATCAAAAAATAAAGTGTGTATAGATTTTTTTGGATACCCTGTATAAGCACCACACTACGAAAATCCCATAAAATCGTAGCCATAATTATTCCTGCAGATGGAAAGGTTTTTGTTTTTTTTTGCCGGAATTTCATCTGCACCTACCCTCTGTTAGGATTGCTGCTTCATCTCTGACCTGTAATGGTGCATTTATGTTCCCACATCATTGTTATTATACATACTGTTATTAAAACGTGGAAGAAATTCACGTTTAAATAAGTCCAAACACTCTTGAGAAGTATTCATTCGAATACATCTTTGGTCGAGTATTAACAGACGAGGCATCCGTAAGAAAAATAATTATTATAACTCAAAATATGACGTGAAACATAGTGGAAATGGTCTATCGAGATGTTTACAACGTCGGCAAACTCGTGTGCCTTCAGTTATCAATTATACAAGACGACATTGTGGATTTTTTAATCAATTTTCTTAATCGTACCGGTTATTAGACATCATCTTCTAAGGATGTACGTAACTGCAAAAATTTGTTTGTCTTACTCGATAGCTATCAACAAGCCACTAAACGCCGGAACCTCCGAATCCATTAACAAGTAAGTAAATAAAGCTGAAAAGTATTTTTCGAGTTCTGCGCCATTCTTATACCAAATTATATTTTGCAAACTGCGCTTCCTTTTTCACTGACTGCACCCGACCTGAAATTCTCGCAGATGCACGCCGTGAATATACCGACGTAGATTGAAATCGCGGACGATTTGAAAGCGCACTAATGAAGGTATTCATTAGATTAGCATGCTAATCATTATAACCCTGCTAGTTATAAAGTCTTTGTCTACACAGACTCTTTAATTTCCACATTTTTTGCTTTTTCTTTTAAGTTTTTATATTCGTTTGATGGATTTTTAGTCCTCTAGCTGATAACAAGATAAAACGTGATCAAAGGATGAGCCACTATCTAGCTAATATTAAAAATATAAGTAATTTAAAAATTAAATTTTAATTAAAAATTAAAAACAAAATTCATTTAATTAAATTATGGATTGATGGTCTCTGGCAATATATGAATGTATAAGGTGATTTTTTAGTGCATTGGAACCGTAAACTCAATGGAACAACAACCAAATTAGATTTTTTTAAAATATTTATTTTATATATAATAACATGCAATGGCATTAATGCCTGAAAACAATTTTGGACAAATGTCCGCACAGCTACTTCTGACAAAGCGCATTCTGTAAATCTAATCTCCGGCTACTTTTTCTAGCAATTTGGGTCTTATGTCCGCAATTATCTGCATTATGGTGGCTTCCAAGACGTCGATAGTTTGTCGACATAGGCCAAAGATTTAAGATAACCCTAAAGAAAATAATCTAAAAGCGTTAAACCACATAATCTTGGTGGACAATTAACAGGTCCATTCCTCGAAATAATTTTCTTACCGAATTGTTCCCTCAATAGATAGAGTGTTGCGTCCGCTGTATGACATGTGGAGCCGTCCAGTTAGAATCACATGTCTTTCAGATCAATACCATTCAAATTCGGAATTGAATAATCATTGGTCATCGCTATGTAAAGATCCCCATTAACGGTAACGTACTTTCCAGCTTGATTTTGTAGCAAAAGCAGACCAATGATCCTAACGGCGTACAATCCTCAATCAGCAGTAATTGTTGTATCATTTGCGGATCATTTTCACTCCAAACGGGATAATTTTCTTTATTAGCGTAACTATTTAGCCAAAAATAAGTTTTGTCGCTAAACAAAATCCTGCGATTAACTTCTGGGTCAAGTTGCAATTAATTTTAAACCCATTCACCGAGCGTACGACGCAAACGATGGTCTTGGGGTTTGAGTTCTTGGACAAGCTAGATCTTGTAAAGCATCAGACCGATGTATTTCCGCAAAATATTCAACGCAGCGACGGCGTCGAAATAATAAATTTGAATTTTCATTACCCTGCCAGCAGCAGCGGCGATGCATAGTTTATCTTGTGTTTGTTTTAATATCGAGCAGTGTAAAATGCGTTCGAAATTTGTCGATAATTCGGCGAATACATCGAACGATTAGGCGATTGTGTGCGTTATGTACGTTCCATAATGATTTGCGAGACTATACTGAAAAAATTTGAGAGTAGAGGCGGGTAAACTCACAGATCGTTTGACAATGACCCAGTAAAAAAAGTTCGGACAACATTAAAAAATCCACCCTTAAATTTTCTCAATTTAATTTGTTATTAAAAAGATACATAGTTGGATTGTTGTCGTTCAGCAATTTATAGTGAATTAAATTCGGCCCTCAACTTTCCTTTCATCGACTACATCGACCTATTCAAATTAGATTTTTCCCCCTTGTATAGCGCTATCTTTCAAGTTCAAAACGGTATAAAATTTGCGAGTCTGCTATGAATATAATCTAAAAAAAATCAGTTGTAGACGATATTTGAGACGCTTTGTTCTGTTTGACTTTCAACTGAAAAAATGCTGCGAATCTATGGTATATGATTTGTGCGGCTTTAGTAAATAATGTTGTTTCATACATTACATGCAAAAATCCTCAAAATTCGGACCGATAATTTTGACTTAAATGATGTTGAACATTAGCAACAACCAAAAAAGTAGAGTTTAAAAAATTGGAAGCATTGCTGCAAAAAAAACCTTATCTTACACTGGTAAAGTTGGGAAAGGAACTCGGAGTAACATCGCCAGCCATTTCTAAATGTATGTACAACCTAGAGAAAATTCAAATAGAGAGTCGTTGGGTTCCCTAACTCATAGAGTTAACTAACTAACTAACTAACATCATAGAGTAAAAGTAGATGCTTTAATTTTAGTTATAAGATTTCTCTCCAGATTGAAGAAAAGTAACTTTCAGAATAAGATTGCGGCGTGTGATGAAAAGTGTATCCTTTATGATAATCTAAAGAAGTGAAAATTCTGGATTAACCAGCCATTCACAACTATGACAAAATCAAAGATCCACTCAAAAAATATGTTAGCGTGTATATGAAAGGGTCAGCCTGATCAAACGGTGGCCGCTGACTTTTATCAGGAACAACTAACTCATGTTAGTAACGTTGTAGATAAAAAAAAACACGCACAAAGACAACGCACGACAACATATACCAAAGAAGGCTGAGGAAACGATGACCCAATTGGGCCGGGAGATATTACCGCACCCTTTGTACTCTATAAACTAGACCGTTTCAGATTTTCAGCCCTTCCGATGAAAGCCTACACACATCTTTTGAGGAAGTCCAAACAAGCGTGGTTAACAATAAGAAATAATCACAATAAATATACCATTTTTTTCTAAGTGGGACTGGAATATTTACTGAAAGGTAGCGAAAGTGTATACAAAGGGAGATTATTGTGAATAGTAGGTTTGTATTACCTTTTTCATATTATGAATACATGTCAAGGGTAGTCAAAAGAAGTTGAAAATTATATTGAGGACCTAATAAGTTTACAAAAATGGGGTTGGTAATTTGCAACTGCTATCGAAAAGAGTTAGGGACGCGACTGCGTTAGTTAACTGCTACAGTTATTAGTAATTAAACTTATAGCTTAATGTGGGCTTCGAAACCTGGTCATCACATATCTATTAACTTCGGTAAATAACTCACATGAAAATACACAGTGGGCTAGCGGAGAATGTTAAAAATATTCAAAAAACAAGTAATATTTTTCCAGCACTCGACGTAAAATTCTCAATCCTTCAGTGGCCATCAAACGCCAACAAGCATCTCCCGAGACCGATTTCTGGCCTTAAGCCGTCATCAGTTGGGCTCGACTGATGGCGGCTTAAGGCCAGAAACCGGTCTCAAGAGATGCTTGTTAGCGTCTGATGGCGACTGAAGGATTGATAATTTTACGAGAAATGAGGGAAAAATGTTCCTTGTTTTTTGACTATTTGTCAACCTTAGATTTGCGCATAGATTTGATTTTTTGAGAAGTCGACCAACTCGCGAGTATTTAACTTAGATGATCTCTTACCGGGTATCCGCTCTTATCTAGCCTGGTTGCCGGCTAACTAAGGTGAGATTCTAAACTTGAAGAGATTTACCACTAAACACCAAATCACTTTTTTTTAACTTCTCGACGCACGTTTCGTTAACCATGTTAGCATCATCAGAAGATGATTTAATCTTATTCTATTTAATTTATATTTAATCATTTCTTATCTATATCTATTTAATTAGACTAAATCATCTCCTGATGATGCTAACATGGTTAGCGAAACGTGCGTCGAGAAGTTAAAAAAAGTGATTTGGTGTTTAGTGGTAAATCTCTTCAAGTTTAGTGCTTCACACCAAAAGTTCCAATAGAAGAATTGATCTAAGGGGAGATTCATAAAGGTATTGTTTAAACTGATCATGTAAGATCATGTAAGTTTCAGATATTTAAAGCAATTTGACGACTTACTGAACTAAACATACGACAAAAAACAGAAAGAAAGAAGAGGCAACTTAAGCTAACGTAGGAATTAAAGTAATTTACATTTTACAGTTTTACATCATTACAGTTTTATAGAAATAACGAAAACATTTAGCATTAAACACTAAAATACTGTTTTTAACTTTTTAACTTTTTTTAACTGACATGTTAGAATCATCAAGGTATGTTTCAATCTAATTCTAAAATTAACGATGTTCTATTTTTATGACAACCGTATTGACATGACTAGCGTAACATTAATAACTAAAAAGTTGATTGAATGGAATATATCCTTTATTCGAATTTACGGTTCTCTTACATTTTTCTATTCGAGTACTTTCAAATGAGTATAAAGTCCTATTATTATTTACACTTTCAACGAGTCTTGTATTACTAACGTTAAGACACGTTAAACATTATAACACTTCGGATTTTCCTCACATAGGAAATATGTTATTTGTATATATATGGTTAATATGGAACAAGTTCAACATGCCTTCGATCAGAGTTTTGACAACCAGTTTTGTATATCCACGATTTTTTATTTTGATCTACTTTATCTCCTGGATTATTCATGACTTAACTGATTATATAGTGAGCACATTACGTTAATGTACACTTCTTTCAAAATGTTGTCTAGCTCTCGTGTTAATTAAATGGTATTAGTATAAATTTTTGTTTATTCTGTTTTTGTTTTGTTGTATTTATTTTATTTTGTTTTCGTTTTGAATTTAGTGGTTCACACAAAATGTTCCTATAGAGAAATTGAGCTTCAGATCTTTGACATTTTTAGAAATAATACAGTTTAGTTAAATGTTGGAGAAAACTTTTGTTACAGCTTAAAAAATGCGATGGATAAGTGATAACGAAACGTGAGAGAGTGTTGTCGACTATTCGCAGTCTATGTCTTGACTTGACTATTGAAAGAACTAAACTGAACTGCGACAAGGCCTTCTTTGCCTGGACCGTTAACAACCGTCGGCGACCTCAAAAAAATCCTAAATTATCAGTCTTCCAGTAACAGCCATCGAAGTACGTGTTGTCGAATATAATTGGGATTTCTCAGACAAAAGATTTGTAGGCTTGTAAAATAACTAAATCCCAGACGGCTGAATAGCAGCTATAGACTTTCATAAAACTAGTTCGGAATAAAAAATAAATTGTAAAATATAAACATAAATATATAAACAAGTAGCGGCCCTAGACCCTCATAAACTTATATCGAAATAATAAAGTAAATTATAAGTATAATATAAACATAAAATACTTTCGAAATAGTATAAAAATAAATTGTAAGAAACATAATTAGTATGGAAGGCGAGTGTTTACGATTTTAATGCTGCCACAGATCAATTCTTCTATTGTAACCTTAAAAGTGAAATAGTTAACTCCAAGAGATTCACTACTAAACACCAATTAGCTTTTTTTAAATGTCTCGACGACCTGATGATGTTAACATGGTAGGAGAAATGCGCGTTGAAATGTTAAAAAAATTGAAACTATTAAAGTATAATTACGTTCTCTTTCAAAATGTAAACTTATATTAAATACTAATATCCTAATATTAAATTTTTATGGTATATATTGTCTAAATAAATATTATTAACACATTTCTTATATTATTTATCCACGGCAGCATACATTTTCATAATTTATTTACATAATATATGCAATAATAATTTATTGTTTTGTTGATTATTTGTTTGTTGATAATTTTAGTTTTGTTGATATTTATAGTACAGCATCAAATTATTGGTTGTGTTGGGATGATGCAAATATAAAAACCCAGAAATATTAAAAATATAAATTTACCTGAAGTAGATAATACTTGGTGGAAATTAATTTTAAATAAATAAGCAAAGATTAATATCTAAAATTTTCGCTATATTTGAAATTGCATGTATAGCAATTATTTCGACAGACCGTGAGTTATGTGACGCCTCTGACCATACTAAAACGCTTAATCAACATAAATTTTATATATTTAAACCCACCTTGCAATGTACTAAATAGAGTCTAGTAAAAATCTTATACTGTTTATGTTCGACATATTAAAACCTGTAATTACGTAATGTTATAAAATAAATTGTTTTCAAAAAGTCAACTTGAGTATCCAGTAAGTTAAGTGGCGTAGTCGGGTAGGATTTCCAAATCGTTTCGAATCATTCGTACGAGTTTGTACCAACAATTTACTGGAAATTCAACAAAAATCGGTTTTCGGCAAAGACAGTCTTCAGAGTTCTTCAAACTTCAAGACGTCCTTTCCATAGTGGAACTGTAGACCAGCCTAAAGACGATTAAATAGGAAATTGGGACACAAATTGCCTAATTTTGCAAGGAAGTTGGCCTGGGGACGACAAAAATTGCAGATCCAGTCACCATGCTTATAGTCGAGAGATGCTTAAGTTGATCACCTCAACGTAAGTGCAATTGAATGAATAATATCGAAGATTTATTGGAAAAATTTGAAACACTAAGAATTAAACCTTTAAGAGACTCTAATAACGGAACTCAGACTCAAATTAATATTAAGAATCAAAAAATAGAATTTAAACCAGAATATTTGTGTGCCAACATTCGATGGCAATTCTAATCATTTAAATCGATATCTTACATGTCAATGCTTAATCGATCATATTTATAGAATCAATGAACCTAACTGTTTTCAAAATGTATTTCTTTTGAACTGTCTAATAGATAAATTAACTGGCAATGCCAAAATAGTAATTAACATTCATAGCGTTTCTACCTGGGATAACGTAAAAGAAGTTTAATATCGCAATTTTGCCGATCAGCGGGACGAGGCTTGTTTAAATAGAGATTTGGTAATGATGAAACAATAACCTAATGAAAGTCCAAATCAATTTTACGATAAAATTTTACATATTTTAAATGTATTGTGCTCTTACGTAGATATTCATGAAAGAATAGATAGTACCAAAATTTTGAAACGTAACTTATACAACAACTTAGCCTTAAAGAATTTCCTTTCAGGCTTGAGAGAGCCTTTAGATACAACAATTCGCTGCATGCTACCAAAAGATCTTCCCACAACAAAGGAGTTTTTAACAAAACTCCAAATCGATTTCCCACAAACTCTCAAGTTTTTAAGAGACCTAATCAAGCAAATATATTCAGACCGAATGAAAGTAACCAATCCTTGCCCAGACCAGTTCCTATGAGCGTATCGACAAGGCAGTCAAGTAATATCAGACCAAGTTTTCCGAGTACTTCAAATGCACCCCCTCCAAAATTCGTATTCGAAGAACTATACAATACAGAAACAGACGAAATTGATGAGAATAAATATACAGAAGAATATCAGTCAGATAATCATTTCGATTTTAATAACGAAGGTGAACATACTGAACAAAATTATAATGAATGAAATAATATGTTTCTGAGGAACCTGCACCAGAAAATTAAAATTTTCAAGATACCCTTCTAAACAACAACAAACCCTAACACGTCCAAAAATTTTATTAAATAATAATAATTCTAGTAAATTAGCATACGTAACCTTTCCTGAACACAACTTAAAATTTCTGATTGATTCAGGATCTACTAAATCCTTTATAGATCCTAATGTTGCATACAAGTTTTATTTCAATTCTATTATTAATGACCCATTCATAGTAACAACAGTATTTCAGCAATTTTCTCATAAATACAGCATTTCTATGCCTTCCTCGAAAATCTTTAATTTACCTGAAAAGCTAAATTTAAAATTCTATTTATTCAAATTTCACAACGTGTTCGACGGACTTATCGGTTTAGATAACTTGAAACTTCTTCAAGCTAATCTGAATTTTGATACGGGAGATTTAGTTACACCGCACGCGAATATCGAATTAAAATTCTACAAAACAAAAAAAGAAATGCATTCCATAACTATATCACCTCGTTGTGAACAAGTTGTAAGAATTCCGACAAGCATTAGAAATGGTGAGGTCATCATTCCTTATCGGAAAATGCAGAGTTGTGAAATACCAACTTCTTTAACTATCGCTAAGGACGGACATGCTTTAACAACTGTTATAAATAAGACCACCAACCCAGTCGTTTTAGATTTCTCTAAAGTCATTGACGTAAAAAAAATTAATAGACAGGAAATTAAACGTTTTGAATTAAATAACTTTGACGAGTCAAACATTTCTAAATACGATCCTTCCATTATTAGGACAGATCACTTAAATACGGAAGAAAAATAAAAAATTTTCAGTCTTTGTAAGGAATTTTCTGACATATTCTATCGTGAAAATATCCCATTAACCTTTACAAATAAGATCAAACATCATATCAGAACAACAGACGAGATATCGATATACACAAAATCTTATAGGTATCCATTTATCCATAAAAGAGAGGTCCAAAACCAGATAAAAAATATGCTAAAACAGAACAACAACAAACAGTTTCAAACAAGAAGAAATAATTCAAATCGAGGGTACATACATGATAGAAATACCATTTGGATGTCAGATTATCATTAATAATCAATTAATAATTAATGAAATTAATAAATAAGAAAAATCAATGACCAACCAATATTATTTTCTGAATTAAACTTCAGCCCAAATACGAATGCAATCCTCAATCTAACTAATCGACTATCAGAAGTCAAACTGGATGACGTACATCAACTAAAGAATAACATAAGAAGTAACCAGCCTGGTTTAATTTTACAATAGCAATCTACTTAGTGATTGTGTTGTGCTGTGGATATTGTGCTTTCAAAAACTAATTACGAAGTGGTGTGTTGTAAAGAAGCAACATCAAGCACAAGAACAAACGGAAGAAGAAGAACATGAGATGCGACCAGTTCAACTACCCCGTCAACCGGTACAGTTGAATCTATGAGGGGAGCAGTTATCTGTCGCCTCTGACCATACTAAAATGCTTAATCAACATACATTTTGTATATTTAAACCCACCTTGCAATGTACTAAATAGAGTCTAGTAAAAATCTTATACAGTTCATGTTCATGACATATTAAAACCTGTAATTTCGTAATCTTATAAAATAAATTGTTTTTAAAAAGTCAACTTGAGTATCCCGTAAGTTAAGTCGTGTCTTTTCAAAATATGTACTATGTTAAACTAACAGTGAGAAAACTAATTACAATTTAAACTGTTCATAGATTTAATAATACCATAAAAATGATAGTGGGGAAATCCAATTTTTGCAACGTCTAGGAGAGCAATATATGTTTAATAACGGTGAACCATTCAAATCCTCCCGGTCATTTAACAAAATATCCATTTTTTTTCTTTTATTAAGTTCCAAGCTCTCTAAAAGATTTAATTTTTTAAATTCATTTTCATTATGTAACATTTTAAAATTATCATTAAAAACTATGATTTTCTAGAATTAAGATGTTAGCATTATGATAATTATTTTGTTGTTTATTATGTCTTTTATGTCAATTGAGTCTAGTAGAGAAATACCTTCCTGTTTGTCCAACATAGACTTTTGGACACGACCCGCATTAAATTAAATAAATTCCTGGTTTATTAACTTTGTTTGTTTGACTTTTATTAATTTTATTAAGGCGTCTAAGAGTATTGTTTGTTTTGAAAGCAATATTTATACTGTTTATTTTGGATGAATGTTTAGAAATTATTCTGTGCCCTATATTCTTGACATTTACAAGATATATTAAATTCATCGTTTTATTATACATTTTTTTTTATTAATTATTGTATTTATAATGCTTGAGTCCTATCCGTCATTTACTGCGATCTATTTGATGATATATACATAAGTAACGAATACGACCCAAACGTTATAGATATCGTAATTAATGAAAGTCATAATAAAAACATTAATTTAATATACCCTGTCAATAATATAAATAACAAGAATGCAGCGTACAAAACTATTATATATATATATATATATATATATATATATATATATATATATATATATATATATATATATATATATATATATATATATATATATATATATATATATATACATATATATATATATATATATATATATATATATATATATATATATATATATATATATATATATATATATATATATATATATATACCAGGTGTCCCATTAAGGATGAATCGCGGCCGTATCTTGAAAACTATTTATCCCACAGCTTTGCGGAAAAAAATATTATACTAAAACTGACTGTGAGAAATTCACCAAAAATATTTTTAAGCTTCTAAAACGACCGCAAGAGGGCGTGACGAGCTAAACATTTTTAAAAATCTTTTCTTTTGTGTATTTTCAAGTGTTAACCGAGAAAGAAAAATTCTCAGTTATAATTAGTAAACTGTCTTCTACAACTTTGTTTTATGACATTTTGTGGTAACTTCGCGAATAAAGAAGTGGGGGGAGTTTTACCTATTGAGATAAAAAGTCGTCTAATGTCCGTTTGCCTTAACCGATTTTCCTCAATTTGGATTCATTTAAAAGGTAATTGCTGGGACAATCAGATAATCTGGGAGATAAATTATTTAGTTTATAAATAAAGCCGCGAGGTGGCGTTATATTCAACAATAGTTTTTTTGAAGTTTTGTTCAGTTTTTTCAAATAGAATGGTACAGCTTTTACTACATGGCAAGAAAGGTAATTTAAAGAGGAATCATCCAGTGAAAACCCGAAATCGATATCTCTGACATGTCAAGAGATATTTCTATTTTTCTGAAAAAATCAGTTAGTTTTAATTTTTACCGTAATATTAAGTTAAAAGTTGGTCTTAATATGGTACAGCTTTTATTACATGGCTAGAAAGGTAATTTAAAGAGGAATCATCCAGTGAAAACCCGAAATCGATATCTCTGACATGTCAAGAGATATTTCGATTTTTCTGAAAAAAAATCAGTTATTATTTCAAAAATATTAACCTAATGTTTGCCTTTCTTCACACTTTACGAAAAATCGAAATATCTCTTGACATGTCAGAGATATCGATTTTGGGTTTTCACTGGATGATTCCTCTTTAAATTACCTTTCTAGCCATGTAATAATAGCTGTACCATATTAAGACCAATTTTTAACTTAATATTACGGTAAAAATTAAAACTAACTGATTTTTTCAGAAAAATCGAAATATCTCTTGACATGTCAGAGATATCGATTTCGGGTTTTCACTAGATGATTCCCCTTTAAATTACCTTTCTAACCATGTAATAAAAGCTGTACCATTCCATTTGAAACGCCACCTCGCGGTTTCATTTATGAACTAAATAATTTATCTCCCAGATTATCTGATT
This sequence comes from Cosmopolites sordidus, assembly GCA_031761425.1. Lineage (NCBI taxonomy): Eukaryota > Metazoa > Arthropoda > Insecta > Coleoptera > Curculionidae > Cosmopolites > Cosmopolites sordidus. Next base: position 49,002 of record JARFXV010001422.1, read on the forward strand.
GTCCCAGTAATTGTCTTTTAAATGAATTCAAATTGAAGAAAATCGGTTTAGGCAAACGGACATTAGACGACTTTTTATGTAAATAGGTAAAATTCCTCCCCACTTCTTTATTCGCGAAGTTACGACAAAATGTCATAAAACAAAGTTGTAGGAGACAGTTTGCTAATTATAACTGAGAATTTTTCTTACTCGGTTAACACTTGAAAATATACAAAAAAATTATTTTTAAAAATATTTAGCTCGTCACGCCCTCTTGCGGTCGTTTTAGAGCTTAAAAATATTTTTGGTGAATTTCTCACTGTCAGTTTTAGTATAATATTTTTTTCCCCAAAGCTGTGGGATAAATAGTTTTCAAGATACGGCCGCGATCCATCCTTAATGGGACACCTGATATATATATATATATATATATATATATATATATATATATATATATATATATATGGCTTTTGTAAATTTAAAATTTATATATATATATATATATATATATATATATATATATATATATATATATATATATATATATATAATAACTACGGCACTAATTCAAAACGGCTATGACATGCGTCAAATAAAAAGGCATATTAATAAAGTTCAGGCAACTGGTCATACCAACCAATCTACTAGAAAAATCTCTCCAAAATCCCAAAGCTCTTCTGCCATACATCAAGGGAGTTACTGATAAAATTTGCCACGTATTCAGATCCCGTAATATCGAAACGATATTTACAACAGAAAGAAATATATCCAGTTTCCTCAGACCAGTGAAGGATAATATTCCACAAGAGTCACATAGGGTCTATGAGATTCCTTGTTCTGGCTGCTCCCAATGATATATCGGTCAAACTAATAGACGTATCCAAAATCGCATATACGAGCATTCCCTCGCCGTACGAAAATCTGATCTCTCCTCAACTGTAGCAAAACATCATCTTCAAACGGGTCATAAAATAGATTTCGATAAGGCCAAAGTAATCGCACCTATATATTCCTACAAACCCCGCATAATTCGTGAAGCAATTGAGATCGAAAAACGTCCAGACTGCTTAAACAAAAGAGACGACGGTCTTAGAGTCCCCAATACATAGAAACCGCTCATTTCCAAATTGCCCATCCGAAACCCTTCCAGTTAAACGTCCACCTCCTCCCCACCCCTCAACCCAGCGCCCCACCTGCAACCTGACCTATTAATACAGAGGTCGCGCCGTCCACGTTCTTTTCTATTTGTGAACTCTGGGGAGTAGGCAGATTGAGCCCTCGGAGTAAATCAACTAGATTCTCTTGAAAATGGATTTAAAGTGGAATCCGAAACGTCGAGATTTTATAAATCTAAAACTCGGTTCTACCCGAGAACCTAATAATTCTAATATTACCAATCGCGGAAACCTTTCCGAACATTTTATACGCCTCTACCGGGAGGAAATAATTTCACATACCAAACATTTTAGTACCCTTCTCATCAACAAATCCCGTCTTCTGTGCGACTTAACCTTTCTTAAATCCTGTCGAGACAACAACGTCATTCCAAAATGTTTACAGTTAAAACATCACAACAAATCTCATTGCATCACGAGAATTCTATCCAGGGCTAATTCAGCATTGCAAAGAAATTCTATCCGCGACGCTAGGCGTTTGTGAGATAAAACAAATTCCGATCTGTACCGTACATTTGCCACTCTACACAGCTTTAATATCAATCCCATATTATGGTATACTTTCGACCGAATTTCTACCCAGAAAGCCCAATATATCACCCGACAAAAAACGGACATCCAAAAAGAAAATCTTCTACGCCTTAATTAAGGCCTATTAATTCCCAAAATCCAACACTCACGCCAACACCTGTATCCACCAATTTTGTACACAATTTTTCAAATACCCACATTAGGGATTCAGCCCATGGAGCCTTATTAAAAGATTCTAATTTCGCAGTGACTCCTAACACTATCACTGTAGAGAAAATAATTTCCCAAACGGAAGATGCTTTATCCCACCTACCTGCTCTTGAAGCGGAAGAAACCCGCCAACACATTCCCAGAATCCTTCGTCGGTCCAAACCCCCGAGATCTAATCTTCCGTCGGACGAAAAACGTGCCTTACTTGAGTTACGCAGAAATTTAGACGTGACAATTCTTCCAGCCGACAAAGGGAATGCCACGGTCATACTTAATACTATAAAATTAAAATGTCTAATCTGTTAGAGAGTGCAGACTATAAGCAAATTCCTAACGACCCTACTACATATCTAGAGAAGAAAACCCGTTCTGTCATCAATAATTCTAATCTTCCTTCAGATGATAAAAAAGCTTTAATACCTCGCGAAAAATCTTCTCGTATCCCAAAAATGTACGGTCTCCCAAAAATCCATAAAACTGACATTCCTCTTCGTTCCATCGTCAGCGCATATCGCTCACCAACTCACAAATTAGCACGATATTTAGCGAAAACTGTACAGCCGCTCGTGGAAAAATCGGCGTCCTACATCGAAAATTCCTCTTATTTCACTGAGCTTCTTCAGATGCACAGTATATTCGAAAGCGATATTCTGGTTAGTTTTGATATTGTCTCGTTATTTACAAACATTCCCCTTCCAGAAACTCTAGACAATTCTAAAAAACAAACACCACACATCAACGGCTATTCTCCGGTCATAGCCAATATTTTTATGGAACACTATGAAACTCAAGCCATTAACACCAGTCCGTTGAAACCTACTTGCTGGTTCCGATATGTAGATGGCACTTTCGTCATTTGGCCGCACGGACCACAATCTTTAAATCTGTTCCTTTCGCATTTGAACTGTATACATCCCCAGGTCCAATTTGCAATGGAGACTGAAAACAATTCTACTCTCCCTTTTCTTGGCGTTCTAATAGCAAAAAGGCCAGACCAAAGCTTCTCCTGTTCTGTCTACCGTAAACCCACTCACACAAACCGTTATCTAAATGTGAATTCACTATCCATCATCATCCATCATCATCCATCCGAATTAAATTCGGTAGTCAAAACTTTAGTCACGAGATCACTAAGATTGTCGGATAGGGAACATAGGCAAGCAGAACTTAATTCATTAGAAACGCCACTAATTCAAAACGGCTATGACATGCTCAAATAAAAAGGCATATTAATAAAGTTCAGGCAACTGGTCATACCAACTAATCTACTAGAGAATTGTCCCAAAATGCCAAAGTTCTTCTGCTATACATCAAGGGAGTTACTGATAAAATTAGCCACGTATTCAGATCCCGTAATATCGAAACGATATTCACAACAGAAAGAAATATATCCAGTTGCCTCAGACCAGTGAAGGATAATATTTCATAAGAGTCAAATGATATCTATGAGATTCCTTGTTGTGGCTGCTCCCAATCATATATGGGTCAAACTAATAGACGTATTCAAAATCGCATATACGAGCATTCCCTCGCCGTCCGAAAATCTGATCTCTCCTCGACTTTAGCAGAACATCATCTTCAAACGTGTCACAAAATAGATTTTGACAAGGCCAAAGTAATCGCACCTATATATTCCTACAAACCCCGCCTAATTCGTGAAGCAATTGATATCGAAAAACGTCCAGACTACTTAAACAAGAAACAGTCAAACGTCTTCCTCCTCCCCCACCCCTCAACCGAGCGCCCCACCTGCAACCTGACCTATTAATACAGAGGTCGCGTCCACGTTCTTTTCTAGTTGTGAACTCTGGGGAGTAGGCAGATTGAGGCCTCGGAGTAAATCAACTAGATTGTCTTGAAAATGAATTTAAAGTGGAAGCCGAAACGTCGAGATTTTATAAATCTAAAACGCGGTTCTATCTGAGAATCTAGTAATTCTAATATTACCGACCGCGGTCTTTTCGAACATAGTGAGTTTCATGACAAAATTCGCATTTATAATTTTTCATTATTTTGATCTATACACAAAATTATTACAAGTGCCATGGAAAGTAATAATTTAACACTACTGTTAAAAATCAATCAGATTAAACTTTGAGATTATTGCGTCAAGTTCTAGTCAGTGATCCAGAATTAAAATACCATTGATTTTAGGAGAAAAAATCGTAATAATTCGGGTGTTTGGTGACGTGTCTGTGTATGCCTGTGTGTGTCTGTGTGTGTATGTGTGTGTTTGTGTGTGCCTGTGTATGTCTGTATGAGTCTGGGTATATCTGTGTGTCTCTGTGTGTATCTATGCGTGTGCCTGTGTGTGTGTGCGTGCGAATATGCGTGTGCGGGTCGCATTTCCTAAACCTTTAATAGGGTGGCATAATAACTGCGGCGTACCATTGCCACATCTATTTTCGATGCAAATGTTCGACTTATATATGTGTTTGTTCTTCACGTAGGGCTGTATATTCGGACAACGAAATCACGTTTTAATCACACCAGTAACCAGTCCGGGTAGCGTATAGGAATTTCCTATCGTTATGTAACGCACTTCCTTGAAGAGTTGCGTTGTATCATGGTATGCACTGGCAAAGTAAAACACGCGGCAGACGCAGAACAAACCCTATCACGAAGCAACGCTTTGCGCAAGAGCGTTATATAAAGTTTTTAGTAAATATGAGGTAAATTAATTTCAATTTCTACTACCCTACAGCGGGCTCATGCAAGCATGCCTTCACGCTGCGTACAGTTCAATATTTTCGCTTTTTCTTTCTTATTATATTGAACAAGTTGGACGCATTTCTAACCTTAAATGAAAGAACCCGCACATTTCTATATAAATATTCAGATATTCGATTTGTTATTTTGTGTTTGAAATACCAAAAGCAGTGATTTTTTTCTGATACTTTACAATGTAGCATTGTGGGTGAAATATCAAAATTGTCATGTCAATGAATGGCAATGCCATCAATGATAGTCAATGGATGGCAATTGTCGGCAATGGATGGCATCATTTAGTGAAGCAACCCATATAAATTGAATTATTCGCCGTACCAGTCCTCATGGACAGAAGCACGACTATCGTATAACATATAATTGTCAGCACAGTAGTTTTAATAAACTAAAAAATAAAAAGAAACTATACATTATCGTGATAAATCGTGTTGTGCTATCGTAAATATCGTCATGAAGGAAATTAATTGGAAAATAATAAAAAAATTATCCTTTACACTCAATATTGTTATTACGGTAATTTTTTTATACACGTAGTATACCTCTTTATTTTTAAAAATGAAATAATATACTTTGAAGATCGAATGATCACAGTGCAGCCAGAATATTTCATGAAATTAACCATACGAAATCAGTAGAAGATACAGAGCAATCACCGATTTTACTTGCCGACACGCAAAATGAAATCCACGGGTGAGACAAATTTAAGGTTTGTATGGTAAATGCTGGTTAGTTTCAAAAATATATACTGCTTGTGGTATAAATAAATTGTGAATGAATGCATAGATACTTTGCAATAAACAATCATCAGTAATTGTAATACATTTTTTAAAAAAGGAATAAAACAATTTTTTACTTTATTATCGATCACTTTTATTTTTAAACAAAATTTGTGTCACTATAATTTCGTAAAACGACTTTACATTTTCAAACACAACAGTTTGTAAACATAAAAGTGATAGATAACAAAGTAAAAAAATGTTTTATTCCTTTTTTAAAAAATTAACTAGCACAAAGTAACGGACAAATCAATCAATAACTTAATAATTTTTGTTCAGGCATTTAAATTACGGAAATCATAATAAAAAAAGTATAGTATCAGTCCTAAAAGAAAAATAAAACGCATTTTTTGGAAAATTGTATTACTGTTCTGGGTCGTGAAAATCCCTTAATTATAACATCATAATCAATCACACTCATAATGAAAAGGGCTAATGAATGTATTTTAGATTCGTTCAGGAAGTGGTACTTGTAGAATCAAGTGGATCCTGTGATCAAACCAATACATATGTCACTTTTCTTTTGCTGCAAATAAAATTGGTGCGATCCCTTTAGTTGTCGTGATAGATATAACCCAGACTAAAATCAATTATACATTTAACAATACTAATAATTACGTTGAGTCGTTAATTCGCATATTTAAAGACGTTTTAGAATCCTGTCCATCTTTTAATGCATGCGCATTAGTTGCCTTTGTCGCAAAGGTTTTTGAAAACCACAAGAAGCCACTTTTAGAATACGCTATTTCCGACCCACTTCAAATATACTTGTATATTTAAAGTTTACCAAAAAATTGATGGTTTATATGTAACTGAAATTAAGAGAAATATTTGCCTCGTGATATCGCAATTGGACAAATAACTATTGTACACAGTAGATACCGATATTGCTATGTGTGATTATCCATTTAGTCAAGGTGGTCGTTTCTGTAAACACTTATGTAAAGTTTAAGAAAAATATGGAATTAAGATACACACGGCACCATTATTAATAACCGATGCTAAAAAAGATTTAGCTAAACTGGGTTTAAGGGAGAATATTCCTGCAGAGTTTTTAAAAACATAGATGACATTCATAATGATCATCAGAATAAATTGCCTGAATCTAGATGGATTAAAAAAACAGAAAATATACAAGAAAAAGTAGATATACCCAATATTAGTGAGTTTTTATAAGAGTATACTGAAAATAATGATTTCAAAAAGTTCATCTCGAGGCTGTTAAAAATTTCTCTGAAAATGTTGCGAAATTAACTGAAATAGCTTCACTTAATAGATTAGTTAATATTACAAATTCAATTAAAAAATTAAATCACGTTTTATTCAAAATTACAACTCCAGTTGATAGTTTTTTTATAAAAATAAAAACATACCGTAATAATTACCGAAAGATGTTCAGCGTACCTCAGTATCGCAGCGCAAGTCTAGACTATGTTTGCATTCAGGTGCAAAAGAAATGTAAGCTGGTCGTCCAACAAATGTGGAATTAGGAAGAAGACCTAGAAAATGCAAAAGAAACTTTGTCGCAAATATTTATGTCATAACCTAATGCAAAGCGAGATGCTTTACAGCTTTAAAATATCATTAAAGAGAATATTTTGCTGGCGAAATATGTATTTTGATTGTTATGTGGGTTTGTTGCTTGGCAATTTCGTTATTGACATTTTTATGGCTATTTCACTGGTAAATATCATAGCAACGGCTGTTATCTAATGGCAAAACTCTTACCGCACTTTAGCAAAACAACATAATGGTTTTTCTGTTGTTAGTTTGTAGTAATAGTCTATAGAAATTATTTTTGTTTTATTATGAAAGTAATATCTATATACTTATATCCTATAATATATATGAGCTTAAACGAACATTAGTTAATAAATTAAATATTATTACATATTTTTATTTTATTGCAGTGATCGAATCGCGGCATTGAGTGGTGCTGGAATTTATCCCTTAATTAAACTCACATTTACTAGACACTGTGTACCACGCTTGAATTCAAAGCGTTGCATTGTGGTAGAGTTTGTTCTGCCTTTACGACGTATTTTAGTTTGACATTGTATACCACGATACAAAACGACTCTTCAGGGGAGTGTGCGTTACACTTACTGAGAGGTATTCTACATTGGACAGTTGTCCCTGAATTAATTTTAAGTATTAAGTACAATTCAAGAATTGATAGCCCATGGGGAGTGTTTACCAGGACTAATTGATAGCACATGAGTGTGGGTCAAAGCCAGTATTAAGCTGTAGGTATACAAAAAAATCTAAGTACTAAAAAGATGTTTGATAGTGAAGCAACCCGGTATAACGGATAAACAATGGTCAGTGTCAGTGTCAGTATCGGGGTAAATGTCAAGAGAACGAGAGTAATTTTAATTTGTTTATTTGATCATTTGAACTGTGATAGTGAACCAGCGGTGGGAATGAAGATAATTTTCAACTGTAAATAAATAGTTATTTTTTTTCTTTAACAAAGACATTTTTTATTTGCACCTTGGTGGCGATTTGTAGGAAAATCGCTACATTGGTGTCAGGTGTGGGGTTTATTCTCCCAGAAGGTGCTAATAAATTTGTATGGACAATTAATAAATAAATTTAAGAGACAATATGGCCTCGCAAAGAGTACTTTTGAAAGACTTGAAAGTGGCGGACTTGAAAAGAGAGTTGGAAGAACGTGATTTGGAGATCTCTGGTGTGAAAAGTGTGTTGCAAGCGAGATTGAGGAAGGCTTTGATGAACGACAATCTGGATTCTGAGGAATACCTTTTCGAAGTTCCGTGCGACACGAATTCTGTGATTAAAAGCCTGGAAAGCAAGATAGGAAGTAGGCTTCAAAGCAATGCCGAGGGCGTCGAAAGCAAGATAGAAACTAAATTGCAGGAGAACGCCGAAAGCATGCGAAAGGATGTGGACAGTTTGCGAGATGAGTTGCAGACAAATTCTGAGATGCTGAATAAAAACCTGGAAAACCTTGAAAGTAAAGTCCACAAAAATCTAGAAGACCTGAAGGATAAGCTGAGAAAAGAATTTGGAACGGAAATTCAGGAGGCAATACACTGTTTGAATAAGGAACTTAACCAAAAATTAGCGAAGAGCACGTAACCCGTTCCTGATGACTACGCGTCCATTGAGTCCAGCAAGAACCACATGACAAGCGTGCGGATGAAACCTCCACAGTTTGATGGCAAAACTTCCTGGTCCAATTACCTGATTCAATTTGAGGCAGCAGCAAAAGCGAACGGATGGACTGATAGGGAGACGGCTACTGCCTTGACTTTGGCATTGCGAGAAGAAGCCACTGATGTGTTGCAGACCATTCCAGCGGAAGATCTGAGGAGTTATCAGAAGCTAGTAAAACGCCTGGAACTACGATTTGGACAGATCCATCTGGAGCATGTTTATCATTTCCAGTTAAAGAACCGCATCCAGAAGTCTAGAGAAACCCTGCAGGAATTCGAAGCTGACGTTGCTCGATTGGTTCGCTTAGCTTATCCTGCTACTCCGGAGAATGTGATGGAACGCTTGGCTGTACAGGCGTTTATGGATGGACTGCGAGACACTGAAGTCAGACAATCCTTATTGTTGGCTCGCCCGAGGAAACTTGTAGATGCGCTTGCCCAAGCCTTGAAATTCGAAGCAGCGAAGCAGAGCTTCCGCAGCCAGGCTCGTGTCCGAGGATTAGATGATGAACACTCCGAGAACATCATAGAAGGGGTCGTACGGCGGATTTTAGAAGAAAGAATCCGGAAGCCAGAAAAGAAGACAGTCAGGTGCTGGAACTGCGGAAAACTGGGGCACGTGCGAAGCCAATGCAAGGCATCCACCTCTTCGGCCCCGGAAAACTAAAGCAGGTCGACGAGAAGGGGCCATCATCGACCTGTACTCAGCATGCCCCTCATCGAACAGTAAAAATAGCTACCATTCAACATCGGTCCAACAGCGCGTTCATAGATGGTCATATTGATGACAAGCTACATCTGATGCTGCTTGCTGGATACAGGTGCGACAAAGACCATCGTCCGAACCAACATCGTTTCGCCTTCAACGAAAATCATGGCCACTATATGGAAGCTGCGCACTGCAACTGGGTCTCCAGCTACCGTGCACGGCGAAATCAACATCACGTTTCGCCTTGGGAGCACCTCATTTCGCCATGTAGCTTTGGTAGCCGACATAGAGGATGAAGTCATATTGGGCATGGACATCATAAATGCCAAGGGTCTCGAATTAAACTTCAAGCGGGGAACAGTGAACATAAATGGAGTAGAAGTCGTGCTGCACCGTAGGTCCGAAGAAGGTGGCGTTCGTGTGATTCTGAGCGAGAACTGCGTAATACCAGAACGTAGTGAGGTTATTGTGAACGCTTGCCCGGAGAAGAAGTCTGACATGGGAGGCATCATGCTGTTTGAGCCCAGAAGCCACGATAGGGAGATAGGACGGGGAGTGGCGGTAGGAAAAGTTCTGCTATGTGTCGTCAAAGGAATGCCCATCCGAGTAATGAACACCAATTATTACTCGGTGTCCATTAAAAAAGGGACTGTATTGGGGTATTGTTCTCCTGTGTCTTCAGTTGTCAGGAAGTTGAACGTTATTGAATGTAGCAATGGTAAGTTCCCGAAAGAATTGGAAGACCTTGTATCCGCCTGTCCAAATGGATTTACCAACCAGGAGAGAGCTGCTCTGAAGAATCTTGTCAGCAAGTATCGAGATGTCTTCGCCATCGGTTCGACTAGCAAGGGTAGAACTAACATCGTTCGGCATAAAATCAACACTGGCGATGCTAGACCAATTCGTCAGGCTGCTGGAAGACTACCCTTGGTCAAGTATGAAGAAGCAACCAAGATCGTCCACGATATGGAAAAAGAAGGTGTGATTGAGCCGTCCAGCAGTCCATGGGCTTCACCAGTAGTTCTCGTCAAGAAGAAAGATGGATCGACAAGATTTTGTGTGGATTATCGACAACTTAACAACGTGACGAAGAAGGACAGTTATCCATTGCCAAGGATAGACGATACTCTGGACACCTTGGCGGGATCAACGATTTTCTCCACACTGGATTTGAAGAGCGGTTACTGGCAGGTGGAACTGGACCGGAGTGACCGAGAGAAGACAGCTTTTACCGTGGGTACGGGATTATGGCAGTTTACTGTCATGCCATTTGGGTTGTGTAATGCCCCCGCCACCTTCGAGAGATTGAAGCAACTGGTCTTGAAAGGGCTATCGTGGAAGACATGTCTGGTCTACCTGGATGACATAATTGTGGTTGGAAAGTTCTTCAAAGACCACATGAAAAACCTGGAAGGAGTGTTCCAGAGGTTAAAGGAATCTAGTTTGAAGCTGAGTCCAAAGAAATGCCATCTCGTTCGGAAGGAAGTACATTACTTAGGCCACATTGTCTCGGAAAAAGGAGTGGCTGTCGACGCTGCTAAGATTGAAACTGTCGAAAGTTGGCCATTACCTAAGGACAAACATGAACTTAGAAGCTTTTTGGGGTTATGTACTTACTACCGATGATTTGTATCAGGATTTGCTAACATCGCCAAGCCGTTAACAAAGCTCACTGAAGGCGAAATACGGTTTGAATGGACTGCAGAATGCCAACAAGCCTTCCAGGGTCTAAAATAGGCCCTTACCAGCACACTTATTCTGGGTTATCCACTGCCTGAAGGGAAATTTATCTTGGACACAGACGCAAGCGACGTTGGGATAGGTTCCGTGCTGTCACAGATACAAGACGGTCAAGAGGAAAAGGTCATCGGATATTTTAGTAAGACCCTGTCGAAGCCGGAACGCAACTACTGTGTCACTCGCCGTGAGCTACTGGTTGTAGTCAAATCCATGGAGCATTTCTACAAATACCTCTACGGGAGAAAGTTCTTATTGAGAACCGACCCTGCCGCAATGGCTCCTCCAGTTTAAGAACCCGGAAGGCCAGGTAGCGCGATGGATCGAGCGTCTGCAGGAGTTTGACTTCGACACAGAACATCGTGCCGGAACGATCCATAGGAATGCCGATGCCATGTCCAGAAGACCCTGCAGAAGATTGCCAACACTGCTATCGGGTTGAGCAAAAAGAAGTTCCAGTAAATAGAACAACGGTGGTGGGCGATTTATGGACGCCAGCTGAATTGCAGAAAGACCAGGAGGAAGATCCCACCTTAAAGCTGGTTATTGGTTGGAATCGAGAGAATCGTTGGCTAACGTGGGAGGAAGTTGCCCGGTATAACCCAGCTGTGAAATCCTACTGGGCCCAGTGGAATTTCTTGAAAATTCAAGGCGGTGTTCTGACACGGCTCGTGGAGAATCCTGATGGCCGAGATCCAAAGAAGCAGGTTGTGATTCCTGAGAATCGAGTTCAGGAAGTACTGACAGAGGTCCACAACGGGACACGTGGGGGTAACTTTGGATTGACGAGGATACTAGGCAGGTTGAGGGAGCGTTTCTACTGGGTGAACTGCAAGATAAATGTCAAGGAATAGTGCAGAAAATGCCTGATTTGTGCAGCCAGTAACGGGCCTCAGAAACGTCCGAGAGCTCCCATGCGGCAGTATAACGTTGGCAGCCCGTTTGAACGTGTGGCGGTGGACATAGCCGGCCCGTTTCCAGAGACTGAAGTGGGGAACAAGTACGTAATGGTCGTGATGGGCTACTTCAGTAAATGGGCGGAAATCTACGCCTTGCCGAATCAGGAAGCTGCTACTATTGCAGATGCCCTTGTGAAGGAATGGATTTGTCGCTTTGGAGTACCCCTTCAGTTGCATTCCGATCAGGGGAGAAATTTTGAGTCCGCCCTTTTTCTGGAAGTCTGTCAACTACTAGGCATTCATAAGACCCGAACTACTGCATTACATCCGCAGTCAGATGAAATGGTGGAACGGCTGAATCGGACTATAAATAGATACCTGTCGAAAGTAATTTCCGACCATCAACGAGACTGGGACCAGTTCCTCCATTTGTTCCTGTTGGCCTACCGTTCATCCGTACACGAGAGCACAGGGCAGACCCCAGCGAGCGTCATTATGGGCAGAGAACTTCGACTGCCCTGTAACCTGAAGTTTGGTTATCCACCTGGAGAAGACACAGTCGGTGAGGACTATGTCTGTAACCTCCGAAGGAGAATGGATGACATCCATCACAGGGTTCGCCAAAGTATCCAGGCTGCCACTGATCGAATGAAGGACGCCTACGATGTGCGAGCTGAGAAAGGGGGATATCAGGTTGGCGACTTGGCATGGCTCTACAATAGTCGGCGTCGTCGTGGGTTATCTCCGAAACTCCAGACATCCTATGAGGAACCCTATAGGATCAATGACGTGGTGTATCGCATACAAAGACTACCGCGAGGGAAACCAAAAATCATCCATTTCAACCGAATGATGCCTTTTACCGGTGATCGAGACGATGGTAATGGAGAAGGCAGGGTACGTCGGATAGACCTTTTCGCCGAGCTCAACTTTGAAGAATTTATGGACAGATATTCCACTGGTCGGAAGAGTCGACATGGCGTCACTATAGAAGTACAACAGGACCTATTTACTGTCCCAGAGGAATATGCATTGACGCACTGTATAGCCGAAGATCTGCAGATGTCCCGGGGAATCGCAATCATATTTAGGAAGAAGTTCGGACAGGTATCCAACCTTAGGAGGCAGAATCCGCATGTTGGTGATGCTTTGCAGATAACAACCAACCAGCAAGGCATCAACAGAAAAATCTTTTATCTCGTGAACAAGACAACCAGTAATGAGAAGCCGTCATATCGCTCCGTCTGGCATACCTTGTGCGACCTGAGAGAAAAGCTTCTGGACCAGAACAGCAATACCGAAATTGGCTTGCGGGTTAGACCGTCTGAATTGGAGGCTGGTGCGGAATATGCTGGAGGAGATATTCAAATTCACCGGGATCGCCATTTTGGTCTGCTGTTTCCACCCAAGGCGAATGGCCAGAAGAGAGAAGACAGTGGACTGTTTCTTCTATGGGACGTCGGGCTGCAGGAAAGGCGAAGGTTGCCGATATCGACATGGAGAAGAGGACCAGGATGGATTTCGGGACGAAATATTCTTAAGGAGGGGGCAGTGAAGCAACCCGGTATAACGGATAAATAATGGTCAGTGTCAGTGTCAGTATCGGGGTAAATGTCAAGAGGACGAGAGTAATTTTAATTTATTTATTTGATTATTTGAACTGTGATAGTGAACCAGCGGTGGGAATGAAGATAATTTTCAACTGTAAATAAATAGTTTTTATTTGCACCTTGGTGGCGATTTGTAGGAAAATCGCTACAATATAATCGACGTATTTAGTTGATTCTGCCATATCGTATCAACTAAGTAAAAACTAGTGTGGAATTTTCACCTCGAAATTGAAAGGTCTTTTAAGCATATATACTATAAAAGCAGTCACAATCGAAGTATTATCCATTGCATGTTACCCAATGTTTGAAAGGGTGATAATTATCATATATTTGGGATAGCTGTAAGAAAAACTTAGAATGGTGTTGTTAACTGATAAATAAAGCTGAAAAGTGGTTTTTAATTATTACAATTTATAATGATTAAAGACAGCCCAAAATCATTACATATACTTTCGTTAGTGGAAAGTTGTTAATTAAAACTTTTAATATTTATGAAATTAACGTAGAAAAGTTAGTAATTAGAAACATATTATAATATAAACGAACTAAGACGAGTATGTCTACTTTTCCACAATATTTAAAAACTTGTATAGCAATTGATGGGACCCATAGTGCCTTTTTTAATTACGAAACTATAGTATTGCATATACGACAAAAGGTAAAATGTGTCGAAACTATTATACAAGTTTTTAAATACAGTGGTAATATATACATAAACCTCAGTTTGTTTAATAAAAAATAATTTCCATCAAGTATCGGCTCCTCAGTTAAATATAAGGTGTCCCATAAAAAAGTTTCTATTTTATTGGCTCACTGAGCAAATGCAACAACTGTGACGGGCGCAGCGCGCATGTCAATCGATAGCCCCCGCGTTTAGAGATTTAGTCGGTATGGGCCGTTTCTCGGGAGCAGACAATATGCTGTATGTGCTAGAATTATACAAAGACAATAATTTGAGTCTCATTTTAATCTTAACGCTTATGTATTTACATAAGCGCATTTGAGCAGAACTGACCCGAAGCAAAACGAACTCGAAACCCAAACATCAAAAACCCTTACATTCTCCTATATGGGTAAAGTCACTGTATGGGCTGCAATGTCAACATGAGAAATAATCTGTATTTTGTTGAAGATAGCAGGAGACACGCAGTTATCGTCAATTCAGAGAGTTATGTGGAAATGTTGGACCATTTTTTGATACTTGAACTGCAATACTTTGCTGGTAAAAGAACATGGTTTCAGCAGAACGGAACGTCCCACACTTCCAACACGAACCACAAGTTCGTGATTTTTCTTCTCTACCACAAGTTCGTGATTTTTTTCCAAACAAATTGAGCTCCAGGAGAGGTAACAAATTGGCCACCACGTAGTCCTGATTTAAGCCCTATGGATTTTTTCTTGTGGGGCTATCTAAAATCGAAAGGTTACATAAATAAACCGGGGTTCTTAAAAGAAAATTTCCGACACGAAATGGTAGCCATTCCAGAGGTTACATGCTGAGCCATTCTAAGGAATTGTGCTGTTCGTTTTGATGACTGCCAGGAGTGTGAAAGTTTCCATTTGGATGACACTATTTTTAAAAAGTAATTTCTTAAGATGTTCATTTCAATAATTAATAAACGTTTTTTTTTTATGGACGTCTCTCTTTTATTTATATCGCTATATCAAAAAGAAATTTTCTTTTGAGACACCTTGTACAATATTATAATATATTAAAATGCGTTATTAAGATTCAGTAGCATGTCAGTAAACCAAACTGATTTTGAATTAAAATTACTAATTAACTACAATCTTTTTGTTTTTTAACAAATAGATAAACAAAGCCGAAGCATTGGAGTCTTTGAGACAATAAATGAGTTTTATGTATTAGTAAGGCCCATCAATAATACATCACGCAAGCATTTCATTTAACATCTATTCTATAACTGAACATAAGTATAGCATATTCCTTCGAGCTTTCGGTCTTCTTCGCGGACATTTACGATCAAGCGGTATACACTCGGTATGTAACTCGATTCGTTTTATATATGTTACAATTTGATCATTCTATCTTGCTCGTGGTCTTTCTCTCAGCCTGTTACACCCAGGTATCCCTTTACAGATGGCCAATACAGTACTTTCGTGTTATTTTCTGCAGATGTGTCCATTCCATCAAATTCTCTGTGAAACGTACTATATCTTCATCATTGAGTAACTCTTTGAATTCGTGATTCATAAATCCGGTACTGCTCTATTTTCTTCTTGCCTTAATTATATACCCTGCTGTAATAATTTATTATTTCAGGTAATATTTAAAAAATAAATATTAATTAGATATAAAGTTTTAAATTCTTGTAGAGATTAATTAAAATATATTTGTAATTGATAACAGTTTCTATTTTGGAAGTCTGAATTTCTATAATTGTAACTTGTTGTGAATTTGTTTAAATAAACCGGATAATTTTAAGTTTTATATGTGGTATAATCATTCTTGAGAAATAAAAATGTGCTCCCAATTATTATTATTATTATTATATATCTGTCCACTTACATATATATATATATATATATATATATATATATATATATATATATATATATATATATATATATATATATGTAAATGGATACCTGTGTGTAACAGGCTGAGAGAAAGACCACGAGCAAGATGGAATGATCAAATTGTAACATATATAAAACGAATGGAGTTACCAATGTAGACTTCAAAAATAAAGAATAGAATTGTGAAAAAGGCCTAGACACAGAGCACACTATAAAAAATATGGGAAGTTAATGCGAAGGGATCTACCGCAACAAAAAGATCAGAAAACCCGTCAATGGTGGTTCCTATTTCACAGGAAGGCACAATCGTAGATATGTACATATATATATATATATATATATATATATATATATATATATATATATATATATATATATATATATATATATATATATATATATATTTGAGTGTCATCTGACACCCAACCGTTGGGTTCCACAATCTCATGTGGAACACACAACATCCTGCGTCTCCGCCTAAGTGAACACTTTTGCTGGTTGCTTGACCGAGAAGGAGCCCCACCTATCCCTTCAACTGGATGACATATGTTTCGTCTCTCGAGGTTTAGACTCTTCAGGGCGCCGACATATACCATACCATCAAGAATAGGGAGACCCCATCCACAGCCAACAACCCATGTTTTTCGCTGACCTCCCGTCGGATGGCGTATATATGTCGTGTTAGATTTTCTTGGACTGCGTCCAGTGAGACAGTAGTAGTTGAGTGTCATCAGACACCCAACCGTTGGGTTCCACAATCTCATGTGGAACACACAACAACCTGCGTCTCCGCTTAAGTGAACACTTTTGTTGGTTGCTTAACCGGGAACGAGCCCCACCTATCCCTTCAACTGGATGACATATGTTTCGTCTCTCGAGGTTTAGACTCTTCAGGGCGCCGACATATACCATACCATCAAGAATAGGGAGACCCCATCCACAGCCAACAACCCATGTTTTTCGCCGACCTCCCGTCGGATGGCGCATATATATATATATATATATATATATATATATATATATATATATATATATATATATATATATATATATATATATATATATATTGGTTTAAAAATAAACCTGAAAAAGAGTAAGATTATTGTCAATAAATTCGCTGAGGACAGGAGAATTTCAGTTTTAGGAAGGAATTTGGAGATTGTGGACCACTTTATATATCTTGGGCAGAGGATTTCAATGGAGGAGAATACCGCCCGGGAGGTGGAACGGCGTGTTAAGTGTGACTGGCAGGCTCAACATAGTGTTTAAGAGCAGACTTCCACTTTGCCTGAAAAGAAAAGTCTTCGATCAGTGCGTCCTGCCCGTTATAACATACGGAAGTGAAACCTGGACACTCACATATCAAACAATTCAAAAACTTCGGGTACCATAGAAAGGAATGGAAACCTGTATGCTTGGCATTACAAGACCAGAGAGAAAGGCCTGCGCATTTATCAGGGAACAAACGAAAGTGTGTGATATCATTAGAAGCGAGAAGCAATTGAAATTGACATGGGCAGGCCAAGTAGCGAGACGATGGGACGACAGTTGGACCAGGACAATCCTGGAATGTATACCGCTTGATCGCAAACGTCCGCGAAGAAGACCGAAAGCTCGAAGGAATATCCTATACTTATGTTCAGTTATAGAATAGATGTTAAATGAAATGCTTGCGTGATGTTTTATTGATGAGTCTTACTAATACATAAAACTCATTTATTAAAGCCTCAAGTACCTTTAGGTGGTAGAACAATGTTATTGGATTTCTAATAATAGCAATAATTAGTTAGACATTTTATGACAATGAATATAGGACATATTTATCAATAATTTGTTATTATTATTTATTAAGAATATAAAAATATTTATATTGAGTCTTTCGATGTTTCTGTTATAAAATGTTGTAATTGATTTAAATAATGTTAGTATATTATGTTACGATTTAGTATTATATTAAAATTATCAACAACGTTTTTAATAACTTTAGCTAGCCTTCCTGTATGTGTGTATGTGATGCTAATTCATTCCATCTAATTTACAAATCAGAAAAAATAAAAAACGGACAAGAGCTGAACACTACAAAATGCCCTATATATAAAAATGTATGTTCAAAAACAAGGACTTTTTTGTTTGTATGTAGAGGGAAAACTTATATTATGTAACTAGAATACTCAGTTTATTTGTTAAATGTCGATGTCGATGTCTAATGTCGATGTCGATGTCGAACTCCAATGCTTCAGCTTTGTTTATCTATTTTTTAAAAAACAAAAAGTTTGTAGTTAATTAGTAATTTTAATTCAAAATCAGTTTAGTTTACTGACATGCTACTGATACCAGCAAATATATATATATATATATATATATATATATATATATATATATATATATATATATATATATATATATATATGTATATATATATATATATATATATATATATATATATATATATATATATATATATATATATATATATATATATATATATATATATATATATATATATATATATATATATATATATATATATATATATATATATATATATATATATATATATATATATATATATATATATATATATATATATATATATATATATATATATATATATATATATATATATATATATATATATATATATATATATATATATAGAAGAACTTTAAGATAGTCCGCAAACCATGTAATAAGAAAGAAAAGTTATTAACTAGATATAAAGAACATATTGCCTATATTCGATAGTTCTGAGAAATGAGAGGTTTTATGTTGCCCAACATGTACTCAAGCTCATAATCTGAATATTAGTAACTTGACTATTAAAACTTGTTAAAACTGTAAAGACTTTGTATGCACATAAAATCATCCAAATAGTAAAATGTAAGAAAATAAATATCAAGGATCCTTTCAGTGAACTATTTGAATTATTAATGTAATCCTTGATTAACTTCACAATTCAAGATTTTTTCACGTTTGATTAGGTACGGTTGTCATATTAATAGTACATAGAATTAAAATTAGGTTGAATCCAGTGGAGGCTCGTGGGTTTCAAAAGTTGGAGGGCGTAGAAGAAAATAGTGCTACTGAAGATCCTTTTTTGCTTTCCCCTTCTTCCTTTTTACTTTTCGTGCTAGGGAAACCCTATACAGGAGGTGAACCAGGAAAATGAGTTAGAGATAAGAGTAAGAGATGAGATAAATGCTAGGAATGCCCTCCCTCACGAGCCGCCACTGATTGAATTATTTCATTATGATGCCTACATTTGAAAAATTGAAATGGGTTCAGAAATTTAAAATGTGATTTGGAGCTTAGTGATAAATATCTTTGAGTTTAGTATAACTGCTTTAAACATAAATAATTATCCAAGTGAATTCATTGAAGACTGAAAAAAAGCCCGAATATATGCTTTTCGTTTGGATAGCATAATTTATTTCGACAATAAAACAAATACTATGAGATCATCACAATTACAAATTCACAATGACATCCAATTAGTGAGTCACACAAATACTAATAATTCCAGATTTGTCAAGACACTATACAAAATATTTTGTCAATGGTTAACAATTACGTGCTATACCTGAATAAGAAATATACATATTATAAATTTACTTAATATTAATTATTTATAAATGAAAGATAAATTACGTACCCACCAATAGCTTGGCGTTGTTTTGACGTTTGAATTTTTCTATACGCTCTGTCATAAAATTGAAATATAATTTACTCATATAAAACAATGTCACGTCTTCGTGGACGAGGAGAAATTATTAGTCGACGTACTCGGAATTAACAATTCCCATCCATCGGTTAAATAGAACAGCAGAAGATAAATTGACGGACACTGCAAATTTAAGAGCCTAGATTGCAAACACATGTGGTAATGAAAGTCAAGAACAACGCAACGAACGCCTTCGAACGCTAATGTATTGAGGCAGGCAGGCCAGTCAACGAGTCACCGACGCACTCGAGTACATGAACGACAGCGCTTGTAAGTATATTGCGCATTCATGCATGCATCACTTCTCCGCCTTGCGTTCGAATATGAGTCGGACATAGACTATTCGTCACATTCACTAGTTGTCATCGGTGCTATGGACAAAGAATGTCAATACTGTCATGCATTCAAATACAAAGGTGTCGAATTCAAAGAGCTAATAAAAAATCAAAGGAATTTAAAGAAGGATTTTCTTCAAACCATTCTGTCAATTAAACAATCCAAGAATTACAAAAAATAGATGAAAATGCGGAATTGAATAATATAGACATTAAACGTGTAAAAAACAACGAATGATCAAAAAATGCAAACTCGATCATTGATTCCCCAGATGTATTGATATTATCTCAAAATAAAGAATAATGAATTTGTTATATTAATTGTCTTTCATTTCATACTTTGTCTAATCTCCTATTCGAATTAAATTTAATATGTATATTTCTTATTCAGGTATAGTATGCAATTGTTAACCACTGACAAAAGCTTTTGTATATTGTCTTGACAAACTCGGAATTCGTAATATTTATGTGACTCGCATAATATTACGAATTGGAGGTCATTGTGAATTTGTAATTGTGATGATCTCATAGTATATGTTTCACTGTCGAAATCAATTATGCTACTCAAACGAAAAGCCAACGTTCGGGCGGGATAACGTCTGTATCAATAAGCAACATTTCTGGTACTGGTTCAGAAGAAAGCCATTGTTTGAAGCATTAACGACCTGTTCATTTGCTAAAAGTAATTGTTTGAGATACTATATTGAGAGTGTTAGTGATGCGCAAGAGTGTCGATTATGTTATTAAAAAATATATTAATTTTTTCTATACTTTTAATAATTGATTTTGATATAGCAAATCGTTTAGAAATTTAATAATGCACCTTAAAGTCAAATGTTTAATTTGTGTTGACTAACCTAAGAAATATACAAATTAAATAATAATAGTAAAATAGCTTATCTATATTCAGAAAATTATAATAATTTTATTTTGACCATTGTAAAATTTCAAACTATTTTGATATAATTCAATCTAATGCTAATATGCTAACTTTTTTGGTTTCGACTATGCTAATAAAGTTGAATAATACACACCCTTGTCATATCATTGATATGATTTCAGCTGGATATACCTTTTGAATTAATAAGTTTCCAATTAGGACCGCAAGACAAATTAGCTATACATTCTAAAACAGAGAAATGATCGATACCACATTTAAATTTGCATTCTAAAGCAAAACCCCGTGTCTGTAACCAATACGTCCTTTAACGCAAAACTCAATTAGGATATGATAATTTTATATTGTTGGAATGGCTTTGATCTCGCTAATTATATCTGTGACATGCTGTTTTGCTGTTCGTTGTTTGTTACTAGAATTTGTGTACGCAACTGACAACTCAGCTATTTGCTTTTAAAATATATTTAATTATCTATAATTGTACATTCAAAATTCCAATTTTAAACGATAATAAATGTTTTAAATATTATCAAAATTCGTAAATGACCTAGTTTTCTACAGGGTGGCGCAAACACAGTTGAATATTTTAAATTCAAATATCGAAAATAATAAAAAGATTGTTCCTCTGTTTTTCTGTTTTTGGAAGAGCTTTATTCACTTCCAGAGTGAACACAAATTGTTACAATTTACTTTGAAAATTTTATTTATTTAACCTTATGCCCATCTGCTTTGAGGTGTAAAGCTTTTTATTTAAACTTATTGTCCTGTCATATATTTGTTTCTCTATCCCTTCTTATCCTATTTCAACTGCTTCATACATTTCCACTCTGTTTCCCTACTTTTTGCTCCCTATTCAATCCCTTCAGTTCACCTTTTCTCGGTTTTCCTCTATACTTTCTTCCGGTTGCTTGCATTTTATACACCGGCTTCGTATCTGCACATGTGTCCGAACCATCTAGGTTGTCTGTCTATCAATTTTTCATTTACTGACTTCATTTGTAGGTGTGGTCTGTATATTCTGTTTGTTGTTTCATTGCCGGTGTTACATGAGAACCGAATTTCCATTGCAATAATTCGTGTCTTATGTTTTTCAATGTCCATGTCTCACTACTATATAATATCGTTGATATTACTTTTTTACTACATCTGTTTATATATTCTTTGGCATTTCTCTCTTGTTTAGAAATGCGTTCTTAATCATATGGAATATTTTTTATTTGACGAATCTTGTCATTTCTAAATACTCAAAGTACTCTAAATAATTTTTTACCTGTTTTATGTCTTTGTTTTTAAGTCTTACTTTTTGTATTTCTTATTCTTTTGATATAATAATGTTTTTGTTTTATTTATATTTATTTTCGAATTTATTGTTTCTAATACTCTATTTGTTATATTTTTTTTTGTGAGCCGGTCACCATTTGTCATCTATGCACATTAATTTCTTTAATAGGGGTTGTTCCATATATTTCCATATTTGTTCCATATTTTCGAATATCCCAAATTCAAATATCTCTTGTTTTAAGTAATGTCTGAATGATTGTGGCGTGTTCATATATTTTTTTTTCCTTTATTTGGGGTTTTCGCCACTATCTAAAACTCAAAAATATCAAGAATACCTATTCTTTTTGAGTACCTGAGTTTTAGATAGTGGCAAAAAACCCAAATAAAGGAAAAAAAAATCTCTTGTTTTGCTTCCTTTATGGCAGCGTTTGATACTATTAAACATTATACAATACTCAAAACACATTCTTGTTTCACTTCTCTTCGGTTATATTTTTATTTGATTCTTCATTGTTTATTTTTATTATATTTTTGTTATTTTTATACATATTCTCTATTATTTCTACCATCCTCCCACCTATTACTCATTTTTCCAGTTCCTTCTAAATATCTTACCTTCTTATCTAGGCAAATGAATATTCCCTAGTTCTATAAAACAGACATGTATATCCATATTTTTATTTATGAGTTTTTTTTGCTGACTTGCCTGATTTTGAATATTAGGTCTTATGTGCTTCTTGACGTTCTAAATCGACATTCGGTTTCCTTCATAATTTTTTCTATTTGATTCATTATTCTTTTTTCCAATATTCTAGTCGATATCTTTCTTGGTACACTGGATAAGGTTTCTCAATAATTTCTGTAGTTTCCCGCCTTTATATATTAGCAATATTATTCCTATATTCCTAGGTTTTGGTATTTTTGTACTCTTGATAATATCATTTAAAAGTTTTCTCAGTTTGCTGATTCTTTCTTTATCCATGTATTTCATCGTTGCCGAAGTTATGAAAATTAAAATGGAAAAATGCACTATTCATTCGCTAGCACTTGCCCCCTGCAAGTGCAGAATACGTAAATTGGTAACTATATTTTTGGAGACTGGTTCTGCGGGTGACATTAGAATACAAGACAGATTACGACGAGCTGTCTCAACAGCATGTTTTAAAACATGATCTTTGTGTATGTATATAAATGATCATATGCATGCATATAAATCTAGCTGGTGCAAGGAATGATTTCCAGTTACAATTAGAATTTAATTTTTTAATTTTGCAGAAGCACATGAAAATTCTGTCAAAAAATTCTTTGGTAAAAGCCATTTTGACTAAGGATTTCTAAATATATAAAATTTTGATATTTTGGATTTGGCTACTTGGATAAAGAAAATGTATAACTGATTCATGAAAGGCTTCCTTATATCGGAAAAGACATAGTGTGCTTGGCAGTTTCCGTATAAAGAATAATGGAACTTATTTTTTAATAACGAACACGAAGACAAATGGACGAGCAGAAACTATAAATTCAATATACTATACCAACTCCATAATAACCATAATAGCTCAGTTAGGAGACACTGAGTTCTATTCACTTTAGCAAGATGGTGCTGCAGCCCATGCTGCAAGAGCTACAACAGCGCTTTTGAATGGATATTTCCATCATCGAATAATTATTTAGTTCTAATTTAAAATTAACTAATTAATTTTAAATAAAATATCTACTTTTGTATCAGCTAGTACATTATCAATATTACAACCACTTCATATATGTAAGCGATAATTATAAATCAAAAATCGCGTATTTACGAAAGGTTAGTATTTGGTGAACTTATTGTTAAATCCTAAGTATAATTTTTAGCATTCATCTATGTTTTTATAACGTATAATTTTCATATGGTAAAAAACATTGGCCTAGTCAACATGCTGTAGATATATACGGTGGAGCTAAGGGCAGATTAAAGAGTTTTCAAAGCCGTTTCTTTAGGAAACTTCAATTGCTGTTTTGACACAATATCCCAAATTTTAGACCAAGGACTTTTTATATATGTTTTTAATTATATAGTATCTTAAATGTTAATAAAATATGTTCCTAAACTTCAATAGCGAGAACTGTGAAAGAAGAACTATGAGAATAAAAGTAAGCTGATATAAATTGACAGAAAGCAACGCGTGAACAATTTTTGAATATATTATCGTAAAGAATGAAAATAAGTTAATATATGTTAATTTAAAAATAATAGCTCAGTGAGACGATAAAAATTGGGCTCAAAAGACTTCACTGAACCGCAAAATGTACTAAAATTGTTTTTATTAAATTTACTGAGGTTTTCTTGAAAAGTTAGGTTAAACAGGTACACGACATTTGTAAATTTTGTATAAAAAGCCTCAATTCCTATCAGAAAGGACTGATACTAAAATACAACTAGTAGAAAAAAGTTCGCAATGTTGTCGCTCCAGTTAAGAATCTGATGTAGATTGATCAACGATTAATAACTAAATTATATATATATATATATATATATATATATATATATATATATATATATATATATATATATATATATATATATTATAACTTACTTCTAGATCATGATGTTGAACCGCGAATATACTTTCTTTATAAAAGTTGTCCGGAAAGACGCACAGAATATGGAACATATTACATCTTTTCTCATTTAAAAAAAAACGGTATATCTAAAAAAAAAACAAATATATCTGTAGAATATTTTTTGTGGAATCATTGGTGTGATTAATTATTAACTATCTACCTAGAACATTTCTAAAGGTTAACAATTTGTTGGTAAACTTTAAGGCCACATTTCAAATTGAATATAACACACTCGGAGGCCTGCACTAATGGTTAGCTGTCTATTGCAGTATATTCATATGATGCTACAAATATGACTGTAGTTATAGATGTATATCTTGTAGATTACTGGCCTGCGTTATTGATTAGGTTGTAGAATGGTAAAAAATTGGCCAGTTAAAAAAACAAGACAACACTTTTTATCTGTTTACAAATGAGTTTGCATAAGTGATTAAGTGAATTCATTTAGATTTATATATATAGCAGCACACTTCGTTAGGTAAATTGAGGAAAGAAAAAAAAAGAGGAGAGGAAAAAGTAAAAATAATTTATTTTAATTTGAAAGAGGTTGTGACTTACAATGACGTTTACAACTATACTCAGCCGGTGAGCATGCGTGCAAATTATGACACCATTAGATCAGATTAACTGGTCTCGCCACTAGTATCGCCACCACGGAATAGGCTAGTAAATCCCCACGATGTTCTATGAGTTTGCTCTAGTTCACCCCACTCACCACTAAAGAGGCAAAATTTACCATAAGTACAGAAACTATAGTATTATGTAAGTTATTAGTACTAATTATATCCATAATATATCAATAATGATATTGGCGCTCAGCTACGTCACCATCGCGGCCCCAAAAAAAGTAAACGTAAAATAAAAAGTTTCACACAAAAGGTATTTCACAGTAGAAAGATCAGAATCTTCATCCTCTGGCTACGCCGAGGAAAAAAATGAACCCGTCGTTGTTAAGTAACATTAAAGGACGAAATGTTCTGAAGAAGAAGGCAATTAAAGTGAACATTCAGCATCGATAATGAGAAGGGGTTTGAGGGAAGGCCCTAATATTAAGATACAATCGCCAAATATCGCTGCTTTTGTCAAAAAATTGTAGAAAAAAAAATTACGAGTATAATAATATATTAAACGTCAAAGAATAGAGAGAACAGATTTATTATTAACAATAATCAAAAACACGCTAATTGACACAACACATTATACAAATAAATTTAGGTCCTGGATTGGCAACGCAATCCTCATGGATCCATTGGAAACATTTGGTGCATCTTATCCATTTCTCTCTTTTTTATCCTGGGAAAAGCTTTTATGACAAACAAGGCATTCAGCGTCATCATTGTCACTGTCTTCTTCATCAGTAGAGATTTGTTGGGTCAAAATTGAGTCATCATCAGACGTGTCCTCATCAGAAGACTGTCTCTTTCGTCGCTTCTTGGTTCTATTTTTGTTGCTTCCTATTGTTTTGCCTGTTTTTACGTTTCTAGCTCATTTTTTCTTTCTTTCTTTCGTCCTTTTCCTTCCGCTTCTTTTCTGCATCTATGATTTCTTGTTTATGCCGTGAAGCCGTGACTATCATGGCTTTGTCTCGTCTAATTGACGTCGTAGGTGGCTCAACGATAGGAATTGGCTGCACATCAGCTGGAATTATTAATGGGGATAGACTCTCCCATCCTGGATGATTTATCAACCAATTTTCTAGTTCTTGGGCATACAATGTTTTTAAAGGAAATATAAATGAGACATCCAAATTCTGCATATGATCAGTTGAATGAGGATGGAGGCAAATAACAGACACACCATTGTCACGCGCAATGTCAGTCACGTCTAAATTTCTTGTATGGTTGTACAACCACCAACATGTACATGTACATGTACAACCATCTAACACCAACAAAACAGGGTCTTCTTTAGATGGTTTTACTATAAACACGAAATGTCTTAGCCATTTTGTGAACAGATCAAGCTGGATCCAACCAGACGAATGATATCCACCAATGGTCTTTGAAAATGGGTGAGGAATATTATTCCTGATAGGTAATTGGAAAGCCATTCGTTTCATCAGAATCGGTGACACCATAGTAATTCTTCTCCCTTTGCAAGCAATAGTTTACCAACTCTTCTTCTAATTTTACTGGTAATACTGATTTTCTTCCCATTTTCCCAGAAGATGCAGTCATCTTTTATAGATTTTTCAGATGTTTTTACGTAATCTTTCAAAGTAGCTCTCGGAACGTTAAATAACTTAACTGCCTTTTCATAACCCATTTATTTCGCTCATACAGCTTCAACAACTTTTTTTGTTGCTTCGATCCCACAGCTTTCTCCTTGGCATCTCAAAATAAACTAAATAAATATAGAAAAAAGTTACAGAATACTCTTGTGAGTAAGACGAAGTTCTAAATATCATCCCGGTGGCGATATTAGGTCCACCAGGGGGGGGGGGGGGTATTAAAAATTTACTAGTTGTATGAATAAGATCGATTCAACAAAAGACATATATCGATCGTGACCTAAACGTTTTCGGATCAATTTGAATCTATGCAATAACAATTTGTTTTGACAAGAAAATCATTTCAATATGTCAAACATCAATAATTAAACCATTCCGACAATATTTCAATCAAAAACTCACCTTGAACAGTTTTTCCTTTTTTAAATATCTTGTCAAAGAATTGGCGTCTCACCGCGAATTGTTTACAATGACCGATTGAGGTCACTAACTTTAGTTCGGGTTATTAAAATTAGGTGACGCTTGTCATAAATAAAGAAACCGATGGGGACGAAATTAGGTTCGGGGATGAAATGTGGCGACTGTACCTTACCAAGACAGTATGGTTCAGGTAAAGCCGTCGTCATCGACCCGCAGATAATAATAAATGTCAGAAGCATAAACTGGAAATATCTTCGTTTGAAGTAACGTTAATCGCTAGTATGAATTGCGGCGGAGCCGCCATTGAGAACTATAGTTGATATTAATTATTATAATTCTAAATGTAACAACAGTGTAATTATATTTTGCAAATAAAATAGTTTCTATTGCTTCAGTACTACCATTTGCATTTATTGGCAGACCGTTGAAGCATTTACCCCTTGATTGAAGCATCAATGACTACTTCATTCAATTGAAAGTGACTATTTGGGTACCTTTGTGGCGTCATCTACATGATTTTATTTCATAAAAATAATCTTCTTTCTTTTTATTTTAAAGTTTTATGTTCCATAAAGAAACTGAGTTCCCATAGTGTTTTTTTTTTCAACTTTTCATCAATTTGCGGAAAGGTTTTTGGAGGCACAGCTAGTATTTAACCACTATTCGAAATTAGATTATTCCCATATTATAAAAAAATATCGATTCGATATTTTCAGCTCTCGGATATTATCAAAATAAAATTGAATGTCATATCGACTTGAAATTCTTGTAGCGTTACTAGAAAGAAAGCTACTTTTCAGAAACCATTTTTGCGATCGTACTGCTATCTGCCGCAAAACTATCTGACTTTTCAGTCTATACTGGTATTAGCTGGTTGTATTACCTATATATACGTATAATACTAATACTGTTCGTAATACGGGCAGCCTTTCCAAATTTTTTCTTACTCTCAAAGTTTTGAAACATTTCTCGTTAACTTTAACCGTGTATATTTCTTTGTTTCTATAAATGGAATTGAAAATTCAAGTTTAGTTGGTCCATTAGTTGCGTCAAAACTGACGTTTTTAGTTTTATACGTACTTTAAAATATTTCTAACAGGATCATTTAAAATGTTATATAAATGTACTGCGAAAATACAAGAGATAGTGGAACGAGCAGTTGACGTTTAATTAAAATTTATAGCGAAACAAAACAGAACATATTACAAAAGACGTAAGTAAAGGCGAAATGTAATACTATCGTTATCTACTGCTTATGGTCTTTAAAAGTTTTAGTTACTGTAATTCTTCATTTGCTTTTATTCCTTAAAGAACTTGAAGCTTTCGAATCACAGGTATTGTACAATAGTTTTTAGTAATTTTACTTGTAACATCAATTTTTAATTTTGTGTTGTTCGGACTTTCTGGATATGTCTATATTTTTAACGGGTGGATAGAAATTTTTGCCCAATTTAAAATTTGATTAATCAAAAAACTGGTTGACAATACTAAAATTATATAAAATTTTCATTAAAAAATGAAAGAAATAGATAAAAAAATTTATATTTTTATTAAATCATGTAGATGGTGCCATAAAGGCACCGAAACAGTCACTTTCAATAAATGAAGTGGTCGTTGATGTTTCACTCAAAATGTAAAATGCTTCAACAGTCTGCCAATAAACACAATTGGCAGTATTGAAGGAGGGGAGAAACTATTTTATTTGCAAAATAAAATTATATTGCCGTTGCATTTATAATTATAACAATTGATATCAACTACAGCTCTCAACGGCGGCTTTACCGCAATTGACATTATCGGTTAATATTATTTCAAAAAACATATTTTTTGTCCGCGCCCCTGACATTTATTATATTCTTTGGATCATAACGATGGCTTTACTCGAACCATATTGTCTCAATAATTTTAGGGCCTTCTCCTAAACCTATACTTAATGTCGATGCCGAAGGGTTAATTTCATTGTCTTCTTCTTTAGAAGATTTCGACCTGAAATATTACTGGACAATGAGAAAATTAGTCAAAATACTGCAGTGAAAAATGGTGGAAATAACAATCAATATTTATTGATAGTCATAATCCGACGTGACTAGTGGTAGCATTACAACATTTGTAGAGTGAAAAGCATCTAACAATGTTTACGATAAGTTCCAATATATTTCATATCGTCCACGCTATTTTCGGCATATTAGTAATGTGACTTACGGTATAAGAGAATATCGTACCAACGAGTTACGGTATAGTATACATCAAATAAGGTAACTGGTCATGATAACACCGTATATCACCAAGTAGAATATATCACTTGTATCCTGTTCCATGAATATTATAATGATGAATTAATGAATTAATATAAAGCACACTCCGGACCTGTAAATTTTGTCCTTCCAAAGAGTTAACTTCGCCGAACTTTTTCTATTGGCGATTCACATACTTCTAAATAATTATATAGATTACAAATATGGACAAAATTTATATTTAATATATAAAGAATACATATTCACCGATTACAGTAGACTAGATTATAGTCACAAGATTCATGCCCATAAAATGGTACCAAATGATTTTTGCATATCACTTTTCTCGTCCAGTATATTCCTTTATCTGGTACTTCTTTGGGACTATATAAATCTACATCTTTGGGATCATTTAATAACACAAAATTATTATACCCGTCGGTTTCAGTATTAACGCCATAGTTGTGCTTCCGTCAATGATACATCAAGTTATTGATCGATCGTGTTAATGGATAGTATTTATTTTTACCGAAATTTACTCATTTTTCCATTGTTAATGTAATATTTTCCAAGAGTAGCAATATAAGAAAGACAGGCGAAATTTTAGGTCACAAGATAACGAATTGACGAAAAATCGTTTCACGAATTGGTCAGCTCATGAAATTGCCTCTTAATTTGATATGGGTCATGGGCATATATATATATATATATATATATATATATATATATATATATATATATATATATATATATATATATATATATATATGTATATAGAGAATAATTTTTTAGTATGTCCGAACTCCGATAGGGGTGGCTATCATATCATCATAGTAGTGGTCATGACACATTAAATGTCTGGTAAATCGTCATGAAACATTTAACATCAAAGCAGCACTTGCCAATTGTCGAAATATATTATCAAAATTAGTGATCTATGCGCCATATAGTCTTTAATGGTGCACATTATCACCCAACCGAATGCTATATTCGCCGAATTATCGAAAATACTAAATGTGTTTCACACTGCTCGATATTAAAATAAATACAAAATTAAAAACTGTCCATTCCGAAGAAAATACCACAGCTGTGGCTGGCGGTGGTGTTGAAGATCCAAATTTATCAATTTGTTAATGGGGATTGTTCCAGAGCGACGATAAATGATAATTTAATTACCATTTTGAAAGGTATGGATCTGGTGGAGATGTAGTTTCAACAGGACGGATCCACATGTCATACAGCCAACATAATAATCGATTGTACCCAACAAATATTGAGTTGTTCGGTCCGATGTGTGAGAGCTCGTGTTATCATGGTGATGAATGATCCTGCGTGGCTGGTTGTTTTTTCATATTTCCTCAAATACCTCTGGATTCTCTAATGGCACAATAGCCACATGTTCAATTATCCCAAAAAGGAAACAGGCGGCCATTTGCGTCGAAGTGCTTCTAGCGCGAACAATTTTTGTTGGGTTTAGTCACCTGTGTAGACACACACGGCTTCCGACGCTCCACGATTGTATTTTTGAACATTTTTTGCACCAATCGACACGAGCCTTTTTTGAACGAGTGTCAAATTATGCGGAATCCAACGAGCACAATTTGTTTTCACGCCTAAATGTTAATGTAAAATCTTCTGTATGCTTGTCATATTAAAACCCCGGGATGCCTCAATTTCACGGTAGGTTACATCTTGCTTTATCAGTTCGCTAACAGTATCGTTGTTTTCTGACACAATAATCCATTTTGGGCGACCCTCTCTACCACGATATAATTCAATAAACCAGTTAAATATAGTGGTTTTAGATGGTGTTTCATCGCCAACAGTCGAAGTGAGTTGATCGATGCGCTGTTGTTGAGATAATCTACGTAGAAAGTCGTAGTACATCATCGCACGAAAATTCTCACAAGATAATTCGACTTTTTTGACTAAGATGAAATTTTTAAGTCATCAAACAACACAAATATCATGTGTTGTGAGTACGGATACAGTCAGCAAATCCAAACTTTACGATGTTACGATACGTCAGATGGTGCTTAGTAATACCATTGTTGCCAATTCCGGATACAAAAATAGCAATCCTCGTATGACAATATGTATGATTGGCAAAAATATTTTAATACAATGCAATATGTTGAACAATTCTATTGTCTTATAATAAAATATTTAATTATTTTACATTTTTATTTCCCATAATGCGTATATATATATATATATATATATATATATATATATATATATATATATATATATATATATATATATATATATTCAGTTTTTTGATTTCTTTGGATTGCGTCCAATGAGACAACAGTAGTTAGGTGTTACCCCCGACCCCCGACCGTTGGGTTTCATAATCTCATGTGGAACGCTCAACAACCTGCGTCTCCGCCAAAATGAACATTCGTTAATTGCTTGACTAGGAGGAAACCCCACCCATCCGTCACATTGGATGACACATGTTTCGTCTGTTGGTGGTTAGACTCATCAAGGTACCGACATATGCTCTCTCGTCAAGAATAGGGAGTCCCTCTACACAATCAAACAACCCACACTTTCGTCGACTTCTCGTCGGATTGCTTATAATTGCAGTTTTTTGATTTCTCAGATTCCGTCCAATGAGATAACAGTAGTCAGGAGTTATACACCCCCTACCGTTGGGTTCCACAATATCATCAATCTTATTGATTTGAATTCAATCTACGATACTAGACTTTTCTTTCACATATTCTCGAGATAATTATCGTTTAGATTTTAGTTTCATTAAAAATGATCTGAAAAATTTTCTTGGTATTCTAATCCTTTCTGGTTATCATATTTTGCCACAAACTAATCTTTACTAGAGCAACGACGAAGATAAATGTGTTGATATTGTATGAAAATGTATGAGTAGAAACAAATTTAGTATCAAAATATCAACAAAAAATTGCATTTGTCAGACAACATAAGTCTAGACAAACCTGATAAATTTGCCAACTAGGTCCATATTTTGATGCTATAAACATTCGTAACAAGCAATTTCGAATATTTTCGCACAGCCTTCCTCTTAACGAGCAAATTTTGGTAGGCATTCCTGTAAAATATTTATAAAAGGAAAAACCGTCCGATTTGGGTTCAAGCTATGAGGTCTAGGCTCATCTGACGGATACCTCTACACATTCATACTATACGGAGAAGAAAAGAAAACAAATCTCCTTGTAGGACAAGTAGCTTTAGATCTATTGACAGCATTAGAAAACCTACGACACCACAAGATTTTTCTTGAACTATTTTTCAACCTATACATTATTCGATAAAATATATGAAATGCTATATTTTGCTACAACCATAAGAGACAATACGATTACTAAGTGGCCTTTAGAAAATGCAAAATCTCGGAAAAAAAGAAAGGGGTGCCTTGTCAGATGGATTCTGGATGGATGGATTCGACAATTCTATTGTTACTGTCGCTAGTAATAATTTTTCTGTGCTGCTTTTAGCAAAAACTCAAACATAATACCAAAAAGAGCGCAAATAACTTTAAATTTCATAACCTGATATGATAAAGCAATACAGTTCCTACATCGGTGGGGTCGATCTTCATGATGATGCTATTTAAAATTATAGAACAAGTATTAAAGACGAAAAATGGTGGTGGCTTGTATTTATAAATAACTTAGGCAGAACTATAGCTAACTGCTGGAAGCTCTACCGTATAGTAAATAACTCCAACATGACACAGCTGTAATTCAAATCTTATTTAACAGTACGTTTTTTGAAAAGCGATGATACCGCTGCAGACAAAACTACTATATGAAGACATCCAAAAGAATCTGCTGTGAATAAATTGAGGCTTGACAGAGTGGGATATCTGATAATGAAACATCTTGAAGCAAGACGGAGATGTAAACAGTGCAAAAATCATACTATTTACCTTTATGATAAATGCAAAGTTCATCTGCACATTGATTGTTTTGAAATCTTTTATAAAATTAAGTAATAAATAAAAGTTAATTTAAAAAAAAATTTAATTCAATTTAATTTAAAAATATATATGGTATACGCACCATATCATATATATGTCAATTTCAATAATAAAATATTTTAACCACAAAAACTATGCCAAAATGTCATTTTTAAAATAAAAAAGTAAGCAAAAGTTGTATTTTTTTTTTCGTAACTTCTAAACCTATAGCTGCTGATTTGTGGGATTTTTCGTGGTGTTATACTTATAAACTAGCTGACAAAAAGCGATATCCTGTTTAGTAATTACATCTCTTCGATTATAGTAAATGCGTTCTGGTAAGTTTCTTCGTCGTCCTATAACTGGTGGTGATTTAAAAGAATAGAAATGGAAATGATTTCAAATGAGACAAAAGGGAAACCATTACTTCATGACCTAGAATGAACGCTGTTCAAAAATGTTTAGACTCAATTAAGCTCATTTTATTGAGTCGCTTCATTATTTTATAACAGCAGATAAAATGCTTCCTCATTCAGGAAAAGTTTGTTACAATTTGCTTTCCTTCGTTACAATTTTCTGTGCTTCTCGTGGTGTAGGTCATCTGGGAGTATTACGGTTCATCACTGGACCAATTGAAAGGTACTCTTACTTTTTTAGAAAATGCTTTTTACCACAGTAATGAACCTGCATATGGGTCTCAGATTGTTACTATAAATTGTCGAAATTTGTTACCAAAATCAGTGTTCAGGACACTAAACTTATAGAGTCCTTTGTGAATTTTATGGTGTATATAATCCGCCCCCCGAGCTATGTATACGCCGAATTATCGACAAATTCCAAACGCCTTTTACACTGCTTCATATCAAAACAAAAACCAAATAAAAAACGCCCCGAGGAAAATATCACCGCTGTTGCTAACAGTTTTGATAAAGATCTACATTTATCAATTCGTCGCCATTCGCCGCAGGAACTTGGGCATTGTTATTCGACCATGTTGAAAATGTTGCGTAAACATCTAGGTCTGGTGCCTTACAAGATTCAGCTTGTCCAAGAACTCAAAGCATCGAACGTTCGGCGAATGGTCTCAAAATCAATTGTAACTTAACCCAGAATGTAATCGCAAAATTTTGTTCAGCGACGAAGGCCATTTGGCCATTTTTAGCCAAATTTTTACGTTAACAAACAAA
The DNA here is from genome assembly GCA_031761425.1 of Cosmopolites sordidus. Classification (NCBI taxonomy): domain Eukaryota; kingdom Metazoa; phylum Arthropoda; class Insecta; order Coleoptera; family Curculionidae; genus Cosmopolites; species Cosmopolites sordidus. The sequence goes on from JARFXV010001422.1 coordinate 83,928, forward strand.
ATTGCCGCATTTCGAGTGAAAATAATCCGCAAAAGATCCAACAATTATCGATGTATCCAGAAAAATGCACCGCATGGTGCGGATTGTACGCCGATGGCATCATTGGGCCGTATTTCTTTAAAAATTAATCTTGAAAGCACGTTACCGTTAATAGGGATCGTACAGAGCGATAATCAATAATTGATTAATTGTTAAGAGATGATTCCAACAGGACTGCTCCACATGGCATACATCCAATGCAACAATCGATTTATTGTGGGAACAATTCAGTAAGAAAATTATTTCGAAAAACGGACTTATTAATTATTAATTGTCCATTAATATCATGTGATTTAATGCCTTTAGATTATTTTCTTTGAGATTATGTTAAGTACTTGGTCTAGACCCATACAGCTGTAACTATTAACGCCTTGGAAGATAATATAACTTGGACAATTGCGGATATAAGACCATAACTGCTTGGAAGGAGGTCGTAAATTGGATTGCTAGAATGCGCTTTATCAGAAGTAGCCGCGGCGGACATTTGTCGGAAATTATTTTCAAACATTAAAGCTACTGAATATTATTTCACATAAAATAAGTAATTTCAATGCATCTAATTCCCGTTGTTGTTTTATTTCAATTTAAAATATGGACGCACTAAAAAAATTACCCTATACACGCACTGTATTTGGTTTCCAACAATTGCTTCTTCATTCCAAAACTAAATAAATGGCTCGCTGGAGAAAAATTGACTTCAAATAATGAGATCAAAACTAAAAAGAACTGCTTATTTTGCAGAGCTGAACAAATCGCAGTTTACTGAGCATATTAAAAGATCAAATATAATTGGACTAAATATACTGAATTGCAAATAAAAAAACTAAAAAAATTTCGAACGACTTCGTAGATTTCTTCTTTTCTTAGCGCTTTTATTAAACGAAATAATTTTGGGGTCTAACGTTTTAACTATAATAGAAATCAAATTATACGTGTCTCATTTTCGTTGTCATTAAACCATCTACGGAGCCAAAGAGTAAACAAGAGAAATCTTATCGGCGCTATTTTAGAATTATTCTACGCCAAGGCGCTCTCCTTTACAATAGCTATTAATGCCGCAATAAAACTGAATCGAATAAACGCTCTACTGATTATCAGACAATGGTTGGGCTTTCAATAAACGCCAAATTTCATCTTCTATTCAGGTTTTCAAACACTTTAATAAAGCTTATAGGAATATTATATATATATATATATATATATATATATATATATATATATATATATATATATATATATATATATATATATATATATATATATATATATATATAAGACTTTTCTCAATATTTTGATGGTGTTAAAGGTTGGTTTAACGATGTTTATTAAAGTCATGAAACCCGGTATACTTCAATAAGTTGGGATGGAAAAACGTTTTTTTGTGTTAATAATTCAATATTTTAATCAGGGGGGTCACCTACAGGGGCGTCTCCTTGGTGAATGGTGGCATAACTTTTTTGTTTGTAATATTTTTTAATTTTTCAAAATCAAATTACTCAATTGCAAATAATTTTAGATGAAAAAGGTCGTCTTATTTCAACTCGTTAGGATAGACCGTTTTCCAAGAAACTTCTTTTCTAAATCGATAAACGATTACATGAATATCGAAATACATCTGAATAATTGAGTAGGCGGCTGTCATTGTTAATCTTTGTCTTTGACATTTAGATTTTTAATTTTTAAGCTGCAACATGGCCCATTATTCCTTCGAAGAAATGGCGAATATGCATTTTATGTATATTCGCCATTTGAAGGGAAGGCGAATGGGAATGCGTGTGAAGCTAGAAGATTATATGCAGAGGCTTTTCCCGGAAGAGTACTTCCCTGTGAAATATTTACAAACCTGCATAGGAGATTAAGCGAAAAGGTATGCTTCATGCCTTCCAAACATGACTGTGGAAATAGCCGGTGCACCAGAATGGTAGAAAATGAAGAACGAGTTTTAGAAAATGTAGCCGAAAACCCAGGAATAAGTTTCATATGAATTGCTGTTCAAGTAGGCATTCCTAAAAGTACCGTGTGGAAAATTATTAGAGAGCAAGCGCTCTATTCATATCATTTGCAAAAAGTTCAAGCCTTAAAGCCTGATAACCTGCTACAAAGGATCCAATTTTGCCAATAGTTGAGGAAGCAATTGCGTTTAAATGAAAATTTTATATAGAACATTCTCTTTACAGATAATGCTATGTTCATACGCAATGTTTTTTTTATTCTCACAATACTCATGTGTGGGAGGAAGAAAATCCACATGAAAATATTGCGAAAAAAGCATCTTCAGAGTTCCCTTTTAATTGGCTCTAGCCGCTTTAAGAAGCAATTTTTGGGGTATGTTTATAGGAACTTTTTTTTGTTTTAATCCCTAGAGTCAACTCCCAAAATATTTCGACGCTATTTCCGGACAACCTGTATATACATCTTGGAATACCACAGGGAAGCGTACTAGGGCCATGTTATTCATTCTCTATGTAAATGACATAGTTAATGTAAATAATAACATAAACTGGAGTAAAATAACAACGTATGCTGAAGATACAAATATGTTGGTGAGAAGTGCAGATGTGCAAGAACTAATGGACAGAACTGCTGATCAATTAAATTGTATTGATAAATGGTTTACAAAACACAAATTAATACTGAATAAAGAGAAAAAAAATGTAATACAATTCAGGGCAAAACAATCTAGAATTAAAGAATTTGATAATTTAGTATTGAATAATACTACTTAAAAATGTAGCAACATGTAAAATTTCTGGGAGTAATCCTAGATTGCAATATGTCCTGGTCTTACCACGTTGAACATTTACAAAGAAAACTGTTCAAATCTGTTTACAGTATTTTTGTACTGAGGAAATACTTGAACAATGCTACCTTAAATACTGTGTATTTTGCTAATTTTGAAAGTCATATTAGATATGCAGTAATCTTTTTTGGGAGTAGCTTTGTAATACAGTACAAAGCTTTTTATATGTCAGAAAAAGGCATTACGCAGTATGTTGCATATGAAGCCACGGGAATCATGCAGGGAAAAATTTAAAAACAATGGTTTGTTGACTCTTTCGGCAATTTTTATCCAGGAATGTATACTGTTTCTCTGCAAGAATCCAGAGTTATTTACGAGCCGTAAACCCCAGACAATATATACAACGAGAAACCTAAATTATAATTACCCATTACATAAGTTAACAGTCACACAGCAGGGAGCATGTTGTAACTGTATAAAAATGTATAATAACCTACCACGCTATGTTAAGATTATCAGAAACATTGGCCAACAATGCTTGTTTAATTTTTTATTACACTTAATACCATACAGTGTTAACGATTATATAGAATATCAGAACTGCATGTAATATCAATGGAAAATGTTTGACACTATTTTTATGTATACTTACATATTTCTGAAATAAATATTATTATTATTACAAACATGATTCATCGATCATCTCAGCCTAGGCTGGTCGGGTTTACAATGCCAAGATGAGAAAGCAGTTCAGCTTCTCCCATTCAGCTTAGTACCTTAGGAACAATGTGGCAAGTTTGTAAGGGAACTGCTTGTTGTCCTACCGTGGTAACCGATTTTGAAACACCAAGAATTTTCTGGTTTTTGGAATAGGTTTTGCTTACTAGGCCTTCGGCGAATATAACAAGAGGTAACACCTCCATTTTCTGGAGTTTCCATTGATTTTTCAGATCAAGTGCAAGATTATTGTGACCTTCTCCATTTCAGTTTTTCTGATGTTGTGAGAGTGGTATTGCAATGTCAATTATGAAAGCTCTCCTCTGCTTTTGTTAATTAGAACAATATCCAGCCTAATATAGGCAACCGTCGGATCTGTTGTTATTGGTATATCCCAGTAAAGAATGGTATCGGCTGACTCAAGTACATGGGAAGGCATGTACTTGTAATCAAATAGCGAACGATTTAAAGCGATTTGTTAATGTATAAGTTTCGCCAGCTGATTATGCCTGACTAGATAAGCATTAGGGGCAAGGACTGGACACCCTCCAATAAGGTGTTGAATTATTTCTCCCACACCACCGTACTTCCTGTACTTGTCGACACATTCATGTGTAGTATATGTCTTTCATAATTTTTTGTCCTTACTACCTTATCCTCAATAGCTGTCGCAAAGCCTTCTGTTTCTGGATATAATAGTCCATCGGTAAGCCACTTTAGAGACAAATGTTTGCCAATAGAGTCATCCTCGAGTAATTTAGGATATCTCTCATGTAATGTCTGTTGTTTCCATTCTTGAACGATATCCTTCAGTACTGTTCTACTATCAAACCCTGGCCCTTCTTAACAACCAGTTTCATTAGTGTGCGATGTGAACTAATGAAGCGCTCTCTTATCCTATTCTCCTGGTTGAGACAAAGGTTCTGGACATTCACAAGCCCTCTACCTCCCAACGTTCTTGGAATATATAGTCTTTTTGTAGACGAATTTGGATGTAAATATCGGAACTTTGTCAATGTTCTTCATATCAATCCATCCAGTTTATCAAGATCTGCTTCCGACCTTTTAACAACGCCAAAAGTATATGTCAGATTTGGCACCAGCCAGCCATTGATCGCTTTAATGAGGTTTCCACCGTTCAGTTTGGTGTTTAGGAGTTTTGTCAGACGTTTTTGATACAAAGTGAAAACATTCTTTTTAATAGGTTATGACCAAATTTTTGGTTTTGAAGCATTCCTAAATATTTGTATGAGTCTTCTGATACTAGTTCTTGTATACTACAGACTGCTGAAAGTTGTTCTTTTATTTTTTCCCTTTTGTATGCTGATAGTGGACCATTTCTAGAGTCCGAATGACATTTTGATATCTAACAAAATATTTCGATTGTTTTTATTAATGAGTTTAGTTTCTGTCTTGCTTCTCCATAAAATTTTAACTCGTCCATGTATAGCAAATGCCATTTGTGGAAGTGCATCAGTCTGTTTTCGAATTGTTGCCACCCACGGGGCCGATTTTTCATAACCATCAGATCTTTTCCAGACAGATTTCTAGTATTTTTCAAAAGTTGATACGTTCACATTTTCAAGTTTTGACTGGTTACCCTGGGCTTCTAGTTTTCTATAAAACTTCTTCTGGCTAACATTGCATTTTGATGTTTCCGTTTATCTATCTCATTGTATCTGGCTAGTCTGGCTCCTTTCGTTTTAGCTTTCTGTCTAAATCGATCTTTCAGGTCTAATAATTTCTCGCGAAAGTTTGAATCTTCAAATCCAATGCCAGATTTTTTAGAGATTATTTTCATTTTTTTCGTCACTTTGCTAGATGTATTTCCAGCAAGATACTCAGAAATAATGTCAACTTTCGCCCGAAAATCATTGATATCATTTTCAAGGCGCTTTTTTCAGGCAGGTGTATCTTTTTGGATATTACGCCTTGTCGGTCGCATTGAGGGTGTAAGTTCTGGGTCTCCGCACCGAATTGGGTCTCCCGGTATAAAGAGTCGGTACCCATTGAGAGCAAGCACTAAGGATATGCATTAGAGTTTCCGGATGACTTTTGCAAACCTGACAGGTTGTGCTGATGTTTTGGTGAAGTATTTCGGAGCGGTTATAGATCCCTCAGTCTCGGATTTCAATCCAGCAGAATACATAAACTGAAAAGTATATTTCTTTGACAATGCCTCTGTTTAGATGTTTTTGTAGAACATACCATGCATGACTTTCCTGTGTTCTTCATGTAGAATATTCCTTTGCTGTAGCGTGAGGACCTATTTTTTCATTATTAAGACATATTAAAAGGCATTCTAGATTATCCACCTCAAGTAGAATTTGCAGTTGTTCCGCAGCTCTCACAGCGTGACAAACAAGCGATGCACTCTTGTTGGCTAGTTCATGATCTTTTACAAAACATAATAGTGTTGTTACTGTTGTTTTTTCCGACATGGTTTTATATTTTTGAGCGAGTCTTTTTTCAATTCCTCTGCGTTGTGCATCGATCTCTGTTCTACTCCAAGGTGGGTGTAGGTTTCATTATCACTTAAGTGACTAGAACGGGTCCATCTATAAGAATCATATCTTGTTGATTCTGCTTCGGCTTTCCTCTCTAAATATGGTAAACCGAACACGTTTCATATCCTAATTCCATACCTACATCCTAGCTATATGCCTAAATAATGATGAGACTGTTCTTCAGCTCATTCTCATTTTGAGCATATAGTTTTACATCATCAATGTAAAACAGATGAGTAATATTATGGTTACGGCTTTTCGTTGGGCCTGCTTTGTATCCGTTGGGTTTACGTAATTCAAGCGATAGTGGGAGTAATGTTAGATAAAACAGCAGGGGACTCAATGAGTCACCCTGAAATACGTACCGCTGATATTGCACATAATCTGTTGTGGTTTTTCCCATTATAAATTTGGTTTTCCAGAACTTAATTAAATCTGATATAGTATTAATATTTTGGGGAGGTACCCTAAGATTTTCCAATAACACCAGAATAATTGAACGTGAGGAACTGTCCAATGCTTTTTATAATCCACCCAGACCATCGAAAGATTTCGCTTATACTGTATAGTGTCCTGATATATAGATCGGCCGATTAATAGATTTTCTTTCACACCCGCTACACTTTTTTGATCTTGAGCCAACTAGGTAAACCAACTTAATCTTAATATATATATATATATATATATATATATATATATATATATATATATATATATATATATATATATATATATATATGCTTAAGTAATATTAAATTTGTGATACTTGTGCAAATGTGGTAATCGAGTTACATATATCTATATAAATAAAAATGTAAATGTTCGTTTGTTCAAAATATTATGTCTCGGAAAGCTCATCACCGATTGCTTTGAAATTTTGACAAAATGTTGCATTCGAATACGCGCGTGTTTTTATATACCTATTATATAAAAATGTAAATGTTCGTTCGTTAAAATCTTAAAATTCCGAAAGTTATTTACCGATTGCTTTGAAATTTTGGCCTACCTACCATATAGATGTCATACCTGTGATTGGTAAAAACATGCGTTTTTTGAAAAACAGCGCCATCTGTTGGACGTAAAAGCAACACACGCTATACTAAATATTTTATGGCAATGAGATCGCCATCTGTTGAATGTAATAGCACCACAAGCAATACTAAACGTTGCTTATGCCGGGCTTCTTAACAGCTGCTCTCACTTATCATTTTCATTGTTTCCGACTGCATTGTTAAATTGAATTTTCATAGATTTCAATTTATTTTAATTTTGATTTAATAATTTCGTGTGACATTGCGTTGGAATTCAGCTGTGTCTTTTACCATAGCGTTCATTTCGTAAATATAGTTTATTCTTTTCTTTTTTCATTTAATTTTTTAACTGTTTTTCTTATTTTTCAGCGCAATTGGCGATGGAATCGAGCTGTGTCATATTTTCTGTTGATTTTCTTTTGATTTCAAATTATATCGTGAAATTAACCTCTTCGGAGTGATTTGTTCAAGCGGATTAAAATATTTTGTTTTTCGTTGCGTTGGAATTGAGATGTGTCAATTGGTCTACATTTGAATTGAAATGTTTCGTTAGTATTTTTTATTTTTTATTATTTTTTTTTTTGATTTTTAGTTCGTGTTTTTTTCCTTTTATAATATTTTGCAATTTTATATGTTTTTGTTATAACTTTATTTATTCTTTTTCATAGCAATCGATCTGCTTTAGTTCATCAAAATAATGCCTCGCAGAAGGTTAATCTTAGGTCGTCGTACTCGCGAAGCGGAAGCAATGCGACGAGTAATTACAAATCAAACTACGGAAGAACGGATATCAGCAAAAGAGCGAAACAGATAAGAAATGGCTCAAATACCTGCCGAGGAAGCATGTCGATTGTATTCTGCAGCTACAGATCATCTTCATTCTCAACAGAATACACACGGCAGTCTGAGAGTTGGTGAGAGACATTAACGAGAAACAGCAGATCAGCGTCAAACACGACTTTGTGCTCAGAACTCACGCGATTACAATCGCCGTGCATTCTGGTATAACCCAGCTGATGATTATTCTGAAATGCTGAAATTTAAATGGAGAAATTTAATGGAGAAACTAAAGGAATGTGTTACGCCGCTGGAAAAATTAAAGTGCCTCAACTTCAAAAACCGCCAGAGATATTAAAAACTTTGCCTGCCGGATATACCGACGAATCAAAACATTTCCTACCTGAAATCAGGAAATACAACTCATGCTTCCAGACTATTTGGAAACGTATTAATATTGCTTGGAGGAGATTTCAGACCAACATTACCTGTAATTCCTCGATCGACACCAGCGGACGAAACAAATGCTTGCCTGAAATACTCTACTTTATGGCGACGCGTAAAGACGTTGAAATTAACTACAAATATGCATGTCTAGCAGCAAAACGATCAATTAGCTGAGATATTCTGACATCAATTGCTGGAAATTGGAAACGGAAAAGTGCCGGTTGATTTGACCTCGGGACGAATTTTATTCGGCTCATAACTTCTTCAGTTTAGTGCTGTCAAAAGAAGATTTGGTTGAAAAAGTATTCCAATATT
>JARFXV010001423.1:0-274861 GCA_031761425.1 Cosmopolites sordidus
CATGTGGAAAAATTAAAATAATTCGATATAACGGACCATTCATTCTTTTGTACCACCATATATTTCAAATAGGCGAGTTTTAGCTCAGCTGCTGTTTTATTCAAACCAACGAAATGTGGGTGTTAACGAATTCACCTTTATGGAAAATATGGAATGCAAACAAAACTGTTTGCCTCAAATCGCATGAGTGTGCAGTTGTTTTCGGGGTGTTTTGAAAATATCAAAAGCCGGGGCAATGCAACAGGACTGATGTATTATAGATGTATGTATATGTGAAAGCCGACTGGTTTTAGGGATTTACGAGGTCCAGTTAGCGCTTTCGAATCATTTTGTTTTATCTCAAAGCCACATCATTCACAATACGATATTTTAAATTATTTTATGATGTTAAAAAATTGTCTGAAACTATCACATATATCATTGTAATTACATTTATTTATCATTTTATTTAACAACATTAACTGCGGTGGATATAGACTTTTGACGTAAAGCAATATTTCTTGGCATTCCAATAAGTTTCATTAAATATCGGATTAGAAAAAAATTGTTCCCTGTTTAAGAGCGCATTGACCGTTGTTACCCATGACACTATACAATCATTTTTCAATTTCTTCATGGTGCATTTAAAAAATCTGAGGTTTCCGGGTTAATTATCGAATCAGGTGATTTCCCTCGATTATTTTTCTAGTTTAAGGAACATTTTTAAGAAATTAATTTTTCTAACAAAGAAAATCTGATCAGTACAATGAATGAGTGCGAGCAGGTGGGACAAAAGAATCCAAAAGCACTAGAGAAATTTTAAACTGATATTAGATTGAATTATCTCCAGATGATCCTAACACGGTTAGAGAAACGGGCATCGAGAAATTCTAAAAAAAACGGTTTGGTGTATTGTGGAAAATCTCTTTTGCGTTTAGTCTCTCACACTAAAGGTTCCAATAGAAGAATTTATCTATCACAATTGCAGAGATAAGTGGAAGAGGGGGTTATGTTACAATAATATGCAAATGAGATAATTAGATTTTAGTAAAATAAATTGGCATTTTTTAAAAATTTGTTTAGGTTTGGACTAATTTGTGAATTATTTTTTGAAGTATATACTAATATTACCTATTCATTAATTTGTTGTAATTTTTTTTAATTTCAATTTACATAATATCCTTCTTCCATTTATTAACAATAATAATAGGTTCAATAAACATACAAATAAAGTCAAGTACTTTAATAAGACCTTTTAACATAGGAAAAAATCACAAAGTTGAAAATTATAATAAACAGAAAATCCTAGAATTAGGTACTCGATGAAACGCAATCATTTGGTACATCTTCTTTTTTGTGTTAGGTTTTCACTGTCCAATAATGTTTTTATAAAATCCTTCTAGGATAAAATGTTCTAAGTAATGTCTGAATGATTGTGGCGTGTTCATATATTTTTTTTTCCTTTATTTAGATTTTTCGCATCACAACTTACACCACATTATAGTAAACCACCTCATTTCTATGGTCTACCAAAAATACACAAAACTAATATTCCACTTCGCCCCATAGTTAGTAGTATAGATTCCCCATGTTATAAACTAGCAAAATTTTTATTAAACATTTTAAATCCACTTTCGGGTAGAACAAATTCATATATTAAAAATACTTCAGATTTTTTAGATAAAATTTCGAACATTAAAATTAAAAACAAAAATTTAATGGTTAATTTTGACGTGGTGAGTTTATTTACTAATGTACCAGTTGATAAATCACTTTTAATAGTTAGAAAGAGATTAGAACATGACACAACATTAAAAGACCGCATTAAACTAAACATAAATACAATTTTGGAATTATTAACTCTATGCTTAAATACCACATATTTTCAATTAGAAAATGATTATTATCAACAAAATTTCGGAATGGCCATGGATTCTTCTCTTTCTTCTTTGATGAGTAATATCTTTATAGAGGAACTCGAGAATGACATATTAAATAAATCTCTTAAAAAGCCATTAATATGGCTTAGGTATGTTGATGATATTTTTGCTATATGGCAACATAGCATTGACGATCTAAATATTTTTTTAAAAGATATAAATTCTCGAGAGCCTACAATTAAGTTTACATTGAAAACTACAGTTTACAGAAAACCGACAAACACAGATAGGTATCTCAATTTCTTTTCAAATCACTCAAAATCGGTCAAAATAGGAGTAATTAAAAGTTAATATGACAGAGCAAAACTTGTTTGTACCGACAGTGATACACTACAAAAAGAACCAAATCACATAAAAGACATTTTAATAAAAAACAATTACCCAAAAATTTTTATAGATAAATCGTTTAAAAATTTTGATATTAGGCAAAACAGACGAGTTATTAATAACAATAATAATAACTCTCAAACAATTAACCTCACAATTCCTTATATCCGCGGTATTTCTGACACAATTAAAAGAGTAGGAAATAAATACAACATAAGAACGAAATTTAAAACAAAAAATACTCTTAGATCTCTATTAACAAAGACTAAACCAAACAATATACAACAAAATACAAAAAATGTGGTTTATAAAATTCCCTGCGAATGTGGCAAATTTTATATAGGTGAGACATCTAGACCGTTAGATGTTAGAATAAAAGAGTATAAAAACCTTCTTAGAAAGGGCGATTTTAATACTCTAAAATTTGTCAACACGCATGGGAATCGGGTCATAAAATCAATTGGAATAATTCCAAAACGGTATTAAAATAATCGGTAACAAAATACAGAAGATTAAAAGAAACCGCTATAATTTAAATTCAATATGGTTCCCGATTCTAAAGAATACAATTAAACACATTTAAATATTTGAATACACAATCAATACAATAAACAATCACACAGTAAACATTACCTATATATATTTTTTTGGTAGTATGCCACTGTCATGAAAATCTATTGTTGTCAATGTAAGTATCGTTGACATATACAAAAAATATATTTACTTTCGTTTGTTACTTTATATATTACAAATTAATATAATTTATTTTTTAGTTTAGTTTTGAAAACGGGGGGAGAGTACCCTCCGAAACGTTAACGTTAAGAGTTTGTAAATTTTTTTTATAACATTTTTATATCTTTAAAATTTTGTTTGTTAGGCAAATTTATTACAAAAAAGAATCACTGAGAAATTTCCCTCCGTTTGGTTTTTTGTTTTTACCCGGTGATTCTCTCTTTAAATAAGAACAGGTATTTTTGATATTTTTTTAGTTTTAGATAGTGGCGAAAAAAACAAATAAAGGAAAAAAAAAATGTTCTAGGTTAAAGAGTAAGTGATCTCGAGTATTGTCAATTTTTTTGTGATATTTTTCCTGTCTTGTAAATGAATTTAACTCCTGACGGGGGACGACGGGGGATGATGGATTTTTTGATGACTTGTTTATAAATAAGTAAACTTTTTTAAAGCATGTATTTATCGTTTGTTTCCTAATATAGGTAACTATCAAACTCTTTAATACGTATCCAGTTTATGCCATCTCTAAATGGAACTTTTTCATTCAGAAGGTTATTTTTTTATTTACCAATTCTATTTTAGTTGGTAAGCTATCCCCATCACGAAAGTATTGTTTCATATCGTTAACCGTAGAATGTTTTGTGTATGCTCTTTTAATGATCTGTCTATATTGTTCTGGGGTAAGTATGGCAGTGTGTTTTGTTAACATTTTTTCTATACGTCCAAAATATTAATCTGGGTCTAAATACGTATGTCCTACCTCAGGAAATTTGTGATCAATCTCGTCATAGGTACTTTTCAATATCATCAGCTCGTACAAACAAATTACATGAAAATTCTTGTTTTAGCCAGAGCATGAGTCGGACCAGTCTGTAAGATATTTTTTTTGCATTTTCACAAGTTTGTGCGCAATTCCATAAACAGCTTACAACTTCTGCACTAGCTCTACCGGCTACCCGTTCAGTCCATCCATTATACTTTCCCCCCGTGTACTTTGTTGCTTTTCAGTCGTGATCATGTGGATGCCTAAGTTGTAAAACCAAATTTGCCTTAGGTAAAATGCCTTTGACGTAGTAATTTTGGCTAATAGCAGGGTCTATTGTACGTCAACCATTATGTAACATTCGTTTTTGTTTTTCAAAGATCTTTTCGATCTATAGACATCAACGGAAGCTCTAGTTTTACGTTATCTTTGTGTGTCATATTTGATTTCCCAGAATCACATTTGCTGCAGGTATCACTCTTCGCATGAGTAAATGACAAATTGAAATTGGTCGAGAAAATTTTTAATTAAGTTAATTTTTTTATTAAAAATTGTCTGGTTTATTCTGTTGTTTGCATTTTCAATATTTAATCCATAAATGTGCGACATATTCAAATATGAGGCCAAATACCTTTTATGTGGATTACTGTTTCTGGAATAATGGGACTCTTCGGTGGGAAATTGATTGATATGATCTATAATAGCATGCTTCACAGCATCGCCCATCTTATGTGGCCTTGTCATATGTCGTCCACGTGCATCTTTACATGGAACTGATTATCCAGACTTTAGTTTACCTTTAGTGATGTCTACTTTTTTGGGGCTAATTCGGCACAGAGCATAAAATGTATTTTTACATGTATGAATTTGTTGAATGTCCAAAATGAGTGAGTATTTGAAAGAATTAAATTTATGTTTGGAATCGTTTTTACGCTGGCGTGCAACTTCCACTGAAGTGATACTTCTAAGTAATAGTGAATTTTTATCAAGGCCATAAAAATTATCCAGTATTAACTTTTCAAATATTAGAGTGGGGAGAAGGGGTTATGGACACATAGCTCCTACTTCTATGGACTACAATCCTACTACTATAGAGGCAAAAGTTTTTCATTTACGATAAAACATGTCTTTTTCAGAAAATGTCACTTAAGCCCTTTTTCCACTTACCCCTTCAATTGTATTAATAAAAACAAAACCGTATAAGATAACAACGTGATTTTTTATTTTAAATATTGGTTCATTGGTTCAATTCTATTAAAAAATAATTTCATATAAATGACCATCTTTATACTGGATTACAAAAAAAAATCTATTCTGGAATTCCAGTTTTTGATCACTTTCGCACATAAATTGGCATTTACTTCACCAATGATACAAATACTGTTAGTTTTAAGGTCATTTAGTGTTTGTGGTTTATTAGTGTAAGCCAACAGCTTCACATAACCCCAGAGAAAAATGTCCAATGGAGTCATATCGTATGATTTTGGGGGTCAGATAATATCGGCATTTTGTGGGATTTTACGGTCATTGAACTTCTCTCCCAATAAATTGATTATGTCACGAGATGTATGGCATCATTTTATTGAAAGCACATAAAATAATGAAGCTGTTTTAACTTGCTCTAAAGTCCACTCTGCAAAATGTCTGTCCAAAATGATATCAATCTATCAAAAGCTTTGTAGGTTGATTATGTTGACCAGAAATGTCACTTATGTTGACCAGAAATGTTTATTCTGTGTAACTGTCTATATTTTCATGATAATTTACCAAATAATACTAACCACAAATGCCAATTTTGAGGGGAATAAGAAAAAAAATTGCTGGTATGTGGTTTTACAAAAATATATATCACTACTATTATCACTGTTTATTAGGGACAATAATCTGCGATCTCTTTTTGTATTTTTTTTTTGCTGTATAAAATATAATTTAGATATTTCTACTTCTTATATTTTAAGAATAAACCATCAGTTGCAAACACAACATTGATTCTGAAAACTTTCCAAATGTTTAATTCAATCGGAACGAAAGTTTTTGAAATGTCCAACGGAACTTTTTCCAGCGAAGTTTCATTTTTGAAAAATATATCCTATGTTTGCTTACAGTCAGCTATTTTGTTGTTTGGGGCCCATTTAGAGCCGGGACACGTAGTCACGTCTATTCTCCAGGCCTCTGACCGTAAACAACGCTATCGAATTACCTTCCGTTTCCAACAGATCAAAGAATGTTAACCGAAAGTATAACTCAACAATGTCTTGTTCCCGTACACGTCAATCGTATTCGACATTCGATAATTTCAGAGTTGTTTGAAAGTTCTTGGCAAAGATAATATATTATTCAAATTCAATGTTTAATCTTTCATAAAGATTTTTCCATTGGACGATAAAAGAGACGTAAAATTAAAAAAACCTATTTTTCTTTAGAAGTTTGTACTGTGTCGTTTCTTTATTTATTGTTTAATAATTTTCAAGTCGATATCACTTCTCGTATTGTCTTTGCTATCATGGAAATAAGTGAATTTCTTGTGTTGATTAAAATCAGATTTTTGTGTAGAAAAACCGTTGCGCTAATCGAAGAAATGTTAGTTAAAGGAAAGGGATTTCCCCGGCAAATCTGCCCTCAGAAGTCCACAATGCTTCAATCGTTCGGTTTGTTCGGATTCATGAGTGTCATTGTCCCTCTTTTCTGGGATTCGCAAAAGGTTATCACACCCCCCTTATGAGTTGATTTATATGAACTCTCCTCCTTGAGCAACGAGAAAGCAGTGGAAGAACGAGAGGAATGAGGGAGAAGGGAGAGAGAAAGAGAGGGAGAGAGAGCGATTTTTTCATGTTTGAAAAGAGCAAAAAGTTAAAGGGTGCTAAGTTCGGGGAATAAGGGTGATGCGGCATCAATTATTAGTGTTACTTCTGGTGTTTGTGCTGTTGCAACGATGGACGAATGGACGATTTCTTCTCCAGAAGAAGATTTTAATTACTTCTTCATAAAATTTAACTAATAATATGGCATAATACTGTCCTTTGGACATCTTTTGCGAATCCCAGAAAACAGGGACAATGACAATCATGAATCCCGAACGATGGAAGCATTGTGGACTTCGGCGGGCATGTATGCCGGGTAAATCCCATTGCTATAACTCTTTCTTCGTTTCTGGTACTATTTTGGTTTTCTTCTTCATAAATACATACATATGTGTTCTGTAGATCGATTCAATTGATTGATCAATACGACATAATAGATTTTGTTGATTATTGGCTCATTGTGACTCGACTACATAGAAAATCAGTAAATTTAGAACCATGATATGTAAATGTGCAAAGCACCATTAATGCTTTTTCAACGATTTCAACAACATCACAAAAATGAGTTTTTTAAACGTAAAGTCATATCGGCTAGAAATTCATTAAAAATATATATAAAAACGATCACAATTTTGTGTCCTTGAAATTTATAGAAAAAAATGTCCAAAAATAGGTAAAAGCTATGGGATTCTAAAACCAATTTTAATCATAAAATAATCAATTATTACTAAAGTTTAATTTACGTACTTAATCGAGAAAGTATCTGACTTTTTATTCTGCCCTCGTACAAAATATAAACGGTGACAATAAACTAATTCTACATGTAAAAAATCTACGCCACATAATACAGCTTTAAAAAATATGACTTTAACTAATATGACTGATAAACCTTCATTAATCAGTTGGTAATACTTGACCCACATATGTATTAACACGAAAATTACCATGATACTTTAAAATGCTATAGCAGTTCCTCACATTAATAGGGTGAGAAATAGGGGCAACGTAACAAGATTGATAGCCTCATAAAAAGCAGTTCACGCAATTGGCTTATCAGAACATTTTAATAATTTGATTACTACAAAATTATTACTTTGTACTATAATGGCACTGTTATATCGTTTCACAATTGACACGTATATTCGAAATATACCGTCTTACCTATATTTATATATTATTACCGTTAATTAAACTGCATAATATAGCATAACTTTATTAAAAATGAATGTATACATTAAAAGACTCTTAAATATACTGGAACATGTAAACAACATACAATATTCATATCTGATTCAAAGTAAACATATATTCAATGTCTACTACACTCTGCGACAAAAAAAATACAGTGTTTCATTTCGTTTGCAACGAATTTTTCCTCAGGATATTTGAGATTAGTAAAGGATTAATAAAGGGTGCATATAAAAACTTGACTTTAAATAGATCCTTACTGCCTGATAGAAGAGGGACAAATAAATCAACAGCAAAACGAGGAATGAGCAATTTCATAAAAAGCCACATGCATTTCTACTTTCTACTGTCCAATCTCATTATAGTAGAAAATCGAGTAATATTATCTTTCTTGATCCGGAAATCAGTATTAAAACAATGTAATTAATTATACATAAATACATGAAAAAAAACAAGGAATCATCAGCAGCACATAGTAGATACGAATATTATAGAAAGATATACATGTACGCACCACGCCTGAAGGTTTGCGAAATGATGAAAATATTTTGAGTAATTCAAAACACATTTAAAAAAATGAAATAACAAGAAAAAGAAGAAATGAAGATAAAATGGATCAACTACAAAAAAAGTAGCCTTTTTCATTATTTCACTGGACAGAAAAAAAATATTAAAAGAACAAAAAAAATAGAGAACCATAACAAGTTTACTAAAAAAGACTTAACATTTGGGTTCAGAAGGAAAATTATTTATTACAGCTATGTAGAGAAAGCGTAATCTCACCAGCCTATCGTGAATTCTATCAGCCACTTCCAACAGCTTCGTTCCCAGTAGAAAACTACTCTGGTTTAGAGTTTGATGAGCAAAGTGATTGCTGAGTAATAATTTCATTTTTTGAAAATGTTTTAATTTTTTTTATTTTATTAATTGTTTGATTAATTTATTGGTGATAGTTGTATTTGACTTGCGTTTATTAGTAAAATATTATAATGCTTTTAGAGTGCTGTTAGATATTTTGCTTTAGGTTTTATGTTGTGAAAATAAAATACTTTTAGAGACGACATGTTGATGTTAGTCCTATTTCAAAATGTCTCTCATGAGGGAGGGCGTTGGAGCGCCTCCCTTCCAGCATTTGTCACAGTAAACAATTTTTCAGAGCAAAACATCATATTTTATTTTCGTTTAGTTTCTTTCATTTTCGTGGTTTACCTCCTGTATAGGTTTTCAATAGCACGAAAAGTAAAAAGGACGAAGGGGAAAGCAAAAAAAAAATTCAGCCACACTATTTTCTTCTACGTTCTCCCACTTCAAAAACCCACGAGCCTCCACTGAGTCAAATATTCGACGATTGATACGGCAAGTACCTTTCTACAAGGTGGAACGAATGTTTGATTCAATACATTTGATTCCAATGTTGGTTCAATTCTTTGTGGGATTAAAAGTTTTAAATGGGATTAAAAGTGAAATTAAAATTATTTATTTATATTGAAATTATTTAAAAAATGGAGGATGATTCCAGAATTAACTTGTTTGTCCAATCTATTTTATGAATTGATGAGTTGTTATCAATCCCAACAGTAAAGTCACAAATTTAAACGACTACAACAAATAAAATAATCATGTAAAGCATTTTTTAATGCAAATAAATGTACAAGTTAATAAAATTAACAAGGACTAATAAATATAATAACAATAATAGATATTTATATAAGTAATATACTGCTCTTATAAGTAATTTTATTATTATTATTCACGGGTGGGCCCTGGTGGACCACGCGAAGTACAATTAGAGGCGTTTGTTGTTATTAGCCTTCCGTTGAGCCCATACTAATTTCATTCTTTCGCTATGAGCTTTTTTCCTTTCGTCAGACCAAGTTGTTCCAGTCTTCCTACATTTTTCTCTCTGGCCAACCTTCCAAACCTTAACCTTGTGTCTGAAACAGCCTCTATCCTGAATTTCACTTTGTGTAATATTTGCTGATCTTAGGTCCTCTTTAATTGCCGCAATCCATTTAATTATTTCTACTTTAGCTCTACTCCTATTTTCATAAAATTCGACTATTTGTCTAGTTAGCCTACTCGGATTCATCCGTTTGATGTATCCGTAAAACTTAAGCCTTCTTTTTCTCATATCGCTATGTATATCTGTGTATTGTTTCATTTCTTGATTTTCTCGAAGTCGGTATGTTGTGCTATTTATTTGTTTGGGGCCTAGGATTTTTCTTATGATTTTTCTTTCCTTCTTTTCAATGTCCTCGATGTCCCTCTTTCTATTCAAAATGAGTGTTTCTGCAGCATATAGACATTCTGGCTTAATAACCGTGTTGTAATGTCTCAGTTTTGTGTTTTTAGATAGGCATTTTTTGTTGTAAATATTTTGTGTAAGTCTTAATGCCGTTTCCATTTTTTGACATCTACCCTTATTGGCCGCTTTTTCCAACCAATTTTCCATGATTATTTCACCCAAATATTTGAATTGAGTTGCAGGTCATGTATTGTTTCTTTTCAAAGGAAATTTGGAGTCCCACCTTTTCTGCTGTTTCTTTTAGGATTTCAATCTGTTTCTGTGCCGTTAATACATCTTGAGCTAAAATTGCTAGATCATCAGTAAATGCCAGACAATCAATTTTGATGTTGGTTCTCCCCAGTTTAATGGGCTGGTCAATATTCAATGCCGACTTTTTTTCACGCCACTCCTGTATTACTTTTTCTAGAACACAGTTAAATATGAGTGGCGAGAGTCCATCCCCTTGTCTCACACCAGTTTTAATTTCGAAGGGCTCTGAGATGTCACCCATGAATTTAACTTTTGACCTCGTGTTAGTTAACGTGGCTTTAATAATTACCAGCGTTTTCAGATCTAGTCCTTGTTCTTTCAAGATTCGGAATAAAGATTCGCGGTCAATAGAATCATATGCTTTTTTGAAATCCACAAATGTACAGACGAGATTTTTATTGTACAGTTTTTGATGTCTTAGAATCCACTTTAGATTCAGGATCTGTTCAGGGCGGGATCTGCCCGGTCGAAAACCTGCTTGATATTCACCAATGTTCGGTTCTAACTGTCCCTGTGCTCTGTCTAGTAGACATTGAGATAGAATCTTGTAACAAACTGGGAGAAGAGATATTCCTCTATAGTTGTTTACATCCGTTCTATCTCCTTTCTTATGTAGTGGATGGATTAGAGCATCTTTCCAGTCTTCCGGAATCCGTTCGGTTCGCCAAACTTCTTGTAGAATTTTGGTTATTTCCTTGATTGTACCTGGACCAGCGGATTTCAAAAGTTCAGCAGTGATTCCATCTTCACCAGAAGCTTTGTTATTTTTAAGCCGCTTGATTTGCCTAATTATTTCCTCTTCATTCGGCGGTAATGAATCTGGGTTTGTTTGTTTAGGGTTTAGTGTTGGTAATTTGTTTAAGGGCTCAGGACAGTTTAGTATTTGTTCAAAATATTTCGCAAGTTCTTTGCAACTGTCTTGGTTATTTAGAGCTAATTGTCCGTTTTCCTTTTGAAAGCATAGGCTCTGCGGTTGATAGCCTGTTAATTTAGTTTTAAATGTTTTGTAAAAGTTTCGGGTGTTATTTTTTGGAAATCTTTTTCTATTTCATTAAGTTGATTGTTTTCATATTTTCTTTTAGTTTGTCTAATTAGCTTCGATGTTTCTTTTCTTACTTCCAAAAAGATGTTATAGTTTATTGCTGTTTTTTGACTGTTCCAATCTTTGAATGCTTTACTTCGGCTTAATACTGCTTGCTCGCAAACTTCATCCCACCACGGATGTTTTCTACGTTTTTATAAAGGGACCAACTTTAAGGCCGTTTTAATAATTTTTTGTTTCAATTCTTGCCAGTTCTGTGTAGGTTGTTTATCAAGCTCTTCTGTTAGGGCTGGTTTTATTTTCGTTGGGTCAAACTTTGGTACTAGCAGCCCCTTTTGAATAAGTTTTCGAGGTTTTAAGCTAAGTTTGATTCTAGACAAGTAGTGATCCGTGTCTATAATTGCTCCTTTCCTGACTTGAACATTCAAAATCTCTTTATAATTGGGGTACGAAATGGCAACATGGTCAATTTGAAATTCACCCATGTACGTGTTTGGGCACCTCCAGGTCTTTTGTTTTGTTACTTTCTTCTTAAAATGGGTTGACATTAATTTTAGATTAAACTGCGAACATAGTTCAACCAATCTTCTACCATTATGGTTAGTCCATTTATGAGCGGGAAAACTGCCGACTGTTTTCCTGTATTTTTTTTCTTTCCCTAGTTGGGCGTTGAAATCACCCAATAGGATCTTTACATGGTTAGAGGGAATTTTAGAGATAATATTTTCCAGAATTTCCCAGGACTTATTTACTTTTTCAGGATTAGATTTATTTTCTTCGTTAACTGGGAGGTGTGCATTGATTAATGTATAGTTTTTGTTAGCACACTTAAGGGATAGTGTCATAAGTCGATTATTTACTGGCTGGACATTTGTTATAGAACCAAGAATGTTTCTTGAGACAGCGAAAGCAACACCGAGATGTGGTGTATTTTTGAGTATTCTTTTGTCTGTTTTATTTTAAAAATCTGTAGTTGCCGAATTCCAAGGTGTTATCATCTATCAATCTGGTTTCTTGCAAAGCTAAAATTTGGATTTTTTGCTGATTTAATGTTCGCCCCAATTCGTGTAGTTTTCCTGGACGCAGGAGAGAATTGATATTTACCGTTCCAAAGAAAGTTTTTGTTTTCGGTTTCAGACGTTGGCCAGAGGTCTCCGACTCCCTCTGAAAGATTTTGCGTTTAAGCCCGGACGCCCCAGAATCCGAAAGTCCGGTTGTACCAGCAAAGCTGGCAGAGGATTGTCTACCTCCTGGGGTAATTTTGTAATTACTAGAACGCTTCATCTTGTACTTTGAATTAAAGGTTTGAACCATGACGGTTCAGAGGTTAAGACTGGAGGGGTTAGTTCCAGAATTTAAATATCAGCCGCACCACTGGTGAACTGACGCTGACCACTCAGCCGCTTGATACAAGTCAGACGCTAAGTGGATTTAGTTTTTTTTGCCTTGGTTCGGGGCTGCTTATTTTGGGATATTCGCAGCTGTCCATTAATATCTAATGGAACTTTCACTATCCACCACCCGTGACCCGTCCAGTACCTTAGGCGAGGTATACTGGAGTATACTAAGTAATTTTATTATTATTTATTTAATTTATTAACAGTTTTGGAAAGTACGATTATACAGGTCAACAAATTTAAACTTTTTTGAGGGAACATTGATGAAAATAGGTTTATATGAAGTATTTTATAGTCTTAAATCCGAATATAATAGGCTTATTACTGTGACACGTACAGTGTTGGTTACATGCAGTCGATGGTGTGGAAAAAAAAAGGAGATGACATAGTTTTACAATCTAATATTTATTTAATATAAACATATAAAACATGTTAAATTATGTGAATAAAAAATGGTATTTGAGATATCACCCAGCGACAAAAACTTCCACTTTTTTTCTTATGTCCTGTTAGTCCGGTCAATCTAGACATTCAAAGGTACATAAATTTACATCAAGCTGGAAGTGAGTAAAATTGTTCAAAACGTAATTAAAAATAACATTTCAAAATTCCCCATCATTGCGGTACGTGGAAAAAAATTGACTCGAGGTAAAAAAAATGGGTTTTTCGCAAATTTCATCAAAACGGTAAGTTTTATCGTGAAATTACCTCAGACAAAAATTGTAGATCATAAAATTGTCTATAAAAAAGGTTTCAATAATTTTTTCAGGGCCACCGTTCCTGAGATATAACGATTAAAACAGTTGTAAGCATCATAATATGCACACGTTTCCACGCCACCTCTGAGGTAGTGTAGTTAGGGCGTTTTTTTTTAACGTGCTTTCCCCAGTAGGCCTATTCCACCGGTCTGTTGTGATTCTGTTTAATTGGAAACTATTGCATAATAACAGATATTAGCAAGGGTTGAAATTGATAAAAGCGATGGAAATTAAAAAACAGTAGAAAAATTTATTCGTCCGATTCATAATCTTCAGTTACTTCTTCTTGTTCTTCTTCTTTATTCTGAGTGTAAGTGAATTGCGCCAGTAGAGATGTATCGCATGTCTACTGTTGGTGATTCAACATTAGAACACGACTGGTCTTGACAATTCGTACATGCCAGAGATCAAAAAACAGTCCAACTTTTTTGCAACTACATTTAGCACTGCATCCCTTTAGTAGATGTACTGGCTTCTTGTTCTTCACGTTGTCTTTTATTAGTTGCAGCAATAGAAAACTCTCGAGTATAATTTTTACGACAATTTTCGTGTAATGTCACAGATTTCTGATTTTTAAGATATTCTGAAAATTCATCAGCTCGTTCGATATTTGCATTGATTAATGTCTTCATACAGTAACATTTTCACTTTCAGTTAAAAGTTTTGCACAAATACAACCTTATTTTGACATTTTTATTATAAAACTCAAAACAGCCCGAAATAGGTTAAAATAAATACGTGTTTTCACTACGGTGTGACGCTCAAGACTAACGGTTATTCATTTATTGGGTATTCTGACATACAACGGGTATACGATCTTAGCCACGCACACAAATGAACAGAGAGACAGATGTTGTCTCAAGGTTACACTGGTGTATAAATTAAGGGACTGGGTTTCATTTTACCTGATATTCTCATAGTTAAACATATGTATATTCTATATTTTAAATGTAAGTTACAATCACCGATAGAAAAATATTTTTACTTATATTACAGCTAGAGTATATACGTGACGTACTTATGCATATTATGACGCTTACAACTTTTTTAGATCGTTATATCTCAGGAACGGCGGCTCCTAGGAAAAAAAATATTGTTACCTTTTTTATAGCTAATTTTATGTTCTACAATTTTTCTCAAAGATAATTTTACGACAAAACTTACCGTTTTGATGAAAATCGCGAAAAACCCGTACCAGAACGATGGGAAATTTTGAAATGTTATTTTTAATTATGTTTTGAACAATTTTATTCACTCCCAGCTTGATGTGAATTTATGTACCTTCACTCTTATTTTTCTGTCTAATTTGACCGGACTATGTAGCATCATTTCTTTTTAAACCCCAGCAGTAGTCGCCAACAATAAATGGGTTCCACTATTCTTGGTATTTTGTTTCCATCGTTCTGATATCCCGCTTGTCCTCTCTCCTTGTTTATTGGTTACTGCACCCAAATTTTCCGGAAAGAAATCCAAATGGGAATGGAAAAAATGCAATTTTAAAGGACATGCGACACCCTAGTATTTCATAGACTTTCAAGGGTTCATCTATGACGTTTTTATAGTTTTCATCCTTTTTGTTGCCCACACATCCTCTCATTACACTTTTACAAAACACCTCCAAGCTGCCAATTCCTTTTCATTTATTTTTTCTTGAAAACGAAAATCATCTAAAAGCTTCCTTATTTGAGGTCCAATAAATATGCCTTCTTTTAGTTTTGCATTAATTTAATTGAGGAAATATTTCTTTTAGGTACTTGAAATCATTAACTTCTTTGTCCATGGCTTTGACAAAGTTTTTTATTAGTCCAAGTTTAATATGAAGAGGCGGAAGAAGTACCTTTTTTGGCTTAAGATTATTCTATGTTTGAAGTACCAGCTTCAAAAGACGTTCTATGAGGCGAATTTTTCTTACTGTAATGTTATTTTGTTACCTTATTTTCCCATAGACACAAAAAAACACCAATTCTTCGTAAAACCCCCTTGAAGTCCCAGTAATATACCTATCATTTTTAAATCCCCACGCATATCCTTCTGATACTGTTCATATTTAACGCGATTTAGTATGGTTGCTAAGCTGTTATAGGTTTTTTCATTGCCACTGAATGGACTAAAGGAACAGATGGGTTTTTGTTTCCATTATAAAGAAAGACAGCTTTTAGGCTGTATTTCAACGAATCTTTTAAAATACGCCACTCGAAAGCTATTAAGCTCATTCGTTAACCATCAATATCACAAGAGACATACAGTTATCTTTCCCTTTTATAAAAACTTGAAAATGTTAAATTCTGTTTTCGGTAAAGCGAAACTCTTGCATTTTTATCCAACAGATTTTTGCTGTTGCTGTTGAATAATGTTTATGGATTCTGTAGTAGGTCTCTTGTGAACAATTTTGAAAATACTAGGATTTTAAATTATATACTTGTATCTTTTTAATGTTTCAAACGTTTATTATAGATCGAGCAAAACAATTTTATACTTTGTAATCTATCACTTTTATTTTTAAATTTGTGTGACTATAGTTTCGTAAAACGATTTTTCATTCTCAAATACTACTTTAAAACTAAGGTTTTACAGCTGTTTATCTATCGTATGTACCTAATTTTAGATTTTTATTGGGATTAATTTTCGACAAACATCTAAAATGTTTAATTTTTTGCTTTTTGACGATGTATGTAAAATTTTCAAATTTGTAATCTCGAGAAATATATGTCGGTTTCTATGAAATGGTTTGCAAAATTAGAGTGTTGTTTCTTTAACATGTACGCAGATTTATGTTCTTGGAATCTGGTCTGACTATAGTCACACATATTTAAAAATAAAAGTGATAGATAACAAAGTATAAAATTGTTTTATTCGATTTAAAAAATGAACTATGACAAAGTAATGGACAAATCAATCAATAATTTATCATAGATTTTTCTCTACATATGTTTCGCCCTATTAATCTATTAGTATTAATTCAAGCTACTCTTGATAAAGCTCTAACAAAGGCCTAACAAGACTTAGATACTAAACTTGAAGAGATTTACCACTAAACACCAAAACTCTTTTTTTAACTGTTCGACGCACGTTTCGCTAACCATGTTAGCATCATCAGGAGATGATTTAATCTAAATTTAATCAGATTAAATCATCTCCTGATGATGCTAACCTCTCCTGATGGTTAGCGAAACGTTCAAAAAAGCAGTTCAAAAAAGCGTTTTGGTGTTTAGTGGTAAATCTTTTCAAGTTTAGTGTTTCACACCAAAGGTTCCAATAAAAGAATTGAAGGCTTAGATACTTGAAAATGAGACGTAATAGGCCATCTCTGCGAAAAGGTGTTTAAATAACTAAGAATATTCTCATTAATGTTACAATAATGATGTCGACCTGTGTTATTAACACATTAGATAGGTGGTAATATTTTAAAAGGTCAAAACGCCGATCTTGTACAGCTTTAAATCAGTTTATTGAATTTCCTAAAAAGTAGTTATTTTCAAATTCGATACTTTACACTTGCCCCGATGATATTGTTAGAACGAAAATAAACAAGCACTATTTAATGCGAAAAATTTTAAAACCTTTTAAATATTTTTGTCCGCAGCATCTCTAATTATCCGGTGCTAAATGAAATAAACTTTAAAAAAAGAATCTATACGGAGCGTAATCGGGAAGGCGCGATTCTGTACAGTAATTTTATTAAAAAGCTTTTAAAGTAATTAGCTGAATTTTAACTGGGAAACGAAAAAGAAGTAAAACAATCCTGTTTCGTATTTAAGCAGCGACAAAACTATTTCACTTGGGGTATTTACCCGATTTCAGCCGGCGCTCTAATTTACTTTGATCTCTTTAAAACATTGTTGGTTAAGGATTACAGAGCTCCTTTTTGGTTGAATTTCGTTCTGTTTCACTGAGTTTAATTGTACTTCAAAACTGGTAATCTAGGTTTGGAGCCTTACCAAAGTGTAATTTGTCTTTTCTTATAATTCGAGGTAATGTAAATTTATCTTTAATAACTGAGGGATATCGGATACTTAGATTTAAGTTAAATTATAATTTCCTGGAGTTTAAGAAAGTACCGTAAAAAGATAAACATTCCTTTTCCAATTCTTAAACTCAGAAATAACTACTTAGAATATTTAAATTATTAAGGTCCATATATTTTGATACAATTGAGAACATATTTACAAATTCAAGTGTGCCCATTGAAAGTCTTTGAAATAAAAGGGAAATTCCATGCCAAATCGACATTTATTAAGTAAAATTAATTTCAGTCAATGATTCTTCGGTATTTTATTATTAACTTTTAGTCTAAAGTCATAATTAATGATTAGGATTTTATGGTTATATAATTAACTATCAATTTTCTTGATACTAATTCAGCAAATAATTTATTTATTTTTTTTTTTGATATTTAAATATATTACATATTCAATATGTAAATTTATATTTTTGCTTAAACGCAAAATCCTTTCAGAGAGAGTCGGAGACCTCTGGCCAACGTCTGAAACCGGAAACAAAAACTTTCTTTGGAACGGTAAATATCAATTCTCTCCTGCGTCCAGGAAAACTACACGAATTGGGGCGAACATTAAATCAGCAAAAAATCCAAATTTTGGTTTTGCAAGAAACGAGATTGACAGATAATAACACCTTGGAATTCGGCAACTACAGACTTTTTAAAAGTAAAACGGACAAAAGAATACTCAAAAATAAATCACATCTCGGTGTTGCTTTCGCTGTCTCAAGAAATATTCTTGTTTCTATAACAAATGTCCAGCCAGTAAATAATCGACTTATGACACAATCCCTCAAGTGTGCTAACAAAAACTATACATTGATCAATGCACACCTCCCAGATAAAGAAGAAAATAAATCTAATCCTGAAAAAGAAAATAAGTCCTGGGAAACTCTGGAAAAGACTATCTATAAAATTCCCTCTAACCATGTAAAAATCCTATTGGGTGATTTCAATGCCCAACTAGGGAAAGAAAAAAAGTACAGGAAACCAGTCGGCAGCTTTCCCGCTCATAAATGGACTAACCATAATGGTAGAAGATTAGTTGAACTATGTTCGCAGTTTAATCTAAAAATAATGTCAATCCATTTTAAGAAGAAAATAACAAAACAAAAGACCTGGAGGTGCCCAAACACGTATATGGGTGAATTTCAAATTGACCATGTTGCCATTTCGTACCCCAATTATAAAGAGATTTTGAATGTTCAAGTCAGGAAAGGAGCAAATATAGACACGCATCATTACTTGACTAGAATCAAACTTAGCTTAAAACCTCGAAAACTTATTCAAAAGAGGCTGCTAATACCAAAGTTTGACCTAACGAAATTAAAAGCAGCCCTAACAGAAGAGCTTGATAAACAACCAGCACAAAACTGGCAAGCATTGAAACAAAAAATTATTAAAACAGCTTTAAAGTTGGTCCCTTTACAAAAACATAGAAAACATCGGTGGTGGGATGAAGTTTGCGAGCGAGCAGTATTAAGCCGAAGTAAAGAATGAAGTTCCATTCAAAGATTGGAACAGTCAAAAAACAGCAATAAACTATAACACCTTTTTGGAAGTAAGCAAAGAAACATCAAAGCTAATTAGACAAACTAAAAGAAAATATGAAAACAATCAACTTAATGAAATAGAAAAAGATTTCCAAAAAAATAACATCCGAAACTTTTACAAAACATTTAAAACTAAATTAACAGGCTACCAACCGCAAAGTCTTTGCTTCCAAAAGGTAAACGGACAATTAGCTCTAAATAACCAAGACAATTGCAAAGAACTTGCGAAATATTTTGAACAAATACTAAACTGTCCTGAGCCCTTAAACAAATTAGCAACACTAAACCTTAAACAAACAAACCCAGATTCATTACCACCGAATGAAGATGTAATAATTAGGCAAATCAAGCGGCTTAAAAATGACAAAGCTTCTGGTGAAGATGGAATCAATGCTGAACTTTTGAAATCTGCTGGTCCAGGTACAATCAAGGAAATAACCAAAATTCTACAAGAAGTTTGGCGAACCGAACGGATTCCGGAAGATTGGAAAGATGCTCTAATCTATCCACTTTATAGGAAAGGAGATAGAACAGATGTAAACAACTATAGAGGGATATCTCTTCTCCCAGTTTGTTACAAGATTCTATCTCAATGCCTACTAGACAGAGCTCAGGGACAGTTAGAACCTAAAATAGGTGAATATCAAGCAGGTTTTCGACCGGGCAGATCCTGCCCTGAACAGATCCTGAATCTAAAGTTGATTCTAAGACATCAAAAACTGTACAATAAAAATCTCGTCTGTACATTTGTGGATATCAAAAAAGCATACGATTCTATTGACCGCGAATCTTTATTCCGAATCTTGAAAGAACAAGGACTAGATCTGAAAACGCTGGCAATTATTAGAGCAACGTTAACTAACACAAGTTCAAAAGTTAATTTCATAGGTGAAATCTCAGAGCCCTTCGAAATTAAAACAGGAGTGAGACAAGGGGAAGGACTCTCGCCACTCTTATTTAACTGTGTTCTAGAAAAAGTAATACAGGAGTGGCGTGAAAAAAAGTCGGGCCTGAATATTGACCAGCCGATTAAACTGGGGAGAACCAACATCAAAATTGATTGTCTGGCATTTACTGATGATCTAGCAATTTTAGCTCAAGATGTATTAACGGCGCAGAAACAGATTGAAATCCTAAAAGAAACAGCAGAAAGGGTAGGACTCCCAATTTCCTTTGAAAAGACATAATACATGACCTGCAACAGACTAAGAACACCATTTCTAAAAACAAAATATGGTAACATCCGACGAGTCTCTCAATTCAAATATTTGGGTGAAATATTCATGGAAGATGGGTTGGAAAAATCGGCCAATAAGGGTAGATGTCAAAAAATGGAAACGGCATTGAGACGTACACAAAATTATTTACAACAAGAAATGCCTATCTAAAAACACAAAACTGAGACATTACAACACAGTTATTACGTCAGAATGTCTCTATGCTGCAGAAACCCTCATTTTCAATAGAAAGAGGGACATCGAGGACATTGAAAAGTAGGAAAGAAAAATCATAAGAAAAATCCTAGGCCCCAAACAAATAAATAGCACAACATACCGACTTCGAGAAAACCAAGAAATCAAACAATACACAGATATACATAGCGATATGAGAAAAAGAAGACTTAAGTTTTACGGACACATAAAATGGATGAATCCGAGTAGGTTAACTAGACAAATAGTCGAATTTTATGAAAATAGGAGTAGAGCTAAAGTAGAAATAATTAAATGGATTGCTGCAATTAAAGAGGACCTGAGATCAACAAATATTACACAAAATGAAATTCAGGATAGAGGCTGTTTCAGACACAAGGTTAACGTTTGGAAGGTTGGCCAGAGAGAAAAATGTAGGAAGACTGGAACAACTTGATCTGATGAAAGGAAAAAAGCTCATAGCGAAAGAATGAAATTAGTATGGGCGCAAAGGAAGGCTAATAACAACAAACGCCTCTAATTGTACTTCGCGTGGTCCACTAAGGCCCATACGTGAATAATAATAATAATAACATATTCAATATTCCTCTGAATTAGAAAAATGTCGAACATAAAGATAACCATCTGTGTCTAGAATTACATTGTATAATTGCTGAGTTCCTATAATTGGTTTCGTTTTTGGAAACCGGTCATTTAGATCATACTTAAATTAAGTGCACACACAATTAAGTTAAGTTCATTATTTTTCGGATGGGGCTCCTCAACAATTGGTTTAGTGTAAGTGATTAATAATAAGTGATTTTGACATACCGGCCGAATGGCATTTTTGTGTGACTGCTCATGGAAAAGGTTCATGGGACGGCATTGGTGGCACAAGTCTTCAACTTGCGGTTGATAAACAAATAACCACACCTCAGGAACTGTATGCCTAAGTTTCTGCACCGAATAACATTCCTAATATAACGGCAAAAAAACAAAGCTGTGAATGATTTGAATAACCGATTTTCAAAAACGAAATCAATTACGAGAACTCAGGAATTACACAGTGTAATTTCAGACACAGACGGTTGTATTTATGTCCGATTTTTTTTTAATTCAGATGAATATAGAATATGTAAAAAATTTAAACGCCAAAGAAAAACAAAATAAATTGTTTGTTGAATTAGTATCAAGAAAATTGATAATTAATTGTATAAACCGTAAAATCCTAATCATGAATTATAAGTTTAGACTATAAATTATAAGTTTAAACAGATCATTGACTGAAATTAATTTTACTGTATAAACAAAATTTTTAAAATACAGAAAGTGAAGAAGTTTGAAAAATTAAAAAAAAATTAATTAAAAAAAAAGATAGAAAAAAGAGTCGGCCTCTCCCCTCTTTGCACGGGAATACTTACAGAAAAATCAAAGTTTTTTTAAGAGAAATACAAAAAATTTAAAAATGTCGAATTTCGAAAAAAAAATCAAAAAACCGAAAAATTAAAAAAAAAAAAATCTGAATTTGTTTTCGTATTTGTTCTAAAAAATACATTTAAAAATAAAAATGTTCAAAAAAAAACGTCTCAATAAGTCAATTTTTGAAAAAGTTATGGCTATTTGAAAAAAAAATTGCCATTTTTTCCAAAAACCCATAACTTTTTTTGGGTTGGGTTAAAAAATTTGAAAATATTCTGAGTAACGTCTTTAGGGGGGTAGAAATGGACACAATAGTATCCGTCGTTCTATAGGTCGACGGTTTATACAGTCCGCCAAAAATGTCCTACTATGTCTACGTGGCACCACAACATAAAAACCAGCTGGCTGTGAGGGAGTCCTTGTGTCAGTAGTAAACGCAGCTTTACAATAGTGCACCGTTTTGTTGTTAAAGTTTAATTGTTTACATTGCGAAAAATGGACGACTGTGAGGTGAATTTTGTTGAGTAAGTATTTCGTTACTAAATTTTGATTCACAAATGTTATTATAAATGTATGGGTGTTGGAGGTTAAAACTAATCACTTGTTATATTAGGTTACGTTTCTTTTTGACACAGGGTAAGCACTCTTACTCGTTGCTTTCTCACATATGAAAAAATATTGTGAATGGTTTATATATTATGAAAGGAATCCAAATTTTTTGTTTAATATTTTATCAACCGACGAAGCTTCTTTCACCAGAAAACGAATGTTGATATGAACAGTTAATTTAATAGAACAATTAATCGTGTGTTTCTTAATGTGACGTGGATCGTTCAAAACGTATTATTAGGGGAAAAATTAGTGCTGATAATTTCAACTTCCCCTTTGTGGATCAGACCTTGATGTGGTAAAGGGGTTTGAGTAGGGCAATGAAGTTTTGAATCTATGCTCCTGGGAGGGTCACCCCTGGCGGACAGGTCAAGGCAGAGGCCTCAGACTAATATGATCCAAAATCTGCCAACCCGCATTCGATCAGCGTGGCAGATTACGGTCCATACCTTCAATATGGTATTTCAATATGTTACAATATGACAGTACACGGAGGCCAAGGGACAACTACCTACGGCAGCGGGAAGGCCTGCCACAAGGCAGAGGGTGCTAAGAATCACCGCGTTAGATCAGGCTGCCGTTGGACTTTTGACATTGCAACACTCAATATACGGACTATGAAAAGGGAGGCCCGATTGCAAGAACTGTTAATCGAACTTGACAACATACATTGGTATATTATTGGGCTCTGTGAAACACGAACAAAGGGCGAAGAGTTAATCAAACTGGAACCAACTGGACACGTACTTTACACTCGAGGTACGGAAAATGGCCGATGTGGCGGAATTGGATTCTTCATCAATCGAAAGCTGAAGGGCAGTGTAGTAAAATTTGAAAGTACATCTGACCGACTAGTCCAATGCGTCATTCTGCTGAATCAAAAGTATAGGCTTCAAATCGTCCAAGCTTATGCACCAAC
Source organism: Cosmopolites sordidus (assembly GCA_031761425.1). Lineage (NCBI taxonomy): Eukaryota > Metazoa > Arthropoda > Insecta > Coleoptera > Curculionidae > Cosmopolites > Cosmopolites sordidus. Next base: position 23,391 of record JARFXV010001423.1, read on the forward strand.
TATAAGCCATAGGGATGAGGAAATTGAGAAATTTTATGACGATGTGGCCCAGCTTTTATACAAGGAGAAATGTAGATACAAAATCCTGATGGGTGATTTTAATGCCAGAATTGGAACAAGAACTGACGAAAATTCAACTGGCCCATATGGAACTGGTAAGCGAGATAATAGTGGTGACAGATTGGTTGATTTTGGTGAAGGACAAGAACTATATATAATGAATTCGTTTTATAAGGAAAATATCACCAGAAAATGGACATGGAAAAGTCCAATTTGCTTCAAACGGCTGCTTCAGTAGTACCAGAAGAAAAATGTTTCAAACAGACAAAAATCTCCAGTGAGACCATTGATTTAATGAAGAAACGGCGGGCAATGAGAAACGCAGGTAGTCCTTTTGGCCAGGTCGAGTACACTGGGCTCTGCAAAACTATAAGAACACGTATCAGAGAGGACACGCGCCGATTCAACATGCAACTAGTGCAAAAAACCCTGGAAGAAAACAAAGGAATTAACAATAAGCAGAAATTAAGAAGGCGTGAGGATGGCACAGTATGCAGGGCGCGTACGCAAATGTTAGAAGATGTCATAAAATTTTATTCCCAGTTATATGAAGATCAGAACCAATCAAAGACAACAATACCCACAGAAGAACAAATGCCAGATATCCTAGTGGAGGAAGTAACAAATGCTATAGAATCGATGAAAAACGGCAAGGCTCCAGGAAAGGACAGTGTAACTGTCGAAATGCTAAAAGCTGGTGGTCGGACGTTACATAGAGCACTGGCAAAACTATACTCAAAATGCCCCAAAGAACAAAAAGTACCTGGCTTATGGAAAAATGTAGAATTGATCATTTTACATAAAAAGGGAGCACAGGAAGATTTAAAGAACTACCGTCCAATAAACCTCCTATCAGTAATATACAAAGTTTTCACTAAGATAATTTCTAAACGAATATTAAAAAAACTGGATGACGCACAACCAAGAGAACAAACAGGATTCAGAAGTGGATTCAGTACAATGGATCACATCCAGGTTGTACAGCAGGCCATAGAAAGACACAATGAATACACCGTGCTACTGTGCTTGGCTTTTATCGATTACGAAAAAGCATTTGACACCATCTCAAAGCATGCAATAATGGATACACTACTTAGCCAAGGGGTAGATAAAGCATATGTAAACCTATTTGGATCAGGACACGGGCTGATGATGATGATGATGATGATGAATTTCAACTTGGACACTAAACGATAATAATGTGTAAGCTTTCTTTTATTTTTTGTAACAAAACAAACCAAATTTATGCTGAAAGGTGTGGAATCAATGACAATAAAAATATTGCATTTTATTTTGAAATAATACCCTAATAAAACGATAATGAAACAGAAAAAAACTGAGTTCCGATGGATTGAAATAAACAAGAGGATGAGATGTTGCCATTTTAAAGAAAATTAAAATTATGTTCTGAACTGTTTCCGCGGAAATGGTTGCCAATTTGGATAGAAGTTTTAAGGAACATTTTTGTTCCAAAAAATTGGAACAAAGGATCGATGCATTTTTACGAAAGTTCTTTCCCTTACACCATGCATTCACATTTATCATAATTTTACATTGAAATAATGTCCTCGTTTATTTATTGTTTAATTTTGCAATTTTTAATATAACAGTACCCAATTTTAAAAACAATTACCCCAAATAATAAACTAAAATCTTCTTTAAAAATATCTCCGAAATGTCACATCACTTCCCCATTTTCTTACTTCTACGTACAAGAATTAATTCAGTTTTACGAATGCTCGAGCCTGCGACTGTAACTGGATCTTCTTACTTATCAAACTTGATATGGTGAACTTTCAGAAAACTGTTCTTATTTGCTTAGCTACGACAATTCGAGAAATTAAAATATGTAAAATTTAGACTGCCACTTAACCGGATTGTAACATAGAAACTTTGAGAAATTAACACCAAAACTATTATTAATGTTAATGAGATATTAAGTTTTCTATTTACAGGAGTTATCTAATTTGCACTAGGGCTTTGTTGCGTTGCGAAGAAATCTTTCGAAAGGGAAAATTTGCAGCATTTAAATAGAAACTGGCGTGCTTTATGTTGATCCATTATTAAAAGTTTAAATGTGTGGAATATGTAACTTTGTGTTGACAATGGTTATAAACTCAGTATTTTAAATATACGTAATACGTAATATACGACAAATAACTAGCAGTGCCATATTTAAATGAATACATACATTCAATATTCAGACATTTAATTTTTCAATATGCTTGCATGCCTTGTTTATTTGTAATTATATACCAGGCTTGCTATTTATGTATCCCGAATAAAAAAATTAAAAATATTTTTCAAAATGGTTTTAAGGTTTTTCAAAATATTCTTCTCGATGATCGATACACTTTTGCATACGTTTTAACCGATTTTCATAGCACTTTGTCCATTCCGATTGAGGTTTCTTCAAAACATGCATCTTGAATACATCAACCGCATTTTCTGGTGTCGAAAATCGTTGACCGGTAGTTTATTCTTCCCGGATGAGATCAAAAAGAAATCATTGGATATCAAATCAAGATTGTACGGCGGATGACCCATCGATTTAATGTTTTGACCGGTGAAATATTCAGTTGTTTGGTACGATGTGTGAGAGCTTGCATTGTTATGGTGAAGAAAGATCCCGAGTTACTGGTTTTTTTCTTATTTCTTCAAACACTTCAGGCAACCAAATGGTTGATTACCATTCAGAATTGACCATTTTACGATTCTCTAGTAGGACTTTTTGCTTTGCAGTGCTTTTTGCGCGAACGTTTATAAGGTTTGGCTCATTTTAAAATGCCCATACAGTTGACTGCTGTTAACTTTCGGGTTTATACTCATAAATCCAAGATTCGTCACCTGCGTAGATGTTATGCACAACTTTTGACGCACCCCGATTATAATTTTTGAGTATTTCTTTGCACCCATCGACACGGACCTTTTTTTGAGCGATTGTCAAACTCTGAGGAATTCAACGCACTCAAATCTTTTTCACGGCTAAATGTTCATATAAAATCGTGTGTATGCTTGTCATACTAATGCCCAGGGATGCCTCAATCTCACGGTATGTCTCATGACGATCTTGTTTTATCAGTTCGCGGACAGAATCGATGTTTTTTAGCACAGGAACCGATTTTACACAACCTTCTTTAAACCTTTCAGATGGACGATTGTGTAAATCGTAAATATCATGTCATTTTCTAAAAACAGTTTTCATTGAACTCCCATTTTCATAAAATAATTTAACAATTTTAATGGGTTGTTGTATTGTGTACGACTCTCGTTTTATAAATGTCTTAGATTACACTTCTGAAATTAGTTTAGACTTAAGCTAATTCACACCATCTGTGTTTTATTCAAAAATTTAAAAAATCGCTTAATTTTCAAGGTCCTTTATAAATATACAGGGCGTAAGATCCACCATGGTTCCATAAATATTATCCAACCAAGAACATATGGTTCCATATTATCCACCAAGGACATATTGTTCCATAAATATTATCGCCCCATTCTAAGTAGTTTTACTTTGACGTATGACCCAACTTTGTAAAATTGTAATATCAGAATCCTTTGCTACATACTACAATCAAAAACGGCAGCTAAAAAGAGGCCTTACAAAGTGAAGACACTTGATCATACTTCATTCAAAAATTACAAAGAACTGCAGCAGTAAACAATGATTATCAAAACCCATACCCCTAAAGGAAATACTTTAAATTGGAAGCAAGTAAAATGAGTTCGAGTAGAAAAATCCAAACGTAATACACTGTTGCACAAAAATGAATATTGAGAACACTTTTCTGGTGCTACAATAACTTCTAAAGGTCAAAAAGCTAAAAATGGTCTGTTCAATTTTCTAATAACCCTATATTCTGAAAAACTTACTTACAGCAAGTTAAAGTATGACAATTTGATGTCTATATGCCAAGGCAAAGATGCTATAATCCCTTCAGAATATAAGAACTTCTATACTTCTATACCAGTAATAAATATTTCCGATTCTGATGAAGAAGAATCTAATGATGAGATGTATCTACTATAAGTAAGAGAACAACTTATAAAGAAATGAAATTCAAAATCTATAATAGTAATTTCTAATTTTATTGCACTTAATTTATTATTTATATTTATTATCTTTAATTGCACAATAAAGCAACTTTTTTTGTATATTGGCCTTTTATTTAAACCAGTTTAATATCCATTTCTCTGTGTAATATCCTAATATCAGGCCTATGAACCAAAAAACTTTTACATATTGGCATTAGCAGTTGTAATATTTTCATCGTACTCTAAAGAACCCCCCCCCCCCCCCCAGGCTTTCAAACACGGCCCTCATTTCCTGGAGGACAAGGAGCAACTGCTTACGGCAGCGGGAAGACCTGCCCCAAGGCAGAGGGTGCTAAGAATCACCGGGTTAGATCAGGCTGCCATTGAACTTTGGACATTTCAACTCTAAATATTCCGACAATGAAAACGGATGAACGACTGCAAGAACTGTTGATCGAGCTTGACAACATACATTGGGATGTTGTAGAAGATCGAAGAGCGAAGAGCGAAGAGTTAATCAAATTGAAAACAACTGGTCACGTACTCTACACTCGGGGTACGGAGAATGGGCGATGTAGTGGAATTGGATTCCTCATTAATCAAAAGTTGAAGGAAAGTGTCGTAAAATTTGAAAGTTTATCTAACCGACTAGCCCAATGCGTCATTCAGTTGAATAAAAAGTTTAAACTTCAAATGGTCCAAGCTTATGCACCAACTATAAGCCATGGCGATGAGGTAATTGAGGTATTTTATGATGATGTGGCCCAGCTTTTAAACAGCAAGAAATGCAGGTGCAAAATCCTGATGGGTGATTTTAATGCTAGAATTGGAAAAGCAAGAACTAGTGAAACTGCAATTGGCCCATATAGAAATGGCTAGCGGGATAATAGAGGTAACAAATTGGTTGATTTTGTTGAAGGACAAGAATTGTACATTATGAACTAGTTCTAAAAGAAAAAATCAGCAGAAAATGGACATGGAAAAGTCCATCTGACAAGTGAAACTGACTACATCATGTCAAATGATGAAACAATATTTTGTAATTGAAATGTCCTTAACCGTTTTAATGTTGGAAGTGACCATAGAATAGTACGAGCAAAGGTTAAGGTAAACTGTCGAAGAGAACGTACACGAATGGTGAGATCGAAGAAGGGTAAAGTGAATTCTGAGGAGCTGCTGCAGAGGGGCAACGATTTTGAGATTGCTTTGTCGAACCGCTTTGCTGTGTTTTAGGATCCAGAAGAGATGGAAATAACAGATCAGTATCAAAAATTATCGAAAATGTGGTTGAAACGGCTGCTGCAATAGCACCAGCAGAAAAAAGTTTCAAACAGTCAAAAATCTCCAAGAGGCCATCGATTTAATGAAGAAACGGAGGACAATGAAGAATGCAGACAGTCCCTTTGATAGGGTCGATTACGCTGAGCTTTGCAAAACTATAAAAAAACGTATTCGAGAGGAAACGCGTCGGTTCAACATGCAGCTAGTATAAAAAACACTAGAAGAAAATAAAGGAATAAACAAAGCCAAACATAAGCTGATAAATAAAAGGATACAAATGTTTGCCTTAATACGTGAGGATGGCACAGTGTGTAGGGAGCGTACGGAAATTTTAGAGGTTATCAGAAGATTTTATTCAAATGCCCACAGAAGAGCAAATGCCAGATATCTTGTTGGAAGAAGTGACAAATGCCATAGAAGCGATGAAGAATGGAAAGACCCCAGGAAAGGACAATGTAAAGGTTGAAATGTTGAAGGCTGGTGGTCGAACTCTACATAAAATACTGGCAAAATTGTACTCAAAATGCCTCAAAGATAAAAAAAAATCCCAGTCTATGGAAAAATGCTGAAGTGATTATTCTTCATAAGAAAGGAACACAGGAAGATTTAAAAAAACTACCGCCCAATAAGCCTCCTATCAGTTATGTCCAAAGTTTTCACCAAGATAATATCTAAAAGAATATTAAGAACACTGAATGACGCACAACCAAGAGAGCAGGCAGGATTCAGAAGTGGATTTAGTACAATGGACCATATCCAGGTTGTCCAACAGACCACAGAAAGGCACAATGAGTACACCATGCCACTGTGCTTGGCTTTTATTGACTATGAAAAGGCATTTGATTCAGTATCAACGCAGGCCATAATGGATGCATTGCTTAACCAAGCGATATACGGAGCCTATGTGAACCTACTGAGATCCATGTATGAGCAAGCTACAGCTACAGTTCACATGGATGACTTTGAAGTTAAAATCAACGTAGAACGTGGTGTACGGCAGGGTAACCCAATATCGCCAATTCTTTTCTCAGCCTGTCTGGAAGAGGTATTTCGTAATCTGGATTGGGAACAGCAGGGAATAAAAATCAATGGTGCATATCTAAGCCATCTTAGATTCGCGGATGATATCGTTCTTCTTTCACAAGATCCAGATGAGCTACAGGAACACATACGAGAGCTGCAAAGGGCGGGAGAACCATTTGGTTTGAAAATAAAACGAAAAAAGAGTCAGGTTATGTTTAACAAATTTGCTGTCAACAGAAGAATTTCTAGTTTAGGAAATGATTTAGAGGTTGTGGACCACTACATATATCTTGGGCAAAGGAAATGGAGGGTAATACCGTCCGGGAGGTGGAACGGCGGGTTAAGTGTGGCTGGCAGGTATTTGACCGGCTCAATATAGTATTTAAGAGCAAACTCCCACTTTCTCTGAAGAGAAAGGTTTTTAAGTGCGTGCTGCCTGTTTTGACATATGACAAGTGAAACATGGACCTCACATCACAATCAGTTCAAAAGCTTCGGGTTGCATACAGGGGAATGGAAAGGTGTATGCTTGGCATTACAAAGCGGGACAGAAAGTCCTGCATATGGATGGATCAGAGAACAAACGAAGATATGTGACATTATTGGAAGAGCGAAAGAATTTAAATGGAAGAAGTGGGCAAGTCATATAGCGAGACGATGCGACGACATACGGACCAAAGCACTTCTGGAATGGATACAGCTTGATCATAAACGCCCGCGAAGAAGGCCGTAAACACGATGGACGGATGACATCATCAAGTATATTGGACCCGAATGGCAGAGGAAAGCTCAGGACCGTGCGAATTGGAAGCGTGCTGGGGAGGCCTTCATCCTGCATTTGATCGACAATGGCTGAATGATGATGACCGCTAAAAAGTCAGAAGAGAACGGGTGCTATTCAGTTTGATTTGCTACTTATCACTTATTCTGTATAATTTATCAGTTATATCGATGGGTCTTAATACGGATAGATTATTAATAATATCTGTTGCGGCATAAAAAACCGCTTGAAAGTTACTCTTCTGGTTAAAATATTACATTAACCTTGTAAGATTCCTTAAAGCAACCTGAATCTCTGTTAATATCATTACACGTTCCCTTTTAAGTATAAAATTAATATATACGAATCATCCAGGTCCCCATCTCTCGTTTTAACTCTTCGGATATATGTATGTCTGGCTTTCAGTTAACCATCACCATCCCCCTTTAATAACTCACACACAGAATAACTTCCGAAACCCTATTCCGAACGTTTCACAAAGGCAATTTTCCCGTTATACCATCGTCGAATATTCCACATTAAATAAAGCGAGTTAAATCGTGAAGTATACGCAAGACTTTCCATTCTTGACTGTTCCTGCTTAATTTAATTTGTTCCCTTCTTATTCCGACATTAACTCGGTATTAAATATGTATTACCACTGAGGGGAACAGCAAAATTTAATACAAATAAAGTGCTGCTTTTTAATAAGTTATCAGAACCGTGGAGAGATCTCCAAAATTTACGTGAGAATATCTTTGATGTTTCTTAAAAAGCTCTGCGTGATTCTTTTGAGTTGAAACTGAGATTTCGAAAAATACACACACACTGTATTTGTGAGTAGGATTTTTTTATCAAGTATACTAGATACAGATAATATATCGGTATTTATTTTGAAGATATAGGGTGATTTTTTAGTGCGTGCAAACTTTAAATTCGAATAAAACAACAACCATATTAGATGTATTGAAACAGTATATTTTATGTGAAATAACATTCACTGGTATGCTGCTGCGAGTACTTCTGACAAAGGATATTCTATTAATCTAATTTCCGATTACTTTTTCAAGCAATTGTGATTTATATCCACAATTGGGGGTTTGAACAATTTTTTTTGTCACAAATGGAAATATATATATATATATATATATATATATATATATATATATATATATATATATATATATATATATATATATATATATAAGTTTCATAACAAAACAATTCTTGATAATAATTAAAACACTTGGTATTTGTTTCACAATATATTCAAGATATTCTCTAACATGTTTCGGCCTCGCGACCATTCTCAAAGAGAGTTATGTATAAACTAAACTAAAGTTTCAAAGTGCTGTCTAATGGAAGTCGGTTTTTTCATCTCGTTAAATTTATTACACTATCAATAATTGGAGTATTTCCGAAGTCTAGCTGGGTGTTTGTTAGGTTTTTGCCGTCGTATATGGCTTTTTTAATTTCGAAAATTTCCAGGTAATTTAACAGCCTGCTTTTATTGCAGCTATGTATTAATTTGGTATTATTAATGTTAAAAAAATGGTTCTGGTCTATACAATGTTCGGCAAAGCCCGTCTTTCTCTGATTGTGTAAAATTGAATATTTATGTTCTTTTAGCCTATCATTGAGCGATCGGCCCGTTTGGCCTATATAAATAGCGGCACGCATATTACATTTAATTTCGTATACTCCAGATTTGTCACAAAATTTTGCTCTTTCTTTGTTATTGTTTAACATCGATGCAAGATTATTCTTATTAACAGAGATAATATTATTATTTTCGTTCTTTAACTGATTTGTGATTCTTGAACTTAATTTGTGAATATAGTTTATAGCATGCCAATTTTTAGAATCTTTTTCGGGTGTTGCGGCATAAAAATGTTTGGTGTTGTTTTTCTTAATCTTGTTTTTTATCATTTTATCTATGATGCTTGGCTGATATCCATTATTCCTTGCGATATTTTTGATAATATTAAGTTCTTTTTCATAGCTGTCTTTTTTAAGTGGAATCGTTAGAAGTCTGTGGGTCATACTATGAAAAGTGGACATTTTTACATTCCATGACTGATTTGAACTTGCGTGGATAATTGTATCGGTATACGTGGGTTTTCTAAATATTTCGAATTCTAATTTATTCGGTATTCTTATCTTTTATTCTTATTCTAATTCTTATTATTTTTAAATCTAAGAAATTTAATGAATTATCCGTCTCTGTTTCTATTGTGAACTGGATTTTTGAGTTTACACTGTTTAAATATTCAAGAAATTGACCCAATAGTCTTTCTGTACCGATCCATATGCAAATAATATCATCGACATACCTGGCCCAAAAATGTATGTGTCTTGTATAATTAGTGTCGCTAAATAATTTGTTTTGTAAAAATTAGCCATATAAATTTCTGCCAGGAGGGGGCTCAGGGGGCTTCCCATTGGTAATCCATTCGTTTGTTGGTAAAATTTTGAATTGAACAGAAAATAATTTTGTTCGGTACATACATTGATAACTTCTATGAGAGCATTTTTGTGTACGATTTCAAGATTGCATTCATGAATTCTTTCAGTGAGGATATTTTTAAGATCTTGTACCGGAATGGAGGAAAAAAGGCTTTTTATATCGAACGAAACTAACTTTGCATTGGGAGGTATCTGTATGTTTTTTAATTTTGTTGTTAGTTCTATTGTATTTTTGATTGCTTTGGGCGAGTTGAAATCGATAAATAATGGTAGATCACTGTTGAGTTGTTTGCAAAGTTTATATGCAGGAGCATTTACATAAGAAACGACTGGTCTAATTGGCATGCCATCTTTATGCAGTTTAGGCATTCCGTATAAGACTGGAGATTTTGGGTTCATGGTATCTAGTTTGGATTGCGATATATTTAAGAAGGTTTCATTGTACGTTTTTGTAATTTTCTGTACAGCGGTATGATATTTTTTTGTTGGATCGGTCTTGAGTTCTCTACAGTTTTCTGTGTTGATGAGTGTGTTCATTTTTAGTAGGTATTCATCTTTTGTTAGAATAGTAACAGTATTACCTTTGTCAGCTTTGCAAAGAATTAAATTGTTTTGGTAAATTTTGTTACATAATTTATTAATTATTCTGAGTTCGTTGGAATATTTATTTTTTATTTTATTGTTTGCTATTATATTTGCAATGTTATATTTTGCTAATTGGCTTTTATTTAAACTACTTAAAAGATTCTCTAAATTGGCTGCGAGTATTTCAATATCTGTGGATTTAACGAAGTTCGGACAGTATTTGAGGCCTTTTTCTAATAACTTAATTTCTTCATTATCAAACTGAACATTTGTTAAATTTACAACTCTATCATAAAATCTTACTGAACTAATTGAATTGATATTATGAGAATTTAGGTGAGCAACATTTTGTGACTTACATTTTCTTAGGGTATTTAATTTTCTTAGCTGTATTAGGTACTGTTTATGTGTTGCATCCTTCACTGACTCTCGCACTGTCCTATCAAAGTATTCAAATTCGAAATAATTTGATTTGTGTAGCAGTTCTGTGTGGACTAATTTAAGATGTAAGTTGAGATTATCCCTGTTTCTGTACCATTTGGATGCTTCTTCTGCTAGCCAATGTTTCCGAGCTGCATTGACAGTGCTTTCTGCTTGAGGTGAGTGGTTATGATATGAAATCTTCATAAATTTTGGTTGGAGATCCTCCTTTTGACACGTTTGAATAAACCATATGTGATTATTACACTTTTTCACTTTCAGTAAAGTTTTTTTGTATATAACCGCTAATTTTGCTGTGCTTGCATTAACAATAGTTTTGATTGATTGCGCGGTTGGCTCTTGGTGAAACATAGTAACAATGATAATAAACTATTGTTAAAACAATTTTTATTTTTATTTTTTCCTTGTATTAAAAAGTTATATCAAATTGAAAATAAATTTTTAAACCTAGTAAACCTTTAAACCTCGGGGCAATTCGGTTACTCATACCGAAATTTTCTTTCGCCCTGTTTCTGAACAGACGTTCCGAAAGAATCGGAGTATCGGGTAAATAAAACAATTTATTAATCTTTAGTCATTTTTGCATAGGTTTAACCTGTATCTTTGACTGCTTTTGTTGGTTTGCGATCGATTTGAAAATATACTTGCTTTTATTTGTTATTTAGGCTTTCCGTGCTGTTTTCGACCTATATATTCAGGCTCAAAGGTAAGTTTAGAATTAAATCATATTAGGGTTCCTTTTGTTTTTTGCATTCGTTTTTATAACTTTTATTTATATTGTTTAATTCACGTAGAAATAATAAATTAAGGTGCCAAATTTATAAGAACGAATATTCCTGTGTGTCCGCAAATAATCTGCATGTAGCAACACAACAGAAGGTAATAACAATAAAAGAGCCTTACAGGATCGTCAATTTTGTAAGATAGGAATAATAATATTGAAGAACCCGGCCCTGCCAGTTGTCGCCATGGTAGGGCCGGGTACACACGCATGTACCGGATGCAATGACAATATTGTCGGGCGAGTAAAATTCGTGGCGTGCAAAGTGTGTGATAATAAATATCATTTACATTGTGTTAACATCAAAGAGCCAATATCTAAAGCCATAAATGACTGTAAAAATTGTTTTGGGTATGTGATGGATGTCTGTCAGTATTTGAGGTGAATGTTGACCTTAGTAATAGATTAAAAAGTTTGGAACAACATACTGAGGACTGTAAGGTGAATAGAGAGACATTAAATAATTCGCAACATAAGGACATCTCGACTCCACACGGAAAATCATGGACAGATATTGTAAAAAAAAAGAATAAATCCTCCGTTGATAATTAGATCGAAAAATAAGCAATAAAATAGTACTATGACGAGGAATGCAATCACGGAAAAAATTAATCCGTCCAATTTATCGGTAGAAATAAACAAATTAAAATCGATAGGTCAGGGATCCGTTATGATTCAGTGTAAGGATGACGATTCTCTGAAGAAACTGCAAATAACAGCAATAGAACAATTATCCGATAACTAAGAGGTAGAAATACCTAAATATATTAACCCCAGAGTAATTGTGGTTGGCGTTCAAGACAAATATATTGCAACTAATGAAGACTTTTTAGAGCGCATAAAAAATCAGAGTTTTCTTAAAAATACAGATCTGAATATTGAAGTAGTTCGAAAATATATTCCTAAAGGAAATAAAGTGTGTAATATAATACTGGAGGTGTCGGCAGAGATCTATAAGTGCATGTTGAGTAGTAAGAGAGTTTTCCAGTCTATGAATATTTGGAAGTGCTGCGATGTTACAAGTGTTGGAGGTATGGACATAAAGCGGCAAAGTGCAGTCAACAAGATGTTTGTCCTTTATGTAACAAACATCATAAAAGCTCAGAATGTAATTCAAATACACAGGAGTGTACTAATTGTAAATTTGCACATGATGTCCTGAAGATACCACATATTAAATATGATCACACCGTGTTTGATAAAAATTGCGTATGTTCTAAACGAGCTGTTGAAAGAATGAAGATCAGAACTAAGTATGCATAGCAACCACTTGATTGCTTCAGTGCGTCCACTAGCAATATAGAGATATTGCATATTAATATACAGGGAATGACGACCCACATGCTGCAGCTGAGGCAGTTTGTAGAACATAGAAACCCATGGATCTTGTGTGTTACTGAAACTCATGTAACACGAGATGTAGAAGAGAACGAAATTAACATAACTGTATATACGGCTGTTGTCTGTTATTCGGATAGTCGTCATACGGGGGGTGCTATTATTTATATTAAATCTGGCTTGAAATATTGGGTGGTTTCTGTCGAGACAGTTCTAACCACTTACTGGGTCGTAACAGTTAAGATACAGATAAATAAGCTGTTTTTCTTGGTAGCGGCCTGCTATAGATCGCCTAGTGTCTCTCGCTTTAAGTAACTTTTTAAACTATTTGGAAGTCAATCTAAGTGACAATGAATTTCAAAGAAATAAAACCTTTCTTCTGGGTGATATAAATATCGATTTATTGAAGAACAGCAGTGAGTCTAGAGGGTTGAAAGACATTATCAGTGGAGCAGGTTTCATACAGATTGTTACTCGGGAAACCCACAATAGTGGTATCTCACAAACACTGATTGATCACATAATTACCAATGATTTTGGAGCTGTGGAACTTGTTAGAGATTTTTCGATGATAAGCGATCATGAGATTATAGGTACCGAGTTTAAAATTCCGGGTATTGTATGTGAAACATCTCAACATACGTATGCTCGGAATCTGAATGAGCAAGCAGTCTCGAGGCTGATTACTGAGTTGATGGGAATGATTGGGACTACAATTCCATTGACGTTAGTAAATTATATGTTGATTTTATGCAAACTCTACACGATGTTATTGATATGGCTGCTCTCTTAAAATTAGTACAACCTAGAAAGTTCCCTTGGATGAGCAAAGAGCTAAGGAATGCTCAAGTTGAGAGGGACAGAGCGTATAGAAAGTTTTCTTTCACAAAGAATGAACATGATTGGAGAATTTATAAGCAGAAAAGATATATTGCACTGTCCATGATGCGACTTGAGAGGAAAAAGTACCTTAATAATAATATCGATGCTTGTAGGGGGAACGGGAGGAAGATGTGGAGAACAATAAAGGATTTGCTGGGTAATGGTAAGGGGCGTGCCGATTTTTCGCGAGTCGACTTTGATGCTCACTACGGGCCTACGGAGGAGAACTTCAATAACTTTTACTTCGATAGTTTGAATGAAGTAGAACAGAGTATCGAAGGGCAGGACTGGAGCAGTGATGTCAAAGTATGCAGGACTCACGATTTTTCTGAGTTTAAACATGTTACTCTAAACACATTAAGAAAAGTTGTGTTTAGTTTAAAAAGCCGAAGTACGAGTGACAATGAAATTACGATAAGGTTAATGAAAATTTTTTTTGTGTCATCGGTTATCCTTTATTGTACTTAATTAATACAAGTTTTGAAACGAATACATTTCCTGTGGACTTAAAAACCAGCATTATTGTACCAATTCCAAAAATACCAAAGCCTAGTATACCAAGTGACTTTGTTATTATTGATTACCTGTTGTTGATAAAATCATTGAGACTATAGTATGTACAGAGTTGAAAACTTATTTTGAAACCAATAAATTGTTATTTTCTGCTCGATCAGGGTTTAGGACAAAACATTCTTTTGAGACGGCTATTCAGTATGTCTGCGCAACATGGAGGAGCGATATAAAGGTCGGAAAAACTATGTTTAGTGTATTTATAGATTTAAAGCGAGCATTCGAAACTATTGACCGGGATATACTGTGTAAAAAATTATTAAGTTATGGTGTAAGATCAAAAGCCTTAAAATGGATCAAGAGTTACTGAACAGACAGACATCATAGGACGAGGGTTGATGGAAAAGTGTCGGCAAAGAGGGAAAGTGCGTGGGGAGTTTTGGGCCCGTGGCTGTTTTTGATATATATCAACGATATTTCTACAATATTGGATAAATGCTTTATTAGTCTTTTTGCAGATGATACTCTCATATCTGTGTCTGGGTATGATTTGCCTGAGATGGTTGAAACATTGAATAGTGAACTGGCAATACTATTTAGATGGCTATGCAAAAATAAACTTAAACTAAACGAACTGAAAACAAGGTGCATGGTGATAGGGTCTAAAGCAAACTGCAAAATATTTAAAGAGTTAGGGTTAAAAATAAATATAAATAATTGTGATATTGAAATTGTAAATGAATTTAAACATTTTGTAATCATGTCAGTTATGTATGTAGAAAGATTGGGAAAAAATAGGGTTCTTTAGTCGTATATCGTCACATTTATCACCATGGTCCAAGAGGCTTGTATATAATACTATAGTTTTACCCCATTTTACCTATTGTATGTCTGGGCTGATATCATGTAATAAGGAGACTTCAAATACAGCAGAACAAGGCTATGCGTGTACTATCGAACTGTAATAGTACACACTGTAATAACCGATAGAGGTAATGTTGCGGTCATTGGATTGGTTTTCAGTTGCGCGGGCCATTGAAGGGGCTAACATTCGATTGATATATAAAATAAAACATAATTTGTTGCCCCATTATTTGAATACTTTTTTGGTACAAAGAGTAAATATGCATTCTTACAATGTCCGTTCTAAGAACAATTATGATACCAATTGTGAGAACTACTGCTCTCCAGAAGACATTGTTTTGGGAAGGTGTTTGTCTCTTCAATGCTTTGCCCATTTGTGCATGTATTTAATAGACTGTTAAATTATTATTTGAAGCAATAGAGTGTTTTATCATTTAAACAATGTTGGTTATTGCCTTTTGATTGTATTTTCTTTTGTTAAGATTTTTTAGAATTTTTCTTACTTTTATTTTTTTTTGTATATTGATTTTGTTTTGTTACTATTAGCTGCATATGCTATATAAAGTGTGTATTTATTTATTTATTTAGAATTAGACAAGAACAGACAATAACAAAATTCGACTACCGATTTGGAAGGAAATCGTATATGAAAAGCCTTATACTTATAACAGTTTTACGGGATAATCTAATTAGTAGATGGTCGAAGAGTACAGAAATTTGTATGATCAGTTGAATGAACACTAACTAGTTAAATTAAGGACTGGTAAAGAAGTTTTTCATGGAATCAAAACAAATATCTGAAGGAGTATGCAAAAAAAAAAAGAAAAGCAAACCTACTATCTAAATAAAAACTAAAGAAAATGGTATATTTATATTCTAATTAAACACAAAACAGTTAAAATATTTAGCGTTTTTCAGGATTTTGGTACATTTCATTTATTGATTCAACATATTCATTTGATATGGTATGTTTAAACATAGGTTAGAAATTTATTATAGGCATTGACGACTGATGGTAGGCGGACAGTGGTTTTCTAGTGGGTAGACTTTAACAAGAGAGTACCACACTTCGACTATAAGTTTTCCACTAAAAAAAAAATGGTTTAGACTCCTTCTCTTATTTGGGAATTATCTGGCTGGTTATGTAATACAGTTAGTTAGCAGTCAGATTTATTTATATTTGCAAATATTATTAAATCAAGACTCTAATGTGGTGGTTTGTAAAACATGTAAGGTGAAAAATCGCCATCGTTTTAAAAATAGTAAAAACCTTAATCAAATCAATAATGTAGTATGGGTGGATTTCATAAAAAATATTGTTAATAAAGTTTAGTGTGATGATTTGAAGAATCTGTGTGGTTTTAAAAGTATTGCAAACTTCAATGAATACAATCAAACAAATATGTATATAATTTTGGGTGGCGATTGTTTTATTCTGAATTGATTATGTAGTTTACATATTATAAGCTACTGTAATATATTATCCATATTATCCTAGTTGGGGGAAGTTTTATGAATATTTATAAGTGTATTTTTATTGAAATAAAATTAGTGATTTAAACAGTATGTATGTGTTTTGTTTTTCTAATTATGATTTATATTGTTTTTTCGCTCAAAAAATAATTACAAAACTAGAAAATATCGTTTGGTTACTCAATATTTAACATTTTTCTTCAGTGGGTGTTGGACCTTCACTTTTCCGATGTGTCCACATGAGTAGTACTAATGCATGTTTACAATCACCTGTCATCAAATATATATAGAATATTATTATTTATAACATTATATAATTTCTCTTGTTTGAGTATTTATTACCGGCTGCAGCTACACAATCGTGACATTGAGTGTCTTGGAGTTTTCTTAATTTCTTCTATTATATTCTATTTTTATGGGGATACACCAAAAGCAAGATCAATTCTTCTGTTGGAACCTTTGGTGTGGAATACTAAACTTGAAGAGATTTACCACTAAACTTCAAAACGCTTTTTTGAATTACTCGACGCACGTTTCGCTAACCATGTTAGCACCATCAGGAGATGATTTAATCTAATTCTAAAACTAAACTATGTTCTATTTATATGAAAACCATACCTAACGAAGCGTGTAAAAATCATGTACAGTGAAGTATATTAAGCCTTGTATTAATACTTGATAAAGTTGACTGAAAGGAATCGGTCCTTTATCTCGGTTCATGATTTTCTTACATTTTTCTATTTGAATGCTTTCATATGCATCCAAAGCCCTATTATTATTAACACTTTTAATTAGTCTTAAATTACTAATATTTATACTGTGGTCATGTTCGATTGCATGTTGGGCAACACAAGATTTTTCATTTCTCCCATATCTAATGTGGGCAATATGTTCTTTATATCTTGTCAATATGGATCTTTTTGTTTGCCCCATATACGTTTGATCACAGTCTTGACAGCTAATTTTGTAAATCCCCGCCTTTCATGTTGCTCTACTTTATCCTTTGGATTACCCAGAACTTCTCTTAATTTATTATATGGTTTGTACACAACCTTAATGTCCACTTTTTTTAAAATTGTGTCTAGTCCTGTTGTTAATTGGGCATCAAATGGTATTACCATGAATTTCTTCGTGTTCTGATCCTTTTGAAAAGTCGAAGATTCTTTCAATAATTTTCTGAACTTATGTTTTCTAATTATTTAGGTTTCTGAATTATTAGTTTGTCTACAATGCTCTTATTATAACCATTTACTTCAGATACCTCCCTAATTAATTTTAATTCTTTGTTATAATTATCCTTATTTAAAGGAAAATTAATTAATCTATTTACTATAAAATTTAAACTAGCCATCTTATTTTGGAAGCTATGATTTGATTCATTAGGAATGTATATCGAAGTGGTGGTGGTTTTTCTGAAAATATCAAAATCTAACCTATTTTTACTATTTCTACTGACTAACACATCCAGAAATGGTAATAACTTTTTAATTTCAATGATCACATGATATAAATTAGAAGCAGATACTTGAAAATGGGACGTGCTACAATAACTGTTTTTCAATAACTATTTGGACGTGTTTCAATAACTATTTAAATGAAATTCAAACAGAAACATACAGAAAGAAAGCATTCATTGTGACTCATTGAAAACATTGTTTGTTTCTTTGTTTAGGCTCTTGTTTAAAGGCTCAGGGCAATTTAGTATTTGTTCAAAAAGTTTCGCAAGTTCTTTACAATTATCTTGGTTATTTAGAGCTAACTGTCCGTTTTTCTTTTGGAAGCAAAGACTTGGGGTTGATAGCCTGTTAATTTAGTTTTAAATGTAAAATTTAGTAAAAATTTCGGGTGTTATTTTTTTGGAAATCCTTTTCTATTTCATTAAGTTGATTGTTTTTATATTTTCTTTTAGTTTGTCTAAGTAGCTTCGATGTTTCTTTTCTTACTTCCAAAAAGATGTTATAGTTTATTGCTTTTTTTTGACTGTTCCAATCTTTGAAAGGTTTAGTTGGGCTTAATACTTCTTGCTCGCAAACTTCATCCCACCATGGATGTTTTATTTCTATTGTACCACCAAAGCTGGCAGAGTATTGTTAACCTCTTGAGGTAATTTTGTAATTACTAGAACGCTTCATCTTGTACTTGTATATATATCTTGAACTATAATATTATTTATTTAGAAAAAAAAACAATAGATTGAATATATTAATTTCCGAGTGATTTAGTTGAAGTGGGTATGTATGCACTGTAAGAGCTGTTAAGGACGATATTCTTGGCTAAAGATAGTGGTCATGGCAGTAACAATATTGTCGGGCGAGTAAAATTCGTGGCGTGCAAAATGTGTGATAATAAAAGGCATTTACATTGTGTTAACATCAAGGAGCAGATATCTAAAGTTATAAATGACTGTAAAAATTTGTTTTGGGTATGTGATGAATGTGTGCCAGTACAAGAGAGTGTACTAATTGTAAATTTGCATGTGATGTCCTGAAGATACCACACATTAAATATGACCACACGGTGTTTAATAAAAATTGTGAATGTTATAAACGAACTGCTGAAACAATGAAGAGCAGAACTAAGTATGCATAGCGACCACTTGATTGCTTCAGTGCCCCTACTAGCAATATAGATACTTTGCATATTAATATAATGAATGGGAATGACGACTCACATGTTGCAGCTGAGGAAGTTTGTAGAAGATAGAAACCCATTGGTCTTGTGTGTTACTGAAACTCATGTAACACGAGATGTGGAAGAGAATTAAATTAATATAACTAGATATACGGCCGTTGTATGTTATTCGGATAGTCGTCATACGGGGGTGCTATTATTTATATTAAATCTAGCTTGAAATATTGGATGGTTTCTGTCGAGACTATTCTAACTAGTTATTGGATCGTAACAGTTAAGATACAGATATATAAGCTGTTTTTCTTAGTAGTGGCCTGCTATAGATGCTATAGGCCCAACGCCTCTGTATGTGACTTTTTAATTTATTTGGAAGACAACTTAAACAACAATACATTTCAAAGAAATAAAACCTTTCTTTTGGGTGATACAAATATCGATTTATTGACGAACAGCAGTGAGTCTAGGAGGTTGAAAGACATTATAAGGGGAGCAGGTTTCACACAGATTGTTACTAGGGAAAAGCATAATAGTTGTGTCTCACAAACACTGATTGGTCACATAATTATCAATGATTTTGGAGCTGTGGAGCTTGTTAGAGATTTTCCGATGATAAGTGATCATGAGATTATTGGTACCGAGTTTACACTTCAGGGTATTGTATGTGAAACACCTCAATATACGTATGCTCGGAATCTGATTGAACAAGCAGCCTCCAGGTTGATTACAGAGTTGATAGGGAATGATGGGACTACAATTCCGTTGATGTTAATAAATTAGATGTTGATTTTATGCAAATTCTACATGATGCTATTGATAGGGCTGCTCCCTTAAAATTAGTAAAATCTAGAAAGTGCTCTTGGATGAGCCGAGAGCTAAGAAATGCTCAGGTTGGGAGGGACAGAGCCTATAGAAAGTTTTATTTCACAAAGAATGGACATGATTGGAGAATTTATAAGCAGAAAAGAAATATTGCATTGTCCATGATGTGACTTGAGAGGAAAAAGTACCTTAATAATAATATAGATGCTTGTAGAGGGGACGGGAGAAAGATGTGGAGAACAATAAAAAATTTACTAGGCAATGGTAAGGGCCGTGCCGATTTTTCTCGAATCGAATTTAACGCTCACTACGGGCCTACGGAGGAGAACTTCAATAACTTTTACTTCGACAGTTTGAATGAAGTAGAACAGAGTGTCGAAGAGCGGGACTGGAGCAGTGATGTCAAAGTTTAAACATGTTACTCTAAACAAATTAAGAAAAGTTGTGTTAAGAAAAGTTGTGTTTAGCTTAAAAAGCCGAAGAACGAGTGGCAATGAAATTACGATAAGGTTGACTTTAGATCAATTAATTTATTACCTCAGATTGTAGTATGTACAGAGTTGAAAACTTATTTCGAAACCAATTAATTATTATTTTCTGTTCAGTCAGGGTTTAGAACAGAACATTCTTGTGAGACAGCTGTGCAGTATGCATGCGCAACATGGAGAAATGATATAAAGGACGGGAAAACTGTCCTTACCGTGTTTATAGATTTAAAACGAGCATTTGAAATTATTGATCCGTGATATACTGTGTAAAAAATTATTAAGTTATGGTGTAAGATTAAAAGCCTTAAAATGGATCAAGAGTTACTTAACAGACGGACAACATAGGACGAGGGTTAAGGGAAAAGTGTCGGCAAAGAGGGAAAGTGCTTGGGGAGTTCCTCAGGGTAGTTTCTTTTTTTTTTTTATTTGGGGTTTTCGCCACGATCTACAACTCAAAAAATATCAAAATATCTGTTCTTATGTAAATAAAGAATCACTAGGTAAAAACAAAAAACCAAACTGAGACAAATTTCTCTGTAATAAATTTGCCTAACGAACAAAATTTTAAAAATATAAAAATGTTCTAAAATAATATACAAACTTTTAACGTTAACGTTGTGGGAAGTATTCTCCTTCCGTTTTCAAAACGCACCTAAAAATTAAGTATATTAGTTTCTATAAATTATGAAAAGATAGAAAGTAAATATATTTTTTGTGTATGTCAAAAAATATATGAACACACCACAATCATTCAGAGATTCCTCAAGGTAGTGTTTTGGGACCGTTGCTGTTTTTTATATATGTCAATGATATTTCTACAATAAATATTTGGATACATGTTTTATTACTCTTTTTGCAGATGACACTATCATATCTGTGTCTGGGTATAATTTGCCTGAAATGGTTGAAACATTGAATAGTGAACTGGCAATACTATTTAGATGGCTATGCAAAAATAAACTTAAATTAAATGAACTGAAAACAAGATGCATTGTGATAGGGTCTAAAGCAAACTGCCAAAGATTTAATTAGTTAGGCTTCAAAATAAATATAAATAATTGTGATATTGAAATTGTAAATGAAATTAAATACTTAGGAGTACCGTTGTATCCTCAGCTAACATGTTGTAATCATGTCAGTTATCTATGTAGAAAGATTGGGAAAAAATAGGGTTTTTTAGTCGTATATCTTCACATTTATCACCCTGGTTGAAGAGGCTTGTATATAATATTATAGTTTTACCCCATTTTACTTATTGTATGTCTGTGCTGATATCATGTAATAAGGAGAGTATTGGTATATTCCAAATATAGTAGAACAATATTTTGCGTGTACTATTGAACTGTAATAGGTATACACCGATATAGGTAATGTTGCGGTCAATGGATTGATTTTCAGTAGCGCGAGCCATCGAAGGGGCTAACCTTCGATTGATATATAAAATAAAACTCAGTTTGTTGCCATTATTTGAATACTTTTTTGGTACAAAGAGTAAATATGCATTTTGACGATGTCCGTTCTAAGAACAATTATGATGTACCAATTGCGAGAACTACTGTTTTCCAGAAGACATTGTTTTGGGAAGGTGTTTGTCTCTTCAATGCTTTGCCCGCCCACATAGGGAGCGCTCCTAATCGGCATGTATTTAATAGACTGTTAAATTATTATTTGAAGCAATAGAGTGTTTTATCATTTGAACAGTGTTAGTTTGTATTTTCTTTTGTTAAGATTTCTTAGAATTTTTCTTACTTTTATTTTTTTTGTATATTGATTTTGTTTTGTCACTATTAGCTGAATGTGCTAAATACAGTGTGTATTTATATTTATTTACTTATTTATATATTTATTTATATTTATTTATAACAGTACAACCAGGTAATCAGAATATCGCCTTTTACAACTCTCGAAGTGCATGCATGCCAACTTTAGGTAAAACAAAAAATTATAATTTTTTTAATAGTATATTGATTCTTTAATGTTATTCTCCTTTTTATATTTTCTGTATAAATTATATAATTAGAATTATTCCACGCCTTTTCAATTAACATTTTTCAAAAAAAAATAAAAAATTAAATATTTTTTTTTTATTAAATAATTATTTAACACTAGAGATTGAAAAAATAACTCGTAACTTAATAATTATCACAAATTAATAACAGAATGATTTTAATATCATTTTTGAAAAAGAAAACAACAATGATGGGGATTTGAATCTCAAATTGTAAGTCGACACGCCATAAAAAGTTTAAAGTGTTACCTCGAACACAGTTGAGATGGCGCCACCACTTGACACATGATATTTTTGCTATCAGGGAAAAAACTGAATTTTGCATGTTGATTTAACATAATTTTTTGCGTGAAACCGAGGGAAAGTTGAAAAAGTATTATGGGGATATATTTTATGGTTCATAAGTGATTTACTGAATTGATTGTTCAATCTTTATCTAGATTGAATCATCTTCTGTTGATGTTAACGTGGTTATTGAAACGCACGTCGAGAAACTAAAAATAAATTATTTGGTGTTTCGTTCGTAAACCTATTTGAGTTTGGTGTTTTACATCAAACGTTTCAAAAGATGTATTTTCTCGCCCAATCGAAAAACGCCTTTTTGCTAAAAATATTTTCTCTAAACATCTAGTTGGTTTTGCTATCGAGCAGTGGAACAAATGGGAATATTAATTTGAATCAATTTTTAAATTGTTATAAAGAGTTTTCTAATAAGAGTGTCAGATGTTTGAAACGTAATAGTGTCAACACTTTTTGAAATGAAAGTGCTATTTGTACAGCGCCCGTCACTCGAAATGTTACCAATTTCACGCTGATGTAGCTGCCGAACAGCTAATCACAGGGCTTTCAAAATTTGACAAACTTTAGTCTATAATATTGTTTACAGGTGAAAAGAAATATTCGTAATAGAATTCAAACGTAATAGTGTGATTGTTTTGTATTTGGCAGAAAAATCGCAACCTGGTATTGTTCGCTACATCATTTACGTGTTAATAAAATGTTTGGTGGTTTGTTTGGAGGTGTTTATAAAAAATCAACAATATCACCAGAAAAGGTTCGAAAGGCAAGGGCACGAATTGAAAGAAATCCACGTCAGACTGCGTCAAAATTGGCTCAAAAGAGGAACGTCTCTGGCTCAAGCGTCCACCGCATACTAAAATATGAACTTGAGTGGAAGTCTTACAAGATACAAAAAGTGCAAGGTTTTACACCTGCACAAAAGGCAACAACACTTCAACTATCAAAGGCATTGAAAAGCATGCACGCAAGTGGTGAACTCAAAAATTTGGTGATATCTGATGAGAAAATTTTCACTGTTCAGCAATGCGTAAACAAACAATTCGATCTTGTGTGGTTAAGGGGCAACAAGCACCTGCTCATGTGATAGTTTGGGCTGCTGTAACTGTAAATGGTTGCTCCTTGCTCGTTTTCATCGATCAGGCCGTAGAACTGAAGCAGCAAGTGTAACAACAAAAGATGTTAAACCATGCGTTGATCCCTTGGACACACAAACAACAATTTTTACAAAACAATTTTTACAAAATCACGTTCCGCAGTTTATTTCTTCGCAACAATGGCCTCCAACCTCACCAGACTTGAATCCAATGGACTTCTCCAATTGGACCATTTTGGAGGCTAAAGTGTCACCAAAAAAATATGAAAGTTTGAACATATTAGAGTCAACGTTTCGTCGGGAATGGCAAAGAATTCCACAGACTCACATTCGTGTAGTGTGCGATCCATTCATAGGAAGACTTGATGCCATCATCCGCGCCAAAGGTGGCCATATTGAACAGTAAGATGTTTTTTTCATGAAATTTAATGTATTTTCAACATTGTGAAAAAATATCAAATAAAATTTTTCATAATTGACAAAACTGCAGAATTTTTAATAAACAACACTTCGAATGACTGATCCTCTAGACTAGTGTACTGTACATGCTGCCAATTCCTCATGGAAAGATGCACTATTTAAGAGTGTGTAGAAATTAGAAGTGGAATGAAATTAGTGGAAAGCGATCCTTATTTTAGGAAAATTACAATATTATCCGTCGAAGCGAACGTCTAGAATAATTGGTTTATGATAAAAGAGCTGCAGGATTTGGGCCGATGAAAATCCTCAAGTGATTCAGGAGTCAGGAAAGCTTAGAAAGTCAATGTTTGGTACGGTTTTAGTGCTGATGAAGTGATTCGGATTCTTATTCTTTTGAAGACGATGATGAAAATCATGTTACTATTGATGATAAACGTTATAAGAATATGCTAAGAGAATATCTTCGACCCGAACTGAAATGTAAATATAAACAACATTTTGTTTATTTTTTGAGGGATTATCTTAAATCTCTGACCTTACATAAAAAAAATTCTTGAACTTACACAAGACATTCAGGTCACCATTGAAAATATTCCACGCGATATGTGTGAAAGAGTAATTGAAAATTGGGTCTACAGAATGTATTTCACCAGACGAAGCAGAGGCTTGAGAGAGCAGAGGAGATTTGTTCTTCAAGAGAAAACAAAAAATACCTGATTACTTGTAATTATCATTACGCCTCATTTTAAAGGTATGACATTTTTAATTAATGTCGGAATGATTGTGGCGTGTTCATATATTTTTTGCTTTATTTGGGTTTTTCGCCACTATCTAAAACTCAAAAAATATCAAACATACCTGTTCTTATTTAAAGAAAGAATCACTAGGTAAAAACAAAAAGCCAAACGAAGACAAATTTCTCAGTGATTCTTTTTTGTAATAAATTTGCCTAACGAACAAAATTTTAACGATATAAAAATGTTATAAAAAATTTACAAACTTTTAACGTTAACGTTTCGGAGGGTACTCTCCCCCCGTTTTCAAAACTAAACTAAAAAATAAATTATATTAATTTGTAATATATAAAGTAACGAGTGAAAGTAAATATATTTTTTTGTATATGTCAACGATACTTACATTGACAACAATTTTTTCAATGATTCTTTCTTTAAATAAGAACAGGTATTTTTGATATTTTTTGAGTTTTAGATAGTGACGAAAAACCCAAATAAAGGAAAAAATATATGACATTTTTATTGGACGACCCTTTACATTTGATAAATGGTTACCATTTAGTTTCTCGAATGAATGAATTATATAATGGAAAAATATATTAAGTGAGGTTAATCTGTGTCTCTAGTGTCGCATCACAACGGTAAACTTTTTAGGCAAAATTGCTGCTGTGAATGAATGCTGGCTTTTAAATGGGAATTTAAATCGAAAAGAAAATAAGAATTGGATCCCAAACTCGGCTCAAAAAAAACCAATTTGCACAAAAAAATTGATATTGTGCCGATGGGAAATATTAAAGAACAAATAGATGACATCCAAAAATGCTATGCTAAGTTTTTTTTTCTCTTTTAAACTGAAGTGTTTTAACATAAGTTACTTTTAATATGATTAATAGCAACATGAGATGAACTGAAACAACTATTGGGGTTATGATTGCTCTCTGCTGCAAGAAATATTTTGGCTAGAGTCATACTAGAGAGACTGAGTGGTGTTGTTAAACCAATGTTGCCAGAGAGTCAGTGTGGTTTCAGATAACATCGTGGAACAGCAAATATAATATTTTCTCTACGTCAGATACAAGAAAAATTCCGATTTCAACTAAATTAAATATTTACATTATAGATTGCTGCCAATATATGTTATTTACAAATATGTTATATTATTTTACTTGTTTATTGTTATTCAAAAATCTGACTGAACACTAATTTATAAATTTATTTTCAGGTACGTTATGAACACTTACAAAAGGAAATTGAAATTGAATTGTAAGTACTCTTTTTATTTAAACATATCTAAAGCATTACAATTTTTTAACAAACTTCACAAAACATTTTTATGCAAAGTAGGATATTTGAGTAAGGATTATTATGAATTCATTTTCATTTAAAGTAGTTCTTCAATGCATGCATGTAACGCATGATTTTAATAAAACTTTAATTATTCTTGGATTAAATACAAATCATATATGCCTTTTATTTTAAAATTAACTACGCCGTTATTCAATCAATCAAATTTTTGTAACGAGATATAAATTAAAACAGTAATAGTGATGCAGTCTGCATTTGAGGCTGATGTCTAGCCTCCTTCAGATAGGTCTATATCAGGACCATAATGTGGAAAATCATCTTCTATGGTGGTTTCTACTCTTTCTTTTACGACCTGCTGTTTCACGATCTGATGCTTTGACAAAAGCGTTAGATTTTTAAGAAATATCGCTTTGTTTTTCCCTTAATTAATTGTTTTCAATTTGAAGCTTTTCCAAAATGTTCGCTCAATTATTGATTCTCATTTCGTAATTCATTGAGTTCAGTAGAAGAAATGTTCTTCTCTGGCAGGTAACTCATCTGACCTTCCAGATTCGCCTGGCTTTAAAATTTGCCAGGTTGAATAGATTTCCATCTTAATTCTCAAAAGTTTCATTTTCCCCTACTTGTGTCTGAACTTTTGCATTTATGCCTTTGTGCAGAAGTTTTATCAGGCCCTCACGTGGGTGCCGCACCTAAAGAAGGTAACCGGGAAAGCAAGAGCCATGGCTCGTGTGCTTTACCCCCTAATGAACGGCAAAAGTAAGCTCTCGCTGAACATCCGAATAACCCTGTATAAAATCATGGTCCGATCCGTCCTCACCTACGGATCTCAGGCGTGGTTCCCGTACCTCCCCCCAACGTCGATTGCAATTCTGCAATCGTTCCAGTCACGTGCTCTTCGCACAATAGTAGGTGCCCCATGGTTTGTAAGGAATGCGCAAATCCATCGGGAAACTGACACACCAGAGCTTCAGACATTCCTGTCCAGACTTCTGGACAAATTCTTAGCGACGGCGTCCCTTTCGGACAATCCGCTAATCAGAGCTACGGCAGCTTCATTGCCGGCCGTTGCCCCAGTATGACCATCCTCTTCGGTCATCACCTCCATGCCTAAAGGACGGCAGCTAAAACCCTTCGAATAAGCGACATTGTCGTGACGTTCGAAAAAATCAGTGAATACAAGTCAGGGCCTTCGGGCCAACTTAACCTCCAGGACAAGTAGTAGTAGTAGAAGTTTTATCATGTCCACCAGCCTAGGTGGGTATCTTATGCTATTCAAGAGCTTCCACATTATGTTACTGTCAACGGAGTCAGACGCCTTTGGTAGAGCCACAAATGCTACGAATACGATCGACGTAGCGATAATATCATATCTGCTGTTGCACGACTTGCCCTGAAACCACACTGACTCTCCGGCAGTATTGGTTCAATATTACCAGTCAGTCTATCTAGTATCAATAATGCGAGCATCTCTAAACTTCGATGGCATTTCCTGATTTCTCCAGCCCAGGCAGATTATTTCGTGGAGTTTATTCATAATGGTATTGCCACCAGCTTTGTATATCTCCACCGGTATTCCATCCATGCCGGTTGTTTTATTAGTTTTATTAGTTCTTAGCTTCCGGGTTGCTATTTCCACCTCGCCATGGTGGGCTCTTCGTCCACGTTCATAATTGTATGTCTTCGAGGGATGAGTTCCAAGATTCGATTTTTACTTTTCACCACTGCTCCGTTTGTTTTTTCATATGAGCGACAAATTAGGCCAATCAGGTAATCTTGTTCTTCCATTTCTTGTAGAATTTACCATTTCTCCCATTTTAAGCGGTCGAATCAGTTCGAATAATCAAGGAAACAGTGGTATACAGGATGGATAACTTTTTGGCTGTTTCGATTGTTTGTTGGATGTTGAATATCTGAAGATATGCAATAACAACAGATATTGCAAGGCTCAACTATACTACAAGGCTCAATGAATATAAAAAAAGTTAAAAAGTGTTGTTACTAAACAACAAAATAATTCTCATTATGCTAATCATTTAATGTTAGGTTAGGGTTTACGGTTAGAGGCGTATCAGCATATAAGGCTATTTAGCGACTGGACCTATAGCTTAACGTGGGTTCCAAACCACGGTCATCAGCTACCGACAAACTCAGGCCAGCACCCCCCTCAGGCTATTAACCCTGGGTTATGTGCCTACCCATAAGTTTATCAGGAAGCCTACCGACTGGCGAGTGACCAACGTAGAACACTTCTCAGAAGCTTTTAACTGGCGTGACTGAGGGGTAATTCGTTGTCGCATTTTGCACTCTTGCCTAAAAACAATCACAGACATTTAGGTGTTGATGAGTGTGGGCGTGTGTGTGTATATAAGTATGTGTGTAGGAAGTAAGACGGACAAAAGAATTAAAGAAAAACACCCATCCGAGAGCTGGAATCGAACCAGCTACCTTTGGATTGCCAGGCCTAACCCACCAGACCACCGCGACCGGCAATGGTAATTTTAAAATGCAATAGTAATTTTTAAAAAATTAAATCTTTTCGAGAGACAAGAAATTAACAAAATGAAAAATGTTGATAATTTGCTAAATGGCCAGCTGGAATGTTTCATGGTTATTAAACTTATATTGCCCTGGTAGACAATGAAAAAATGGGTTTCCCCACTATCATCTTTTATGATGTTATTAATTCGATGGACAGTTTAGGTTGTAATTACTTTGCTTACTGTTAGTTTGACATAGTTTGTATTTGAAAAAGGCACTGTGTAACGAAACAATTGTTTTACATACAATTTTAAATATAGTTTAAATTTTAGCTATTAATCTTGCTCATTTATTTAAAATTAATTTTTATTAAATATCGGCTAGCTCAGTTAAATTTAGGATTTTTAACGTTCGGTGGTAAATTTAATTTTTGTTTGTTGAATTTCTTTGACAAAAATAGAAATTACTGTATTTTGTTACATCACTTGTTCAATTGGAAGCTTCATTGTGAAACACTTAACACAAAGAGATTTACCACTAAACCCCCCATTTTTTTTTAACTTCTATCGTGCGTTTTGCAAACCAGGTTAGCGTCATCGGTAGATGATTCGCTGATTCAAGAAGTTAAAAACGTGATTTGATGTTTAGTGGTGGATTTTGTTGAGTTCAGTTTTCAAATGTTAAAAGAAACTCTACTGTTAAACATTTACAATATATGTAAAATTAACAGGCAAAAATAAACTGGATGAAAGATCCATTATTTCAGTTATACCATTTTTCCAAAAATTCTGTGTACTCAGGTCTGTGTATAAAACAACAATTAAACTAGATTTTCATTTAACTCAGAAACTAATATTATCATACACTCCATGATATAAAGTTAAGCTCTGTTAAGAGCTTTCGAAACCCGCATACAGAATCTAAAAGTAAAATTTCAACGCATGTGCGTAGTTTCTTTTTGCGAAAACTTTTAGCCGAGGCGTATCGTCTAAAAAGTTAGAAACTAAAATGAACATTGCGAATTTTTCTGATCACTCTTAATCGAATTTTTGTTGGAAAAATAAATTAGGTTGATATTTTTAGATAGGATGTTTAGAAACTATGTATACTGGGGAGCAAACAAATAATTGTAACATCTAGTATATATATTTGAATCAAACCAAAAAAATGTATAGTATTATACATATTATACATATTATACATATATATATATATATATATATATATATATATATATATATATATATATATATATATATATATATATATAGAAAAATTGTGAACTAAAAAATCCATCTATCGCCGAAGGTGTTATGTCGAAGACAGCTAAATCAAACATGTAAACACACCGACAAAATTTCAAAATAAGTGATAATTAGACATAAATTAATTTAGGAATTAATTAAAATGCCACTGTGTAAACCGAGCCTCAGAAAAGGGTAAAGAGCCAGTGGAACAAACTCAAAATAAATAACTTCAATCTGTTTGGACAGGTAAAAAAATATTTGCCAGAACTTTCGTTGAAGGTATCAGCATCTCAATCGAATTATATCCACTCGAAGGTTTTTCGCACAATGAAAAATACTTAAAGGTCTTATAATTCAGCTGTGGGGTCGTTGGAATTAGTTGACATTGATGGTGGGTGAAGAATAAAATTAAGACAAAGGTGAAAACGGTCCACGTTTTATTGCTTTTAACAGGGTTATTTTAATATTACCTTAATTTAACATTTACTTAGGTATTGTGGTATTTTGATAGTACTGTTGGTTTAGGTCTTATTCCTATCTATCCATTGAGACTGGCTCTTCATTATTTTGATACACCGGATGACGAACATTTGTACTAGACCTACAGAAAGTAAATATTTTTCCACTAAGTGTGTCGGAACTTTGAAACGTAATAGCGCAACACTGTTTGAAATGTAAATTAGACTCGTAAATTAATGTGTTCAGTACATTGTGTCATTCAATTCATCATGGAAGAAAAATTCTGTGCTCCACGTAAAATTTTCAATACCTTAGTCACCATTTGATGGCGTCTGAGTCAGCGTTTGATGATGACTGAGGGATTGGGAATTTTACGTAGAGCATAGGAAATATTTTTTTTCTTGTTTCTTGAATAAACTTAAATAACCCAAAGCAAAATGAAATAAATCTGAACGTATACTTATTAATGCAAAACAGATGTTTGTTTACAAGTGTTAAAAAAGCAACTAATGGAAAATCACTATGAATTTTCCGGATAACACCATAGAATTTGGCGGTCAACCTCAACAGGAGATCTGTAAGTTAAATCAATTTCTGTCATAATTTGTAGAACAAAAATTGTTCTAGAAACAGTAAAATATTCCAATTCGATATCTGGCAAAAACTTATTTTGAAATAGATCGTTCCCAAGATAAAGTAAAGATATCCAACTAATTTATCTGGTATTAAACTAACAGAAGTTCGATTAAGAGCGACGAGGAAAATTTATAATCTACATTTCAGCTATTAACTTTTTAAAAGATAGGGATGTGCAAAAGTTATCGCAAGAAAAAAAGAAAGAAATTTCATTATTGCTTTTTTTCATATTTCATTTTTACAATTAAATTCCGTATATCAATTTTGAAACCTTTTAAATTGCGTTAATAATATGGGGTGCGTTATAATAGTAAAGGTTCAATGGCTATATCAGAATTTAATTAAATAAGACAGTTTAGTAAAGCGGGAACCAACTTCAACTTGTTAAAAACTACAGATATATAACATAGGAGGGTTGCTATTTATGTATCCCGAATAATAAATAAAAACAAATATTTATGATTCAAAATAATTTTATTGTTTTTCAAAATATTCTCCGTGATGATCGATATACTTTTGTATACGTTTGAACCAATATTCATAGCAGTTTTTCCATTCTGATTGAGGTATCTCTAAAACATGCATTTTGAACGCATCAACCGCTTCTGCTGGGCGTCGAAAATCGTTGGCCACGTTCATGGACGGGAACAAAAAGAAATCGTTAGGAGTCAAATTAGGACTGTTCGGCGGATGACGTATCAATTCGATGTTTTAGCCGTTTACATATTGAGTTGTTCGGTCCGATGTGTGAATATATATATATATATATATATATATATATATATATATATATATATATATATATATATATATATATATATATATATATATATATATACAGTTGAACCGCTAAGAAATAACCCATGCTTCATCAAATGACGTCATAAATTTCCTATATCATAGACATTGTCTTAATATGTTCTATTTCTTTACCGAACGAGAGAGAAGGAGATGAAGAATCAACACGTACCTCTTCGGGTAAGAGCAGTACGTTCGATATGTGTACAGCGAGGTAGAAAGTGAAAGTAACAAATAATTATTTGTTCGTACCAGTGTTTAAAAGTTCCTCTATTGAGTTCAGTGGTACTGTTTTGGTTGTCATTTGACTTGTTTTGTTATTGTGTTTTAGTGAAATTTTATGCTCAAAAGTCCAGTTTTATTGTAAAATAAGTTCTTATAATAACTACTGTTTTTGATTATTTTGTTATCGGTAAGTATTTGTAAAGATTCATAAAGCTTTATATATATATATATATATATATATATATATATAGAAAAATTGTGAACTGGGTCCGTGGAGAAAAGTATTAAAAGCAAAGCGTCTCCTAAGACCAGATTCTGGCCTTAAGCCGTCATCAGTTGGGCTCAAGCTGGACACCTGAAGAGCG
This sequence comes from Cosmopolites sordidus, assembly GCA_031761425.1. Classification (NCBI taxonomy): domain Eukaryota; kingdom Metazoa; phylum Arthropoda; class Insecta; order Coleoptera; family Curculionidae; genus Cosmopolites; species Cosmopolites sordidus. The sequence continues at coordinate 55,899 of JARFXV010001423.1, forward strand.
GATGAAGGAACGACTAAAACCATGACCATTTAAATTGCCGATGTCGAATGGAGGCTGCAATTACATGCAGCCACGCCATCCTGCGGTAAACGGTCACAGCAGACATTGTCTTAATATTTTCTATTTCTTTACCGAACAAGAGAGAAGGAGATGAAGAATCAACACGTACCTCTTCGGGTAAGAACAGTACGTTCGATATGTGTACAACGAGGCAGAAAGTGAAAGTAACAAATAATTATTTGTTCGTACCAGTGTTTAAAAGTTCCTCTATTGAGTTCAGTGGTACTGTTTTGGTTGTCATTTGACTTGTTTTGTTATTGTGTTTTAGTGAAATTTTATGCTAAAAAGTCCAGTTTTATTGTAAAATAAGTTCTTATAATAACTACTGTTTTTGATTATTTTGTTATCGGTAAGTATTTGTAAAGATTCATAAAGCTTTATATATATATATATATATATATATATATATATATATATATATATATATATATATATATATATATATATATATATAGAAAAATTGTGAACTGGGTCCGTGGACAAAAGTATTAAAAGCAAAGCGTCTCCTAAGACCAGATTCTGGCCTTAAGCCGTCATCAGTTAGGCTCAAGCTGGACACCTGAAGAGCGGATGAAGGAACGACTAAAGCCATGACCATTTAAATTGCCGATGTCGAATGGAGGCTGCAATTACATGCAGCCACGCCATCCTGCGGTAAACGGTCGCAGCAGACATTGTCTTAATATGTTCTATTTCTTTACCGAACGAGAGAGAAGGAGATAAAGAATCAACACGTACCTCTTCGGGTAAGAGCAGTACGTTCGATACGTGTACAGCGAGGTAGAAAGTGAAAGTAACAAATAATTATTTGTTCGTACCAGTGTTTAAAAGTTCCTCTATTGAGTTCAGTGGTACTGTTTTGGTTGTCATTTGACTTGTTTTGTTATTGTGTTTTAGTGAAATTTTATGCTCAAAAGTCCAGTTTTATTGTAAAATAAGTTCTTATAATAACTACTGTTCTTGATTATTTTGTTATCGGTAAGTATTTGTAAAGATTCATAAAGCTTTATATATATATATATATATATATATATATATATATATATATATATATATATATATATCTATATATATATATATATATATATATATATATATATATATATATATATATATATATATATAGAAAAATTGTGAACTGGGTCCGTGGACAAAAGTATTAAAAGCAAAGCGTCTCCTAAGACCAGATTCTGGCCTTAAGCCGTCATCAGTTGGGCTCAAGCTGGACACCTGAAGAGCGGATGAAGGAACGACTAAAACCATGACCATTTAAATTGCCGATGTCGAATGGAAGCTGCAATTACATGCAGCCACGCCATCCTGCGGTAAACGGTCACAGCAGACATTGTCTTAATATGTTTTATTTCTTTACCGAACAAGAGAGAAGGAGATGAAGAATCAACACGTACCTCTTCGGGTAAGAGCAGTACGTTCGATATGTGTACAGCGAGGTAGAAAGTGAAAGTAACAAATAATTAATTGTTCGTACCAGTGTTTAAAAGTTCCTCTATTGAGTTCAGTGGTACTGTTTTGGTTGTCATTTGACTTGTTTTGTTATTGTGTTTTAGTGAAATTTTATGCTCAAAAGTCCAGTTTTATTGTAAAATAAGTTCTTATAATAACTACTGTTCTTGATTATTTTGTTATCGGTAAGTATTTGTAAAGATTCATAAAGCTTATATATATATATATATATATATATATATATATATATATATATATATATATATATATATATATATATATATAGAAAAATTGTGAACTGGGTCCGTGGAGAAAAGTATTAAAAGCAAAGCGTCTCCTAAGACCAGATTCTGGCCTTAAGCCGTCATCAGTTGGGCTCAAGCTGGACACCTGAAGAGCGGATGAAGGAACGACTAAAACCATGACCATTTAAATTGCCGATGTCGAATGGAAGCTGCAATTACATGCAGCCACGCCATCCTGCGGTAAACGGTCACAGCAGACATTGTCTTAATATGTTTTATTTCTTTACCGAACAAGAGAGAAGGAGATGAAGAATCAACACGTACCTCTTCGGGTAAGAGCAGTACGTTCGATATGTGTACAGCGAGGTAGAAAGTGAAAGTAACAAATAATTATTTGTTCGTACCAGTGTTTAAAAGTTCCTCTATTGAGTTCAGTGGTACTGTTTTGGTTGTCATTTGACTTGTTTTGTTATTGTGTTTTCGTGAAATTTTATGCTCAAAAGTCCAGTTTTATTGTAAAATAAGTTCTTATAATTACTACTGTTCTTGATTATTTTGTTATCGGTAAGTATTTGTAAAGATTCATAAAGCTTTATATATATATATATATATATATATATATATATATATATATATATATATATATATATATATATATATATATATATATATATATATATATAGAAAAATTGTGAACTGGGTCCGTGGACAAAAGTATTAAAAGCAAAGCGTCTCCTAAGACCAGATTCTGGCCTTAAGCCGTCATCAGTTGGGCTCAAGCTGGACACCTGAAGAGTGGATGAAGGAACGACTAAAGCCATGACCATTTAAATTGCCGATGTCGAATGGAGGCTGCAATTACATGCAGCCACGCCATCCTGCGGTAAACGGTCGCAGCAGACATTGTCTTAATATGTTCTATTTCTTTACCGAACGAGAGAGAAGGAGATAAAGAATCAACACGTACCTCTTCGGGTAAGAGCAGTACGTTCGATACGTGTACAGCGAGGTAGAAAGTGAAAGTAACAAATAATTATTTGTTCGTACCAGTGTTTAAAAGTTCCTCTATTGAGTTCAGTGGTACTGTTTTGGTTGTCATTTGACTTGTTTTGTTATTGTGTTTTAGTGAAATTGTATGCTCAAAAGTCCAGTTTTATTGTAAAATAAGTTCTTATAATAACTACTGTTCTTGATTATTTTGTTATCGGTAAGTATTTGTAAAGATTCATAAAGCTTTATATATATATATATATATATATATATATATATATATATATATATATATATATATATATATATATAGAAAAATTGTGAACTGGGTCCGTGGACAAAAGTATTAAAAGCAAAGCGTCTCCTAAGACCAGATTCTGGCCTTAAGCCGTCATCAGTTGGGCTCAAGCTGGACACCTGAAGAGCGGATGAAGGAACGACTAAAGCCATGACCATTTAAATTGCCGATGTTGAATGGAGGCTGCAATTACATGCAGCCACGCCATCCTGCGGTAAACGGTCACAGCAGACATTGTCTTAATATGTTCTATTTCTTTACCGAACAAGAGAGAAGGAGATGAAGAATCAACACGTACCTCTTCGGGTAAGAGCAGTACGTTCGATATGTGTACAGCGAGGTAGAAAGTGAAAGTAACAAATAATTATTTGTTCGTACCAGTGTTTAAAAGTTCCTCTATTGAGTTCAGTGGTACTGTTTTGGTTGTCATTTGACTTGTTTTGTTATTGTGTTTTAGTGAAATTTTATGCTCAAAAGTCCAGTTTTATTGTAAAATAAGTTCTTATAATAACTACTGTTCTTGATTATTTTATTATCGGTAAGTATTTGTAAAGATTCATAAAGCTTTATTTACTTCAATAATTCTAACCTAACTAAAGACATTTTATTACAAATGTTTAATAAAAAGCAGAACTTATATTGGCTTATTCTAAAAAAATACTGAAAGATAATCAACCGTTTCAAAATAATAACGAAAATATAGAAGTGCGCACTTTTAAGGTATCTTTATTTGATTAAACATTTTGTGTGATTTCAGATAATGTCGGGAAAAACACTGAAATCTCAAGCCCAACAATTTGTGCTCAATGTTTATGAGTATTTTGAAATGGAAAAAAGGAGTTAGAGTCTCTTTCATCCATTCAAGAGGTAAGGAATAGTTAATTTGATCATGTTTTATTTAATTTGCATTAATATATATTTTTAGAGAGTTGCAGCAGCATTAAAAATATCAAGAAAAACAGTGTATTCTATTAAGAAAAGAAAATAACATGATCCAGTTATTTCTTCTCCAGGAACAAGCAGACCTCGATATATATATATATATATATATATATATATATATATATATATATATATATATATATATATATATATATATATATATATATATATATATAATTTTTCTGACTGTTAATGAAAGAACAAGGACTAGATCTGAAAATACTGGCAATTATATATATATATATATATATATATATATATATATATATATATATATATATATATATATATATATATATATATATATATATATATATATATATATAGATTTTCTTGGACTGTGTCCAGTGGGACAGCAGTCTTGTTAGTTATATATATTGGTAATTATTTGTTTCTTAATATAATGTGGACCGTTTAAAACGTGTTATAGTATGGAAACTAAGTTTCAATATAACTTTGACATTAAACGACAATAATTGGTAAGTTTTCCTGCTTTTTGTAATGAAACAAACCAAATTTTTGTGAAAATGTATTGAAAAATATTTTATATTTCTAAATTATACCTTAGGAGACCAATGCAACTTAGGAGATGGAATTTTGATAGATCGATATAAACAAGATGAAAATATACATTACCGTTATTAAGAAAATTAAACCTGTTTTTATACCTGTTATCAGAGAGAAAAATCGGAATGGAATTTTAATGAAACGTTTTGTTCAAAAAATTGGATCGTTGGGTAAATGTAAGAGAATACTTTCTCTTACACCCAGTAAATAAACTTATCCAAATTAGTCTTACAATACTAAACAAATAAGAACAAAGACAATATTGTTATGTCAAATTTCATACAGTATTTTAAAGTTAGCACATTGTAATATTTTGAAACAATTTATTTCGCCCTGTCTTTCGTCAGCACGAACCCATTATATCTAATTAAATAATTAATATTTGGGATATAAAATACCGTAACTTGACCTAAAATATAAAATCAATATAAGACATGACAGGTCACCCAAAAAGTAACGTATAATTAAGTTAGCGTTAAATTTTAACCCTCTTTAACGCAACAAAACCTGAGCCGCTGACAGAACCCTTTTCACCTTCGTCTTAATTTTATCCCTTCCTCCACAACAAACAATAATTTCGACCACCCGAACGCCAAGTTCATAAAAACATCAAATGTTTCCTGCTGGACCAAAAACGGATGGACAAAATTAGATTGAGATGCTGATAGGGCGTACAAAAATTCTGGTAAATATTTTTCTTATCTGTTTAAACAAGGCGAGGCTATTCATTCCACTTTGTTCCACCGGTTATTTGCCGTTTCCTGGTATTCATTTTCCATAGAGTGGAGTTTTAATTAACTCATAAATTAATGCGGGTTTTATTCTGGAGTTTTGCCTGGATGTTTACGCATTTGAGTTAGCTGGTGAACAATTTCAATTTTTTTTGTAACAAATTTATTCTTTACCTTTTTTTAGAGAATTTCACCCCATTACTGTTCATTCTTTTTTTAGCAATAATATTAATATATTGTATATAATTAATGTATTGTATATTATGTATGAGATTGTTTTTTTGACAATTCTGCCTGATACAAACTACAATATTTATTTAATAGGTACTAGTTTCGGATGTGTTTTATAGTTAACAGATTGCTATTATTACCCAAAATATTTTCGAAACAAATCGAATTAACAGGTATTCTGGTAAACAAAGCAGTGCAACGTCCTGTATATCTATTTGAATCAAATTAAAAATATAATTATTGAATATCAGTCGTTTCTAAACTGTCATTTTCAAAACATTTTGGCGGAAACACAGGTTATTGTGTGTTCCACATGAGATTATGGAACCCAACCGTTTGTGTTTATAATACCCCGCTACCCCGTTGTCTCATCGGAAGCAGTCCAGAGAAATCTAATACAATATGTATTCGTCATCCGACGAGAAGTCGGTGAAACTATACGTTGTTGACTGTGGATCGAGTCTCCTTATTCGTGACGGGAGAGCATATGTTGGTACCCTAACGAGTCGGAACACTAAGAGACAAAACATGTTCCTCCAATGGAAAGGATGGAGAGATGAGAGGGGCTCGCCTCCAGTCAAGCAACAAACAAATATATACATATATATATATATATATATATATATATATATATATATATATATATATATATATATATATATATATATATATATATACTTAATAATGTTACCAGTCCATCGAGTTTTCGGTCTTCTCCGTGGACGTTTGCGATCAAGCAGTATCCAGTCCAGGACCGCCCTGGTCCATCTTTAGTCGCATCGCCTCGCTATATGGCCTGCCCACTTCCATTTCAATTGCTTTCTTCTACCAACGATGTCACTAACTTTCGTTTGTTCTCTGATCTATGTGCAGGTCTTTCTATCCCGTCTAGTAATGCCAAGCATACATCTTTCCATTCCGGTGTGGGCTACTCGATATTTTGAACTGACTGTGATGTGAGTATCCAGGTCTCACTTCCGTATGTCATAACGGGCAGGACGCAGCCCTTTGCAGCTGTTGTACGTGTCTTTGCATCTTCTCTGGGTCTTGTGAAAGTAGAACGATATCATCTGCGAATATAAGATGATTTAAGTATGCACAATTAATCCTTATTCTATCCTGTTGCCAATCCAGATTACGGAACACTTCTTCCAGGCAGCCTGAAAAAGAAGAGGCGATATTGCGTCACCCTGCCGTACGCCCCGCTCCACATTTATTCCAACCTCCAGATCGTCAAGGTGGACTGTCTCTGTAGCTGCATCATATATCGATCCTAGTAGATTTACATAGGCTTTCTCTACACCTTGATTAAGCAGTGCATCCATTATGGCCCGCTTTGAGATTGAATCAAATGCCTTTTCATAATCGATAAAAGCCAAGCACAGTGGCATAGTGTATTCTTTGTGTCTTTCTATGACCTGCTGTAGAACCTGGATGTGATCCGTTGTACTGAATCCACTTCTGAATCCTGCTTGCTCCCTTGGTTGTGTATCATTATGTTTTCTTAGTATTCTTTTGGATATTATCTTGGTGAAAACTTTGAACACCACTGATAGCAGGCTTATTGGATGGTAGTTCTTTAAATAATGCCGTGCTCCTTTTTTATGTAAAAGAGTCACTTCTGCCTTTTTCCATAAGCTGGGTACTTCTTGTTGTTTGAGACATTTTGAGTATAATTTTGCTAGTGTTTTATGTAAAGTCCGACCACCAGCTTTTAACATCTCCACAGTTACACTATCCTTTCCTGGAGCCTTGCAATTCTTCATCGAGTCTATAGCCTTTGTCACTTCCTCCACCAGGATATCCAGCACTTGTTCTTCAGTGGGCATTGCTGTTCTTGCTTGATTCTGGTCTTCATACAACCCTGAATAAAATCTTTGGACAACCTCTAACATTTCCGTCCGTTACCTGCATATTGTACCATCTGCACGTATTAGGGAAAACATTCGTGTCCTTTTCTTTCTTAGCCTCTGCTTAGCTTTGTTAATTCCCCTGTTTTCTTCCAGAGTCTTTTGCACAAGTTGCATGTTGAATCGGCGCGTTTCCTCTCGAATACGTTTTCTTATAGTTTTGCAAAGCTCAACGTACTCGACCCTGCTAAAAGGACTGTCTGCATTCTTCATTGTCCGGCCATTTTTCATTAAATTAATGGTCTCAGTGAAAATTTTTGACTCTTTGAAACAGTTATCTTCTGGTGCCATTGAAGCCGCCGTTTTAAGTACATTGTTAGCGATATCTTCATATTGGTCTGTAATTTCCATCTTCTCCAGGTCCTATAACATAGCACAGCGATTCGACAAAGCAATTTCAAAATTTCTGCCCCTCTCCAGCAGCTTATGTATATATATATATATATATATATATATATATATATATATATATATATATATATATATATATATATATATATATATATATATATATATATATATATATATATATATATATATATATATATAGGTGTCCCATTAAGGATGGATCGCGGCCGTATCTTGAAAACTATTTATCCCACAGCTTTGGGGAAAAAAACTTGTACTAAAAATGATCATGAGATATTCAGCAAAAATATTTTTAAGCTTCTAAAACGACCGCAAGAGGGCGTGACGAGCTAAACATTTTTAAAAATCATTTTTTGTGTGTATTTTCAAGTGTTAACGTGGTAAGAAAAATTCTCAGTTATAATTAGCAAACTGTCTCCTACAACTTTGTTTTATGACATTTTGTCGTAATTTCACGAATAGAGGGGCGGGGGGGAGTTTTACCTATTGAGATAACAAGTCGTCTAATGTCCGTTTGCCTTAACCGATTTTCCTCAATTTGGATTCATTTAAAAGGCAATTGCTGGGACAATCAGATAATCTAGGAGATAACTTATTTAGTTTATAAATGAAACCGCAAGGTGGCGTTACATTCAATAATAGTTTTTTTTTAAGTTTTGTTCAGTTTTTTCAAAAGGAATGGTACAGCTTTTATTACATGGCTAGAAAGGTAATTTAAAGAGGAATCATCCAGTGAAAACCCGAAATCGATATCTCTGAGACGCCAAGAGATATTTCGATTTTTCTGAAAAAATCAGTTATTATTTCATTACTACCTGCATTAAGTTAAAAAAATATTAACCTAATGTTTGCCTTCCTTCACACTTTACCCAGGCTTAGGACTGGTCCAAATTTTTCGTGCCATATTAATTTGGAGCGTGTTTAAAGGCCAACGGGCCAACAACGAAGGTAATAATAATAACAACAGTCAAATAAAATTAACAGCACAATAGTCTAATAATTAACAGAATCTGAACTTTAACGCCTTTCTAAATGTTCAAAATGCCTTCCATCCTTAGAAATGCAAAGATTTATTTTTCGACGAGTACTAAAAACGGCAGCTTCAATTTCCGCTCTTGAAATGCTGGTTATTGAATTTTGAATTCTTTCAATCATGTTTTCTCGTGTGGTAGGACGAGTTTAAAAAACAAGGTCTGTTAGTCTTCCCCACAAGTAAAAATCGAGGACTGTCAAATCCGGTGAGCGCGTCGGCCACGAAAATAAACTACCCCGTCCTATCCAACAATTTGAAAACGAAGCATCCAAGAAGTTTCGAATCACCTGCGAGAAGAGGGCAGGGCATCCATCATGCTGGTACCACATTTGTCTTCTTGTTTCCAACGAAACATCTTCCATTAGTTCTGGCTGTCCATTTTGTAAAAAATTTAAATATGTTTCACTATTCAAATGTCCATTAAAAATAAAGGGACCAATAATTTTGTCTCCCAAAACACCACACCATACGTTCACACTCCATCTATTTTGGTGGTTGATTTCTAACATCCAGTGTAGATTAGTCCAGTGTGGACCCCACCCATCCCTTCTATTTTAGGGCACATGTTTCGCCTCTTGATGTATAGACTCTTTAGGGTACCGACATATGTTCTCTCGTCAAGAATAGGAAGATTCCATCCACAGTCAACAACCCATATTTTTCGCCGACTTCCCGTCGGATGGCGTATATATGCAGTGTTAGAATTCTTTAGACTGCGTCCAATGAGACAACAGTCCTGGATGTCATCAGACAATCAAACTTAGATCAAACTTATGTCTAGCTAAGCTAACAAAGCTAGCTAAGTAGCTAAGTAGCTAAGTAGACATATGCTTTAACATTTATTAAATTTTAGAAATTAGGGAATAAAAAAAAGTCCCTCAGTCATCTAGCTCTCTGCGCTCCCACCACCTGAAGAATTTTGGTTTTTTTTTTGTATAGTTGGGCGTTTTCTGGTCGCTTTTCCTTCTATGCCCGGTTCAATTTTATTAAATGTTGTCGGTATCCATTACCAGTAATCATTTCACTAGGTTTTAGAAGTTTATAATACACAGCTCCCCTACTATCCCACCAAATGTACATCAAAGCCTCTTTTCTATGTGTGTTGCGCACTGGTTGTGATGTTGACAGTTAGCCTGGGTCTACCCATAATTTTTGCGCTTTAGGTTATCAAAGTAAATTTACTTTTCATCACCTGTCACAACTCCATGTAAAAAAACCTGTTCTGTTCTGTCTGGAAAGCAAAATTTCACAAATAGTTTTTAGCCTTTCAATTTCTCTTTTCTTCAGTATATATAGAACCCATTTCCGTTCCTTCTATATCTTTCCCAATGCATGGGGACGTTCGGAAATGGTGGATTGGGTAACATTCAATGCTTCTCCCGATTGTTTAAACGCATGAGTTGAGTCTTCATCCAATAATGCTTGCAAATCTGCATCTTTAAACTTTTTCGGCTGCCTTGGACGCTCCTTGTCATTTATGTCAAAATCGCCACTTGTAGAACGTCGAAACCATCGTTCACAAGTTTTTTGCGTTAGAGCATGTTCACCACAAGTTTCAACCAACAATCGATAACTTTCAACAGGAGTTGTCTTCAAGTAAAGAATGTTATTAAACTTCCCCGCGAAACGTCTTTTTATGGTGCATAGTTCGACATATTCAAAATTATATTTTTTGCACAATGACAACTGATTACGAAGTAGCTTTTGGTGGTGTACCCTCCAAAACGACATAGACGTCATTAATATATACCAACTAATGTATTAGTAACTCCATCTCTTAACCAAATCGGCATTATTAACCGAAACCGTTTGATTATTTTTTGTAAAACCTCATTATTGTGAACCAGAATTGTTATATCGTCTGCATATGCAAACAGTTGAACTGATTTCGGATTAATTCCTGTATTTACGCAAACCTTTCTTGTTTGTTGAGATTTTGTCTGTTCTATTTTATTTCTCTTAATTCTTGCATTGTTATTTTCATCAGATTTATTCATTTCTTGGGCGTTCACATTTTTTCTGTAATCAATTTTTGAATATATACCATACTATTAAAAGCTTATCTAAAATCAGCATGTTTGGCATTAGCATGCTCTAAACTTTTCCATAATGTGTTAAACCCATTTTACCCCTATTAAAAGGAACAAAAGGTAGGCCCGCCCGTAGAAGCTTTTTCACTATTGTCTTAATTTGGTCGTTGGCCCAAAACTAACACGAACCAACTTCAGTAACCTGACCGTCGAACTATAAGAAATTAAATATTTTCCATTGTACGAAAATCGAACGGCAGCATGATTAAGCCGAGGAATTTTCAATGAAAATTCTACCAAACATTTTCCTTATCTGTCTAAATACAGTGAGACTATTTACTTTTCTGTTTATTTTCCACACACTATCTACCCATTTCCTGTAAGTTTATATAGTGTAACATTTTAATTGGTTTGTTAATTAATATGGGTTTTATTACGATTTCCTTTAGAATTTTGTCTATGTGTTTATGCATTAGATCCAGCAGTCTTCAATATGCAATGGTAAAGAACAATTAAAAATTAAATGACAAAATAAACGAAAAATCAGATCGTTTTAACACTGCGTTATTCGCGCTCAGATTCAAACACGGGCTCTCGCCGTTTATCCCACAGATACACAATGATAAATTCTAGAAAACACGTCATTTTTCACCAAATCCAAATCCAAATAAAAATATTTCAACACCAAATCCGTCTGTCTCCCAGAAATCTTTTAAGTTTAATCTTCCACCGTTATACTGCTCGGCTATGTATAAAAGTCCCCAGAAGGCTTTAATTTCAACTTTGTCGGTATGTTTGTATGTATCCCTAATCTGGCTGTATTTTTTCTTGACACTGCCAATTAATTGATTGGTAAATTTCACAACTGAATCTAACATAATTTCACTAATGAGACACTGCCAGCATTGCGAAATACTTCAGCATGTTGCGTATCATGGATAACAGCTGGGAGTTTCTTGATTAAATTTTGGGACTTTCTTCCAAGAAAACCGCTCTACAATTTTTTTACTACTTTTTCTTGTCGCTATATAAAAGTTTTCCTCATTTTCTTCAGCACTAGTCGAATCGGCATCACTTTGTTTAGATTCTGAATTTTCCTGCCTTTCTTCTACTCTCTCTGATCCATCTGTGTCATATTCCTCTTCGACGTCATAATCGATGGGTTCGGGGTTTTAATTTTGGTGTCCATTCACTTCGTCGTTACTCCATTCGTCAAATAAAAGTTTATGTATTTGTTCAATGTCCTTTTTACTTTCCAGATTGTAAAAATTCTTGTTTGTAACAATTCAATTCCGTAACAAGACAATTCTTGTCTGTGTTGTATTCTTTCTGAAGAAATAAAAATTCCGCTGACGACTAAATACAAAATATAAAAAGGTACTCGCATTGTATCCACTAGATACAATACCGTTTTAATTTTTATTAAAAAATTAAAATAAAAATGACTCGTCAAGCATTAACAAACAATGTAAATATATCAAAAACAAAAAAAAAATCAAAAATATAAAGTGTATAAAATTTACTAGAGTACTATCAAAGTATTTGCCCGATACACTATAGGCTTAACGACAATATACACTAACGTTGACAGCTCAAACCGTATTAACCTTATTCGTTATTACAAATTAAGATGATATTCGGAGAGACTGCCGCAGGAATGGTCCCGAAATTAATCGAATTCGACTGAGGCTTGTATTTGTTAGAAGGCGCGAGTACTGTAATTTTAAGTGAAATATTGACCTTTGGATCGAAAATTGATTCATTTTTCAAGGTAGTGTTCTGTCAGCTGTCAGTATTGTTTGGCAAACCATGACATCAAAATAATGAATCTGTTGGAGCTATGTTTCGTACGTTACGTGAAATGTATGGTCAATATAATTAATAAATTAATTGAACAATTCGAATCAAGTGGTTGTGGTTCTGATACTAAGAATCCAACTTGTTAAAAACGTATCGCTGAAAACATCGATGCTGTGAACCAAAGTGTAAATGAAAATTAATTACACATCATACTCAAGAACTTGGGCTTTCTTGTGGCACTACATGGGATATTCTTTATGAAGATTCGCATTTCAAAGCGTATAAAATTCAATTAACCCAAGAACTCAAACCAAATAACCATTGTGACGTGGAAATTTTACAGATTGAGTTTTAGAGCAACTTGAAACAGATCTGTTATTTTAAGAATCTCCAAATTGGCACGTAAGACTTCGAATACTTCCTTCTGATAAAATCATCTTCAAGATGTAAAATTTGGTCTACTTTAGAACTGATTTATTGCTGCCGTTCACGCTTTCGAAATCTTGGAACCTCACGACAGGTATTCAAAAGTCTTTGAAACACTTGCACAAACAATTACTGGGCCTTTACGCAGTCTTTCTTGGCACCGTCACCCGTAAATACTCCTATCCTCTTCGGAATTTTTGGAAAGATTTTGGTTTTAAATATAAGTTAACAACAAGAACTGATAAACATTATTCCCCACCATCCACCACCCACCATCCCACCCATCCCTTCCATTGGAGGGCACATGTTTCATCTCTTCGTGATTAGACTCATCAGGGTAGCAACATATGTTTTCTCTTGAAGAACAAAGAGACCCTATCGTCTGATGGTGGGTACATGTAGTGTTCAAATAAATTTCTTGGACTGCACCGAATGAGACAACAGTAGCCTAGTGTTAGTCCACCCAACTGCTTGGTAGTTGTAATATATATGTTAGAATTTTTCTTCCGGGTGTCAATCCGTTCGTTGATGGAATTTTCACATTCTTGACGATGCTGCCCCAAAATATCATATGGCATTTCCAAGTTTTTGCTCTCTTGGTAGACAGCTCTGAACTGAGCTATCTACTGAACTGAACTGAATACATAACTAATCTTCATATAACTGTAAATTAAATTTTCTGACAACCTCTGTTATAAGTTCAACCTCTATTAAGTTATATGAAGATCAGAACCAATCAAAGACAACAATACCCACGAAGAACAAATGCCAGATATTCTAGTGGAGGGGGTGACAAATGCTATGAAGGAAAGGACAGTGTAACTGCCGAAATGCTAAAAGCTGGTGGTCGGAATTTACGTAAAACACTAGCAAAATTATACTCAAAATGATTCAAAGAACAAAAAGTACCTGACTTATGGAAAAATGCAGAAGTGATCCTTTTACAGAAAAAAGGAGCACAGGAAGATTTAAAAAACTACCGCCCAATAAGCCTCCTATCAGTAATTTACAAAGTTTTCACTAAGATAATTTCTAAAAGAATATTAAGAAAACTGAATGATGCACAATGAAGAGAACAAGCAGGATTCAGAAGTGTATTTAGTACAATGGATCACATCCAGCTTGTACAGCGGCCATAGAAAGGCACGACGAATACACCATGCCACTGTGTTGGCTTTTATCAACTACGAGAAAGCATTTAACTTCATCTCAAAGTAGTCCATGACGGATACATTTCTAACCCAGGGGGTGGACAAATCATATGCAATTCACCTTGATCATCTTGAAGTTGGAATTAATGTAGAGCGAGGTGTACGGCAGGGTGACGCAATATAGCCTATTCTTTTCTCGGCCTGCCTTGAAGACGTATTCCGTTATCTGGATTGAGAACAGGATGATGTAAAGATCAATGGTGAAAACTTAAACCATCTGAGATCTACAAATGGTGTCGTTCTCCTTTCACAAGACTCAGAAGAGCTGCAAAGACGCATACAAGATCTTCAAAGGGCTGGCGAACCATTTGGCTTAAAAATAAACCTGAAAAAGAGTCAGGTTAGGTTCAATAAATTTGCTGAGGACAGAAGAATTTCAGTTTTAGAAAGGGATTTGGAGATTGTGGACCACTTTATATATCTTGGGCAGAGGATTCCAATGGAGGGGTATACCATCTGAGAGGTGGAACGGTATGTTTAATGTGACTAGCAGGCATTTGGCAGACTCAACATGGTGTTTAAGAGCACTCTCCCACTTTGTCTGAAAAGAAAAGTCTTTGATCAGTGCCGCCTGCTCGTTATAACATACGGAAGTGAAACCTGGATACACATATCGCAGTCAATTTAAAAACTTCGGGTAGCACAGAGGGGAATGGAAAAATGTATGCTTGGTATTACAAAATGAGACGGAAAGCCCTGTACATGGATCAGGAAACAAACGAAATCATTGGAAGAGTGAAGCAATTGAAATGGAGATGGGCAGGCCATATAGCAAGGAGATGGAACTACAGATGGACCACCGCAATCCTGGAGTGGACACCGCTTGATCAAAAACATCCGCGAAGAAAACTGATGGCACGATGGAGCGATGACATCGTTAGGTATTAATTCTTCTAATGGAACCTTTGGTGTGAAACACTAAATTTGACGAGATTTACCACTAAATACCAAAACACTAAATACTACACACAAGACTAAATATTCCGGAGTTTCTAGCCCTACAATCGGTTCTCCGGGGAGGGCAATCTTGAGAAGAGGTAAAAAACGCGAAGCAACAGACACAAAGAACTTAAAAATAGGTACGTGGAATGTGACCAGTATGTATGAGGCTGGTAAAGCCCACAATGTAGCACAGGAAATGAATAGATTGGACGTGGATATTTTGGGGATTAGTGAGACACGATGGCCAAGTGAGGGAATGACCAACATAGGGAACCATCATATAATATACTATTCTGGAAGCAAAGACACACGGCACAGAAATGGAGTAGCTTTTATGTTGAAAAAGGATCTGGATAAATCAGTATTAAACTTTGTCCCAATATCCGAACGAATTGCCTTACTACAAATGAAGTCAAATCACGCAACAATCAACATAATACAGGTATACGCTCCAACAGCGGATAAAGACGACCATCAAATAGAACAGTTCTATGAGGAAATAGACGACACACTCAAACTGACTAAAAGAAAAGATGTAACAATTCTTATGGGCGACTTCAACGCGAAGATCGGAAGAGGGAGAGTAGAGAGGGTAGTGGGTAGCTACGGATTGGGTATACGCAATGACAGAGGGCATCGGCTAATTCAGTTTTGCCAAGAGAAAGATCTGGTGGTTGCTAATACGTTCTACAATCTCCCACCAAGACGACTATACACTTGGACATCGCCGCAAGATAGTGAAAATCATATAGTACGCAATCAGATAGATTATGTGATGATTAATCAGAGATTCAGAAATAGTGTAAAGTCAGTAAAGACCTACCCAGGTGCAGACGTAAATTCCAACCACAACCCCCTAGTGGCAAGGGTGAATATACAACTAAAGAAACCAGCTCAAAAGTCGAGACGAAAACAAATTGATCTCAACGGTCTTAATGACGTAACCATCAGAGAGAAAATAAAATTGGAGATAGACAACAATCTTAGCAACTTAAATATGTCGGAGGATAACAATAAGAATTGGGACGACTTTAAAACGGCACTAATGGAACCAACAGAAAAATACTTGAAGAGACCCAAACCTAAAAAAGAACAAGGTTGGATTACAAATGAGATATTAAACTTAATGAATACAGGGAAAGCAAACACCAGCCTAACTATAAAAACATTCAGAAACAACTTCGCCAGAAAGTCAGAAAAGCCAAAGAAATATGGTTTACTCAGAAGTGCGAAGAAATAGAGATCCTACAGAAAAAACACGACCAGTTCAATTTACATAAGAAGGTGAAGGACTTAACGGGGTATCAAAGGAAAAGAACAAGATCATTTTTAGTGGATGAGAAGGGTCTAATTATAACAGACATAAAGGATAAACTTGTAACATGGACGAATTACACGAAATCCCTTTTCGCGGACACACGATCAGGACAGTCAGAGGAACCGGCTGAAGAAGACAGTGGTCCAATAATAACAACTGCAGAAATAAAATATGCATTACAAAATATGAAGACGGGCAAGGCAACAGGACCAGATAATCTACCAACAGAACTCCTCAAGCTCCTAGAGGACGAACATTTGAAAGTGTTACTGAGACTGTTTAATGAAATATACAGAACTGGTAAAATCCCAAAGGAGTGGCTTGTCTCCACGTTCATAACCATCCCTAAGAGAAACAAAGCTAATAAATGTGAGGATTACAGGACAATTAGTCTCATGGGACACACATTGAAATTATTTTTGAAGATCATACACCACAGATTATATTCAAAGTTAGAGGAACATATAGGCAACACGCAATTTGGTTTTAGAAAGGGCCTAGGAACGCGTGAAGCCCTGGTAGCATACAATATACTTATGCAACGAAGCCTGGATGTAAATAAAGATGTATACATATGTCTTATCGACTATAACAAAGCTTTCGATAATGTCAAACATGACATCATGATAAAATTGCTGAAAGACAAAGGTGTAGACACGCGAGATCGGATTAAGCTTGAAGCCGAAGACCTCGGATTAAGCTTGAACACGAAAAAGACAAAGTTCATGGTCATTACAAAGAAAAACATCAATAATGCAGAATTGCGTAGTCAGGGGGAGCAAATAGAACGAGTAAAAAAATACCGGTATTTGGGCACAACAATAAATGACAACAACGACAATACACCGGAAATTATTGCTAGAATAGAACAGGCAAGAAGTACTTTCGTAAGATTGAGAGGCGTCTTATGTAGCAAAGATTTGTCGCTGACTCTTAAACTAAGACTAATAAAATGCTACGTCTGCTCTGTACTCCTCTACGGAATGGAGGCATGGACATTAAACAAATATACACAGAATAAACTGCTATCCTTTGAAGTGTGGATGTACAGAAGGGTCTTAAGAATCGCCTGGACCAAGAAAGTAACAAACAAGGAAGTTCTGAATCGCGTGAATAAGGAAGAAAATGAGCTGCTGGCAGACGTGAAGCGACGTAAACTACAATATCTGGGTCACGTCATGCGCGGAGAGAAGTACCAACTGATACAAATAATTATGCAAGGAAAAATCCAGGGCAGGAGAAGCATCGGTAGAAGAAGGATGTCTTGGTTACGTAATTTGAGAGAATGGTACAACTGCAACTCCAACCAACTGTTCCGAGCGGCAGTGTCCAAGATCAAAATAGCTAACATGATTGCCAAACTCCGGACCGGAGAGGGGACATGAAGAAGAACCAAAACACTTTTTTGAACTGCTCGACGCACGTTTCGCTAACCATATTAGCATCATCAGGAGATGATTTAATCTAATTCTAATACTAAACTATGTTCTATTTATATGAGAACCATACCTAACGAAGCGTGTAAAAATTATGAACCGTGAAGTGTACTAAGCCTTACATTAATAATTGAAAAAGTTGACTGAAAGGGATCGGTCCTTTATCTCGGTTCATGATTTTCTTACATTTTTCTATTTGAATGCTTTCATAGCATCCAAAGCCCTATTATTAATAACATTTATAATTAGTCTTAAATTATTAATATCTATACTGTAATCATGTTCGATTGCATGTTGGGCAACACAAGATTTTTCATTTCTCCCATATCTAATGTGGGCAATATGTTCTTTACATCTTGTCAATATGGATCTTTTTGTTTGCTCAATATACCTTCGATCACAGTCTGGACAACTAATTTCGTAAATCCCCGACTTTTCATGCTGCTCTACTTTATCCCTTGGATTACCCAGAACTTCTCTTAATTTATTATATGGTTTGTACACAACCTTAATGTCCACTTTTTTCAAAATGTTGTCTAGTCCTCTTGTCAACTGGGCATCAAATGGTATTACCATGAATTTCTTTGTGTTCTGATCCTTTTGAAAAGTCGAAGATTCTTTCAATAATTTTCTGTACTTATGTTTTCTAATTAGTTTATCTACAATGTTCTTATTATAACCATTCACTTCAGATACCTCCCTAATTAATTTTAATTCTTTGTTATAATTTTCTTTATTTCAAGGAAAATTAATTAATCTATTTACCATAAAATTTAAACTAGCCATCTTAGTTTGGAAGCTATGATTTGAATCGTTAGAAATGTATCTCGAAGTGGTGGTGGTTTCTCTGAAAATATCAAAATCTAATCTATTTTTATTATTTCTACTGACTAACACATCCAGAAATGGTAAACTATCGTTGTTTTCGAGTTCATGCGTGAATATTATATTTTCGGATCTTCAAGTTTATCGTTAGGTATATTGGACCCGAGTGGCAGAGGAGAGCCCAGGATTGTGAATGTTTAAATTTTGGATATTATTAAGGATTAAGGAAACATTTGGTAGAGACAAACCTAAAGAGTCGTTAGCTAAATTTTTGAAGGAATTTTTCCTTACACTCTGTATATCTGTTGAATATTATTGTATCCAAATATACCTACACCATATTTGAGATCTCTTTTACCTAAAAAACTGCTTTCATTTATTAAGTTAAATTAAGCTGGTTAAAGCTACCTAAATTAGCTATTACTCTGGAGTGTAAATACCATATGTCGGTCTAAAACCATAAATCAATATTAACTCAAAGACATGTCCGGTCACCCAAACAGCCGGATTTAATTAAGTTAATGTTAAATTTTACTCCTATTAAAAGCAACAAAACGTAAAGCATTGGTTGAACCCTTTTTACCATCGTCTTAATTTGGGCTTCGTCCCTCAAACAACATGAACCAATTTTAGCAACCCGACACTTCGAAATATCAGAAATTATATATTTTTCATTGCAACAAAAACGAATGGATGGGAACTAAGCTGAAGATCATTAAATAATATTCTGATCCTCTCTAAATGCGGTGAAAATAATTACTTTTTAGTTTATTCTACTTATTATTTATCCTTTTCCGGTACATAGTTTACATTGTATGACCTGTTAATTGATTCATTCATCACTAAGCTAATTGGAAAGTTCGCGTAGCGATATCTATTAAGCAGTAAAAGAACTGTACAATGCTACATTTTGAAGTTTCATACTTGATATGAACATATGTGAAGTTTCAAGTCGATTCGTCAATAAAAAAACAGCATCTTAAAGAAACGTATCAGTGATATATTTTGAAATGGAAAATATTGGAAGTCGTGCAGTGATTACATTCTTTATAAAAAAAGGTTTAAAGGCAATGGAAATGCATAATGAAATGGTAAATATATTAGGGGAGTCTGTCCCTTCAAAAACAATGGTGTGGACAGGTGAGTTTCAAAGTGGTTGATCAAGATCCTCGTTCTGGACAAACAATTAATTCTATACATGATATGGTTATGGATGACAGACAAATGACTTAGTGAAATTCCTAAACCCATGGACATTGCAACTGAACGAGTGTTTCATATAGAAAAAAGAATTGGGTTTGAGAAAGCTGTATGCAAGATGGGTGCCGCACTTTTCCGCACTTTTCTACAAGTCTGCTCTCGAAAAATTGCTCGTAACAAACCAGACAAGCGTGCGTACTCGTCCTCTTCTGAATTTGATTGAAAAAATTCCATCCTAAATTGTGATTATAATCATTAGTACAATTATCAATATAAGTAATGTTAATTAGAAAACTTTGTGTAGAATCATGCACAAATTAATTGATGATTATTAATTTATTAAAGAAAAATTTGATTTTTTGCTATGAACATCTAGTGGGGCTAGTTGAGCAAGGATTGAACGCGCGTTGCTCAGCAAGTCCCAGTTGAGGCATCAAAATAAAAATTAGGTTATAACAAAAATCATAAGAGTTAACAATAAATAACCATCTACAATCGAAGAAACAATAATTAAGTAATATTTAATTACTTACGTGGTCATTATTAAGCGTTTTTATACGAGTATAGTAGAAAAAATATAATGACCTGTAATATATTTTTCTACGCCGAAAAAAAAACAAAGGGCTCTCTTATTTAATCGGAGCACCAGCTAGCAATTGACAGTCACGCTATGTATTCCCCTCCCATAACCTTTCCTCTTCCTTTCGCCATTTACACTTTTGTTCTAGGTTGCTTAGTTTTCAAGATATTTCGATTGAACAACTTGCCCCTATGATCAACTAGCCCCTTTCTACTCTATTACTCAAACCCTTTGGATCAATTGTATGCAAAAATTTATGAGAAATGACGGTGAATCGACCCACAGAGGTGTTCTTGCAAGGTGAAATTGAAGCAGTTACACTACGAATTGTTCGAGCATCCACCATATCCACTAGATATGGCCCCCTCTGACTTTCATCTGTTTTCGAACTTCAAAAAAATCCCCCGTGACAATTTTTTTCATCAAATAAAGAAGTTATAGCAGCCGCGGATGAGTATTTTGAAGGAGTTTTTAAAAATCACTTTAGAGGTAGATTAAATTAATTGGAGAACCGCTGGAAAAGAATTATTGAGCTTAAGAGAGAATATGCGGAAGAATAAAATCATTTTTTTCCACTTGATTCTAACAAATCTACGTAATTCCCAGAGATATGTTCCAGTAAGTGATTGAAAATTTCACTTCCAGGCTATGCGAGTGTGGAGAAGCGGATAGTGCACATTTATGGATGTTTTTTTTTTCACAAATAAAAATTCAAAAATTATTCTGTTATTTAACAACTATCAAAAACGAAAAACATTCTAATACATATCTGCTACTTTATATCGACCAAAATATACAAAATAACACATTCAATGAAATGTGTTTGTCATCAAAGATTCTATCTTTACAAACATTATAGCCTAACATATATAGAAACACTCCAAAACAACCCATAAAATGACGGAAATTAATTTATGAATTAATTATAATGCCACTCTATACAAACTGAGTACCGGAAAAGGGTAAATATCGAGTAAAATAAAGTGAAAAGCGAATAGTCTCACAGTGTTTAGACAGGTAATGAAAATATTTGCCGGAATTTTCGAGAAGAAGGTATCAGGATCTCAATCTAATTATGTTCGTTTATACGCCTCTTTTACAATGAGAAATATTAAAAGTGGTTTTAATTCGGCGGTCGGGTCTCTGGAATTGGTTCGTGTTGATTGTGTGTGGAGGATAAAATTAAGACGAACACATATTGTTGGTTTAATAAGGTTAAAATTTAACAGTAAACGAATTACGAGGGGTGGTGGATTATTACGTGTACTTGCTCAGAAATAAATAACATATTTTCGAAATAATCTTGTTTTATTCCAGATAACCATATGCATTGTTCAAAATATAATTTAAAAAAACAACAGTCCCTTTTCTGCAAATTACGATTACTCTATCAATCAATTGCAGTAATGTCCGAATGATTGTGACGTGTTCATGTATTTTTTTCTTTATTTGATCACTGAGAAATTTGTCTCCGTTTGGTTTTTTGTTTATACACAGAGATTCTTTATTTACATAAGAACAGATATTTTTAATATTTTTTGAGTTTTAGATCGTGGCGAAATACCCAAATAAAGAAAAAAATATATGAACACGCCACAATCGTTCAGGCATTACTTAGATTACAGGTATGGGCCTGAGATTTGTTTCTTATTTAGATATTTAGAAAGTAAATATATTAAACTATAACATTCTGAAAACAGCTTAACATTTATTTACAAATGTAAAGAATGTGACATAATACCAAAAGGTTTATGTTTACGTATACCATATGACACAAACAGAAGCATATATATTTTACATAGGGCTAGTTTAGTACTAACCAACAACTAAAGACTGGCATTGATAATACATTACAACAAATATACGAAAAAGTAACTGAAGTAGATTTTAATCACATTTATAATAGCGTCTATTCCAGTTACATATATCACTTCAATATCCAAAAACATACTCACATTAAGAAGTTTAAAAATTTAATTATTGAAAAACAAGGAACAAATAAAAAACATATTAATACACATACAGACAAAAATTTCATTAATAACACTGTAGTTAACTTTTCAAGTAAAATAAACTAAAATAATAAAAAAATGCTACTAAAATAAAATGTTCCTAAAGTAGACATTATTTCAGTAGTAGAGTCTGTTGCTCAAAAATTACCTTTGGAAAGTGCAAATGAATACCGAATCAGATTAAAACTTATCTTAGAAAAATAATTTAAAAGCAAATCAAATTTATACCATGTGGAAAGGTTAGTTATAGATAAATTAAAAAGACACATTTATTAAAATATTGCCATATCATAGCAACGTAGCCATATCATAGCAACAAAGGTAACGCCACAGTTATTCTGGACATTACAGAATATAATAACAAAATTAAAACTTTAATTGATGAGGGAAATTACACTAAAATACCTACAGATTCAACATTAAAAATAGAGATACAAATTTACAATACATTATATAAACACAAACGTGAATTTACAGATCTAGAAACATCACAACTTACACCACATTATAGT
This sequence comes from Cosmopolites sordidus, assembly GCA_031761425.1. NCBI lineage: Eukaryota > Metazoa > Arthropoda > Insecta > Coleoptera > Curculionidae > Cosmopolites > Cosmopolites sordidus. Next base: position 79,031 of record JARFXV010001423.1, read on the forward strand.
AAACTACCTCATTTCTATGGTCTACCAAAAGTACACAAAACTAATATACCACTTCGCCCTGAATTTTTATTAAACATTACTAATGTACCAGTTGATCAATCACTTTTAATAGTTAGAAAAAGATTAGAACATGACACAACATTAAAGGACCGCACTAAACTAAACATAAATACGATTTTGGAATTACTAACTCTGTGCTTAAATACACATATTTTCAATTAGAAAATGATTATTATCAACAAAATTTCGGAATGGTAATGGGTTCTTCTCTTTCTCATTTGATCAGTAATATCTTTATGGAGGAATTCGTGGATGACATATTAAGTAAATCTCTTAAAAAGCCATTAATATGGCTTAGGTATGTTGATGATATTTTTGCTATATGGCAACATAGCATTGACGATCTAAATATTTTTTTACAAGATATAAATTCTCGAGAGCCTACAATTAAATTTACTTTAGAGATGGAGAAGAAGAATAAATTGCTATTCCTCGACACTTTAATATTAAAACAAAAAAACACATTAAAAACTACAGTTTACTGAAAACCGACAAACACAGATAGGTATCTCAATTTCTCTTCCAATCACTCAAAATCAGTCAAAATAGGAATAATTAAAAGTTTAACAAATCACATCAAAGGCATTTTAATAAAAAACAATTATCCAAAACATTTCATAGATAAATCTTTTTAAACTTTTAATACCAGACAAAACAGACACGTTATTAATAACAATAATAATAACTCCCAAACAATTAACCTCACAATTCCTTACATCCGCGGTATTTCTGACACAATTAAAAGAGTAGGAAATAAATACAACATAAGAACGACATTTAAAACAAAAAATACTCTTAGATCTCTATTAACAAAAACTAAACCAAACAACACACAACAAAATAGCTAAAATGTGGTTTATAAAGTTCCCTGCGAATGTGGCAAATTTTACTTAGGTGAGACATCTAGGCCGTTAGATATTAGAATAAAAAACCTTCTTAGAAAGAGCGATTTAAATAAATCTAGAATTTGTCAACACGCATGGGAATCGGGTCATAAAATCAATTGGAACAATTCCAAAACGGTATTAAAAGAATCGGTAACAAAATACAGAAGATTAAAACAAACCGATATAATTAATTTAAATAAAAATAACTGTATTGCTATGCCTTCGGTAGATTTAAATTCACATGTATTTCAATTCATAATCACAATCACACAGTAAACCTCACCTATCTATATTTTTTTTGGTAGTATGTCACTGTCATTAAAAACTAATTGTCAATGTAAGTATCATTGACATGCATACAAATATATTTACTTCCTATCTGTTCAGAATTTATAGAAATTAATATAATTTATTTTTAGATTCGTCTTGAAAACGGGAGGAGAATACTTCCCGAAACGTTAACGTTAAAAGTTTGTATATTTTTTTTAGATCATTTTTATATTTTTAATTTTTTTTTTTTTCGTTAGGCAAATTTATTACAAAAAGAATCACTGAGAAATTTGTCTCCTTTTCGTTTTTTGTTTTTACCCAGAGATTATTTGCATAAGAACAGATATTTGGGATATTTTTCGAGTTTTAGATCGAAAAAAACCTAAATAAAGAAAAAATAATCAATTACAATCACGTTCATTGTATATTTTCAGGTTTTTTTAATGATTTTTTAAAAGAAAATTTCAGAAATATATTATTATTAGTTAGAACTAAATAAGGACAATACTGATGTATAGCAGCGCAGTACAATATTAATGATAGTACGATGACTAAGAAAATAAGGTGCATATAAAGCGTTTTCCTGGTTGGCTTTCTAGGATTTTCATTTTATATTTCTATTCTTATTCATACTATGTTCACTTTGGGTTGAAAATTTTGAAATTCACTTTTTTTTTAAATACGATAGACAACCTCGATAGATAACCTCTTACAGTTATTAACCTACAACCATATATTCCTTTACTTCTTGCTAGTTCTTTTAAAACTAAAGTCAAATGGGAACCATTGTAACGTCCCAATTTTCACTCAGCAACGTTTTTTTCACAGAGCAAATAAAAGACACACATATCGTCACCTAAGTATTGCAGTGCGCCAAGTTCACTTTTTTGTTATTTCTTTAAAACATATGATTTCGTAAGTTGCACCATAGGACTGCTAAGATGTCACTGAGTCCAAATCCGAACAAGGTATAGAACAGTGAAAATTCAATCTGTGCTTTACTCTCCATCAACTGTCCAACAAGTCCATCATTGGTAACAAAGGTGTCAATATTTAAACCACGTGATAAATTAATATCTACCACCAAATTTTCAACAGCCAATTCAATATTTAAATATTTCCTTTTTAAGCCCAAAAAGGACAAATACAATTTTGGCGAATCTGTAAAAAAATGACCGTCAATTAATTCAAACAAATGAATGGTTTATTTCATGAAGCATCAGCCAGAGATAATATCGATAAAATAAAACTTTTTCAAATTGCGATTAAAAACAAACTGATTTTGATTAAAATAGAAAAAGAAAATATTTTTGATTTTCAGAAATACACTCAGTCATTTTCATTCAACCTAGTACCATACTCCCAAGTAAAGCATATTCATGTACAATCGAGTTCAATGTATCAATATCTTATCCAGGAATCTTACAGAAATAATTTTAGCTATGAGAATTAAATAGTACATACCTTTTTAGGAGTTAAGAGCTATAAATATAGCTAACGAAACTATGGAGGATGTATTAGATAAAAAAATCAACCCTATATCGCTAAAACCTGTTAAGGTCCAAGTAAAAAAGGAATTATTTACAAGATAATGTTTATATGAATTCTCTTTTGAAGTAAATTATCTTTTTTTGTAAAATATAAATGGAATGGACAATTTTTGAATGAAATTAATTTTTTTTGTTCCAAGTCCAAACTAAATTTTCAAATATCTCAAAGAAATGGAAATATTTTCGTTCTTAATATATCTATACTAATATATAAATCTACAGGTGTTTACGGATGTTCCGTTATAACTACTTAACCATGCATCCGATTGACTTGAAACTTGGTGTCCATGTAGAAAATACATGTACTTAATGGATAGGATTTATATAAGTGTTGGACTCCCTACACCAGTTGCGGGGGCGTTAATGATGAGAATCGCTAATTATCTGATTTTATAGCTTATATAAACTTATTATTAAAATGAAAATTTGAAATGAATTTTTTCTCTCTTGGTCAAACTCCTAAAGCGGTTGTGAGGGCGCTAATGATCAAAAACGCAAAATTTAAAATTTCAGCTTTTATCAACTTATTAATGATTATTATTATTATCATGTACATTAATTACTATTATTATTAATTTTAATACATTACCACTAATCTCTAAATCCCTTCCTAAAACTGAAATTCTTCTGTCCTGAGCGAAGTTATTGAACATAGCCTGACTCTTTTTCAGGTTTATTTTCAAGCCAAATGGTTCGCCAGCCCTTTGCAGTTCTTGTATGCGTCTTTGCAGCTCCTCTGGGTCTTGTGAAATGAGAATAATATCATCTGCAAATCTAAGATGGTTTAAGTTTGCACCATTGATCTTTACACCATCCTTTTTCCAATCCAGTTTAATATATATATATATATATATATATATATATATATATATATATATATATATATATATATATATATATATATTTATAAATTAAAGAAAAAAAAGGAGAAAAGAAGGAAGCGTGGAATAATTAGATTAAAACGAAAAATTAGTTTCCCAGCATTAAATTTGTAAGATATTTATTTCAACTTTTTATATTGAATTTTCGATTGTCAATCTCAAGATAGTTTTTAATTATTTCCAATTATTTGTTGTAGTCACAAATACCTAAAAAGGAAAGTCCAAATTAAATTTGGTAACGCCTAAATCAAAGTATATGAAAGCTAAGCGTGCATGTAAAAGTCAAGATGAAACGGAAGATAGATTACAAAAAGAACAAAAATGGAAAGAAGATTTACGACGTATGAAATTAAAAATTGGAAAGTAAAAATAAATTGTGGTTTTTCGTATGATCCTACAGTTGATTATAAACAAGAATCAAAATTAAGTTCAATGACAAAAATTTGTAGTTATTGAAAAGCATTAAAGTTGATTGGTGAATGTGAAGGTTTATGCTGTTCAGCTGGCAAAATAAAACTAGAACCTTTGCGACAACGTCCAGAGCTATTAAAATCGCTACTTCATGGAACACATGTAAAATCAAATGCATTTTTAAAATCTATCAGACCTTACAACAATGCTTTCCAAATGACATCATTCGATGCAATGAAGAATATGTCGTTTTAACTAATAAGTACGTGGGGCTCATGAACGATTTGCGGCCAATCGAAACTATCATCGAAGAAGATGAGATAGACGACAAAGATTAAATGTTAGGAAGATGAAATACTATATTTGAGGGCACTATATGTAATCTTGATTTAAGACGGGAAGGGGAAGTTAAATTTTTTTTATAAAGAAACTGTAATAATGACAATAAATAATAATGTTAATTTTAAATGCCCAGCGAAGTGGGCGGGTATAGCTAGTAGATAATTATTTTCCTTAAACTGTCTCTCGTTAGTGTCTGATATTGGGATTATGTTAACCTAAACTTTCCGAACTTCAGTTTTACTTTTCAGTAGTTGGTACCAATGCTCAGGTCCAATGCTCAGATGACGGTATGTCAAACTTTATAGTTGTTTCCATAGCAAACTATTTATTATGTCAACTATTTATTAACACATATTGACATAATAAATAACTATTTGTTATATCAACTATTTATCGACACCTCTTTGTACCATGATCAAAAAGTAGAGTGCTTTTGTTTCCAAAATTAGCATTCTTTACGTATCGATACAATTAATATGACAGTTCTTGTCATTTGACATAAGTTTTCTGTCATTTCGCTTCTTAAGTTAGAAATTATAGCGTCTTTGGTAATGGTTAATAATTTTTGTCGACGATTTTTTTTAATAGACACATTTATGAGGCAAAGAATTTGCAATATTTTGTTTAGAAACCGAAATTTATTATAATGATAATAATTTAAACACTTGGTATTTGTTTCAAAATACATTCAAAATATTCTCTTACATGTTTCGGACTCACGACCATTCTCAAAGAGGTCTGTGGACAATTTAGGTTGTAACTACTTTTCCTGCTGTTATATTAATATAGTTCTTATTTGAAAAAGGCACTGTGCGTTGAAATAATTTTAATACAAGTTTTAGTAATTGCGAAATTTAGATATAAGTCTTAATTTGTATATTTAAAATGAATTTCAATCAGGTATCGGTTACCTCAGTTAAGATTATTCTTGGGTATTAAGCTAAAGAATCAATATTTCGAAACATCGCTAACCTAATAAATGGAAACCTGGTTTCCATGAAAAAAGAACTGTCTGTCGACTAAACCCTCCGAAAATCCCAATGAGAACAAATGATCTTTATTTGCAAATATTGGAATATTATAAACAAGAAAGGATTGAAACAAAGGGAACGGCATTGTAAAATAACTGTCAGAAATGATGAATGTATTATCGACGAGCCAGAGTAACTGAAGGATGAGGGAATGGGGGCTTCGAAAGTGCGTCTCGGGAGGATGTCGAGGCCCCAGAAATAAAAACGCTATTAATCATAAGGAAAAAGAAACCCACCTATGATGAGAAATTCGCAGCAGAATAATAATTGACGTTTTTGAAAGTTTCCCTGCTTTTGAAATGAGCTCGAAAACGAATGCGAATGGCAGAGAGACGAATATTAATTTATTTAGGATCGTTTTCGGTAAAAGGATTTGGATAAATGACGTTTTTGATGAGAGTTTTGGAGGTTAAATTTAAATTTAGCTTACCCTGGACCAACACGTGTTCACTAAATTTCCAGCCTTGAAAGAATATTGGGTAAAACGCGTAAGAGGAATTAAGAGAATGCTTTGAAAGGAGGGAAGCGATGTTTATGTGGATTTTGTTTGTACTGGGTTGATGCAAAAGCTCGCCCCATCAGCGCTAGATGGAATTACATCGCTCATTCGAAGTATTATCTACTTTGTTCGTGTAAACTTTTGATATTGTTTAGCAAAAGTAATTTTAGCGAAAAAAGTTATGTTATTTGGTTGGTTTAATAATAAGAAGCATTGATATGAAATCAACTAGTCAACAGTGTCAAGAAGATTACGTCAATCTGGAATGGTTAGCAAAGCCGATGATAATTGAGCAAACATCTGGCCGTTATTTTCTATTGAAGCGTAACAAAATTGATCCATTTTTAAAACAGATGGTTACAGATTATGAAAAATTGATTATGTATAATAATGCTAAGGGTAAGAGATTATGGCGTTAGTCCGGAGATGCCCTTTCAATCAGCGCAAAAGCCAGTTTACGTCTGAAGAAGGCTACCTCTTTGGTGGGACTGGAAGGCAATCGTTCAGTATGCCTATTAGCTAAAAGCGAAACCATTAAACTGGAGAAATATTGATCACAATTAGGTAGATGCAAGCGAACAAGAAGTGGCATGAAGTAGCCAACAGAAAAAAACATTGCTTCCCATCGAGACAATGTTAGATCACGCGTGGCATTTGGCACAACTAACTTATAAAACTTGACCCGCTGCTAAAACAAAAAACTAATAAAAAATGACAAAGGTGTCAAATGTCTTATGTAGTCAGCTGAACTAAAAATTAGTCAACGTTCTACCAAAGGCTTGAAAATACATTTGAAGACTAAACACAATATCGATATCGGTTCTCGAAACGATGACACTGGAGAAGAATCCTTACCAGTAGTACCAAAGAAGAAACCCAAAACAATGGACAGTTTTCTTATCAAAGAAAACCCCATGGACAAAATGATCTCTAGATGGTATGTAAAGACGGATTCATCTTAAGTTCCTTTTGCACATCTACGGATTTAAGAAATTTATTTTATAAAAGCGGTCACAAACTACCCAATTCGCCAAATACAATACGATCTGTCGTAACAAATTTTTGTGACACAGTTAAAGCTGACGTGATTATTTAATTTGAAAGTCTCAAGAAAGGAACACAGAGATTTTCACTCACATTTGACGAATGGACGTCACAAAAGAATCATCGATACTCAAATATCAACGTCCACCAGAAAGAAAATCATTTTAATCTGGGTTTGGTCCGAATACATGACTCAGCTACCGCAGGACATTGCAATAGCTTGATGAAAGAACGCCTCACTAGTTTTGATGATGAAGGTTGGCAGACTTTTGCGTTGTTCCCAGCAGCTTTGTTTTACACACGGCTTACAACTAGTGGTGGTTGATGCACCGTATAAGAAAAGTAATTCTTCAATATCAGAATGTCCATCAGCAGCATTTACGAAGGAATCTGATAATGATGATAACGATGATATGGGCGCCAATGAACAAGGGTTGACTGTAAATATAAATTCACTGCCACTTGAAATGATTTCTACAACATATGACTATCTATTGAAGAAAGTACGGAAAGTGGTCAAGATTTTTAAGCGGTCACCAACTAAAAATAACGTCTTACAAAAATATGTAAAAGAACAAGAAGGCCCTAAAAAAGAATTGGCATTGATATTAGACTGCCGTACTCGCTGGAATAGTCTTTCGAATATGTTAGAACGATTCTACAATTTGAAGAATTGTATTGATAGAGCATTAATCGATATTGAAATTTAATATGAGATTAAATTCAGCGATAATGAGTGGTTCATAATTAAAGATCTCATTGCTAACTTGCAGCCTTCTAAATTAGGAGTTGAGGCACTTTGTAGGCGAGAGTCAACGCTTATCACTGCGGACACAACAGTTCGATTTATTTTGGATAAATTGCAACAACAAAACACGGTGTTGAGTGACCAGTTGTCACAGTCTCTACGTGAACGTATTCAAGAACGCCGCACTGATTTAACAGGAGTTGTGATTTATTTGCAAAATCCGAAAAAGTACGACGAAGAAGTCAAAAATACAGATCGCATACATTCTTTATGCCAAGAAAAGTTGCAATACGCCAAGAAATAAAGAAAATAATAGAAAGAGTCGTAGTTCAAGACAATGAAACATATGTAGATAACATCTTGGAAAATACACCTACAGCTGGAACATCTGCTACTGATACAGATCCTGCTCTAACGCTAAAAGAAGAATTAGAAAAACAGCTTGAACAAGAAAAATAAATATTTAAGAAAAGGCCAGACAACAAGCAAAAGAATTTTGAGAAAATTTTGAAGAAAGAAATGACGTTCTTTAAGTCCGACGGTATCAGAGGAGAGTACCTGACGCTCGCCTATGAATATGTCCTAACGGTTCAGCCTACTAGCGTAGAAGCCGAGAGAGCGTTTTCAGAATATTTTTGCAGTTCCCTCAGAAGCAGCCTCGGAGATGATACAATAAATAGCATTTGCTTCATAAGAGCGTATTTTGAAAAGTTATCACCATAGGTTGTAGGCTATTATTAGTCATTATATGAATAAGACTGAATTAAAAATATAAAACTGTTGTTAGGAGCAAGGGTAAAATTAAACAAAACTATTAAACTATGGCAAATATTTAAAGATGAATCTAAGAAAATAGATTGCTAATTACTTATACTTAATTAATAGAAAAGAAATAATTTATGTTGCTTAATGTAAGAAATGTTTAATAAAAGTTGATTTTTACACAAAAATCTGTAGTTTCAATATGATTTTATAACATAATTTCAAATGCGGGATCCCGCGTGGTCCCGCGCGGGATTGAGTAATCCCGCATATCAATCCCGCGGGATTCAATGGGCTGCGAGATTGCAATCCCTAATCGAAATGCATCTTAATAATTAAGTAAGCGGCTATCACTGTTAAACTTTGTCTTTGACGTTTCGTAAAACTGGACCATTTACGCAATAAAGTCTAGATTTTTACTTTTAAAGTACAAAATGACCCATTATTCCATCGAAGAAATAGCGAATATGCATTTTATGTGCGGGAAGGCGAATGGGAACGCGTCTGAAGCGTGCAGAGGCTTTTCCGCGGAGAGTACTTCCTTGTCCAGAAAGATTTACAAACCTGTATAGAAGACTATGCGAAAAGGGATCTTTCATGCCTTTCGAACATGACTGTCGAAATGTCGGGACACCAGATCTGTAGAAAATGAAGAAGGTGTTTTAGAAAATATACCAGGAAATCCAGGAATAAGTGTCAGACGAATTGCTGTTCAAGAAGACATTCCTAAAAGTACCGTGTGGGAAATTGTTAGAGAGCAACGCCCTATCCAAATTATTTGGAGAAAGGGCAAGCCTTAAAACCTGATGACCTGTCACAAAGAATCCAGTTTTGCCAATGATTAAGGAAGTATTTGCGTTTAAATGAAAATTTTATACAGAACATTCTCTTTACAGACGAAGCTATGTTCAAACGCAATGAAATTATTAATTCTCGAGTCGGGGCATCAGGATAAGTTTTTTATCAACTTCTAAGCAGGGATACTAGGGAATTTTTTGCTTGGACAACAACCGTTTAAATGGACAACAATATCTGAACTACTTGGAAAACTATTTGCTGGACCTGGATGGATGGAGATGTACCATATCAGTTCAGATATGGCAAACTTTTTATGCACGATAAGGCTATGCCTCATTTCTCTGCAAAAGTAAGAGCGCATTTAGATCGGTTATATCTAGGATGATGGATAGGACATGGTGGACTAGTACATTGGCCACCACGTTCCCCAGGTTTAAATCCTCTCGATTACCTTCTGTGGGGATGCTTGAAGGTATTGGTCGTTGCTATCCTGATTGGCACTGTAGAGGAATTGCAGCAATGTGTATTTACTGCTTGTGATAATATCAAAAATAAACCTGGTATTTTCGGCAGGGTAAAATCTTCTATGAAGACCCTGTAATCCTTTTACAGGGTGCATTGAGATGAATAGAGGTCATTTTCTACATCTGTTGTGAATATGTGCTAAACCCTTAATATTAATTAGTCTTCACAAAACTGTTTTCAGTTTAATAATACGTTTTTTCAACAGCGAGAGGGGACCGCAATGGGGAATCCATTATCCCCCTTTTTAGCCAATCTATTCATGAGCGGGTTTGAGGGCGAGGCAAAAAGTTGTTTCAATTATTTCCCGAGAGTGTGGCTAAGGTATGTGGATGATATTTTTGCTGTTTTTGATACAAACGTTGACTCTATAGACAATTTTATCTCAAAACTAAATAATCGATTTCCTTCCATCAAATTTACATTTGAAATTGAAAACAATGACAGATTACTATTTCTAGATGTATTGATTATTAAAAATAAGGATAATTGTCTAGAGTTTGACATATATAGAAAAAATACCACTACATTTAGATATATTCCTAACGATTCTTATCATTGTATTGGTCATAAAATGGCTAGTTTCAATTTTTTAATACATAGACTACTCAATTTTCCGCTTAATAACCAAAGATATGAAATGTTCCCTCGTTAGTTGATAAGATAATTAGAAAACATAGATATAATGTTTTAGTTCGTGAAAACTCGACTTTTCAATTGGAAAAAGACACCTCAATATTTGTTTCATAACCTTTTCACCATAATTTAACGCGTGGCTTAAAAAATGTTTTTAAGAATGTCAATCTAAAACTGGTATACAGTGCTGGTTTAAACTTACGACATTTATTAGGTAATTCTAAAGATAAAACTCCTCCAATGGAAAGGTCGGGTATTTATGAAATTTCTTGTAAGGATTGCGATCAAAGGTATGTTGGGCAAACGAGAAGATCAGTCGGAACAAGGTTCAAAGAACACATAGCTCAATTAAGATACAATAGGCCCGATAAATCTTGTGTTGCTCAACATATTTTTGAGAATGATCATTGCATAGATATCAATAATTTAAGATTAATAAAACATGTAACAAACAATAGACAATTAGACGCTTATGCGTACCAGTAGTATGAACAGATACAACGGTCCTATTCCTTCGAGTTCTCTGTTTCTACTGCTCTAGGTCCTCACTTGCTATTGGTCATGGTTAGCGAAACGTGCGTCCTGAATATAAAGATAGTGTTTTGGTGTATTGTGAAAAAATTTTTGTAATAAAAGTTTGTTAGTTCATATAATCGTGCATCGATTTAGAAAAAGTCTGGTACGCCCCTGACTAAAATATTCAATTATTAACACAAATAATGTTTTTCCGTTCCAACTTATTGAAGTGTTCCGAATTTCACGACTTTAGTATAAACCGTTTCGAAAATATTGCGAAAAAAAATTGAGCTCTAGCCCCTTTAAGATGCTATTTTTAGAGTACATTTATAGGATTTTTTTTATATTTTAATCCCTAGAGTCATCTCCCAAAATATTTCGACGTTATTTCCAGACACTCTGTATATAATCTAATAGAATATAATAATATTTGCACTGTGAGTTACCAGAATAACGCGATAATTTTTTATCTAGTACTTTAATAAAACCTTGTTTCCATATTCTTTCAAATTACTAAACTATTATCAAACAATTTGTAGCTCAGACTTTTTGGGAAAAACATAAAAGCCAAATAAACATTATCCATTAGCTTAAAACTATACGCCTATAACATTTCCGTTCCTGGTCTATAAAAAGACAATTTCATTAAATTTTGTGGAAGACTGGGTATTCAGGCGACTGCCGGTCGTTTAATTTGCAGAATGGATCATTATAGCTGCGAGCGGACACAATGTGAGTAAAGTGGCTTTTTTCGAAGCCTACAAATACTAGAAGCAGGTCGATGTACCGCTTAACAACACTTCATTTGCATAGCTTGCCAGAACATAAATCAGCGGTGTATAAATATGAAACATAAAAAAGGATTAAAGTTTCCACGCTTTTGGATTAATATTGCTCAAATTAAAAAGTATAATTAGAAAGTCAATTAAAACCCAAACTATAAATTCATCACAATATCGATCAGACAGACCTTCCAATTTAGATTTGATTTTCGGGAATAAAAGAAAATTACAAGTCCTATTTTCACACAAAACTCGTTCTAGATTGTTTTGACAATAACGTTATAAACTAAACAGTATAGAAATTTCAAAAAAATCATATAGAAATAAGTTGATTCTTTTTCAGTGTTTTTTTATATTTATTTGAAGTACAGTAATCTCTCGACAAATGTAAAATATGTACATATGTGTGTAATACACTATATATATATATATATATATATATATATATATATATATATATATATATATATATATATATATATATATATGAATATAGATTCATCACAACACATATACAGAAATTCCACACAAAAAAGATCAAGGAATCCAACATAAAGGAGGAATGGGAAAACGAACAGGCAGATACATGGAAAAAATTCCACAAAATATACACAAAAAGCACAGGAACTGATCCCATTGAAAAAGAACAAAAAACACCCTTGGTGGGACTCGGAATAGGAAAGTGCATTGTAGCGATGCACACAGGAGTACAACATTAAAAAATCGCCAGAATTTCAACAGCTTTTTGACGTGACTAGAAAACAGGCCGCAAAGGTTATCAGGCAAACTAAGAGGAAGTACATGAAGGAACAACTAGAGCCTATAGAGGAGAATTTCCGCAATTATAACACGAGACACTTTTATAGGACTTTTGCAAAAGAAATCCGTGGATACACACTACAAAATCTTTGCTTCAGCAAGCGGAATGGGAGATTAGCGCTAACCAATCAGGAGAATTGTCAGGAGCTGGCACACTATTTCTCTGATCTCCTCAACTGCCCTAATCGCTACACAAGATTCCCCAAGGAAAATTGTATCTATACCCACTCAGAATCACCACCACCAACACAGGAAGAAATCTACAGGCACATACGCAAACTAAAGAATAACAGATCATCCGGTGAAGATGGTATCACCGCGGAACTATTTAAAAACCTCGGACCAAATTCACTGCAGGAACTTACGCAAATTATCACGAACATTTGGCAAACAGAAAAATTACCAGATGAATGGAAATGTGCTCTTATCCACCCGCTGCACAAGAAGGGAGACAGAACAGATATGAACAACTACAGAGGAATCTTCTTACTACAAGTCACCTACAAAATCCTGTCAGCATGCCTTCTCCAGAGAACACAAGAACAATTAGAACACAAAATTGGCGAGTACCAGGCAGGCTTTCGCCCTTGTTGCTCATGCACTGAACAAATATTTAACCTAAAAACTATACTGAAATACAAAGCTATCAGGAACGTCCCAATCATCTGCACGTTCGTGGACTTCAAGAAAGCATACGACTGCATCGACCGAAAATCTTTGTTCAACGTCCTAGAAGAACAAGGACTCGACCCCAAAACACTACGATTACTCAAGCAGACACTGACTGACACAACCTCTAAAGTAAAATTTATGGGAGAAATTTCCGAACCCTTCCTGATTAAAACTGGAGTACGCCAAGGAGATGGGTTATCCCCACTCCTCTTCAACCTGGTCCTGGACAAAGTCATAAGGGAATGGGAAAAAAACTGAAAAATCAAGGACACTGGAAACCAATACGACTCGGACGACTGGCTTTCGCAGATGACCTAGCCATACCCGCAAACAATGAAAAAATAGCAACCAAAGAGATCGAAGTCCTCAAGGAATGTGCAGAGAAAGTTGGCCTTCAAATCTTCTTTCAAACCCTTTCAAAACCGAATTATTCTGCTCAAAATTAGATGTTAAAAATTTGAACACGTAATACGGCAAAATAAATAGGGTCACTCACTTCAAATACCTGGGCAAGATCCTCGAACCCACTGGAGGAGAGAAGATAGCTCAGAAGACTCGATTACAGAAGATGAAGAGTTGCGTAGGACATAAGAAAAAGAAGGTTGAAATTCTATGGACATATCAGTAGACTCCCACCGACAAGACTCTCCAACAGAATTCTTACATATATACAAGGAGTCAAGTCAAGTGTACCATGGATCACACAAGTCAGAGCTGGTCTGGGAAAGGCACAAATGGGTCCGACAGAGATTGAGGATAGAAGAACGTACAGAAACAAAATAGATATGTGGAACGTTGCATCAGATAGCGAAGTTTCGAGGAACAGAATGGACGGAGGAGAGAAAGAGAATCCACGGAGAAAGGATGAGAGAGGTGTGAAAGATCAGAAACAACACTCGATCATCATCATCAGCCTGTATCGATCCACTGCAGGATGAAGGCCTCTTCAGCATGCTTCCAACTTTCACGGTCCTGGGCTTTCCTCTGCCACTCGGGTCCAGTATACTTAACGATGTCATCAATCCATCGTGCTTTCACGTGTCTTCAATATATATATATATATATATATATATATATATATATATATATATATATATATATATATATATATCGATATATATATATATATATATATATATATATATATATATATATATATATATATATATATATATATATATATATATATATATATATATATATATATATATATATATATATATATATATATATATATATATATATATATATATATATATATATATATATATAGAAAGAAAAGAAAACTCTCTCGCTCTCTCTCTCTCACAAAAAAAAAATTTGAATTTTTCTGTAAATATTCCCGTAAAAAAGGGAGTGAGCTGATTTTTCCATCTATTTTTGTTTTATTTAATTGAAAAAAATTTGTTTTTAATTGTTCAAACAAAAATTATACGCTATTTGGAGCTGAAATAAATAGTATTTGAATTTCCCACAATAATTAGATCGATAAGCTAGGGATATGACAATCACAGACTGACCGACTGTGTCAGTTCACTAGATACTTTATATCGAGATCCAAAATATAACCTAAATATCTATCATATGTTATAGTGTTTATTGAAAGTTTTCATTGTCACGTTCTATGAAGGGGAGCAATTTATCTATTCAGTGAATACTTTTCAAATTTATCTGTGCCACTATTATCTGTTTGTTGATTAACTAACACTGATGTTTAAAAATTATCACATGATTCCAACGTTACAAATTTTCATATTGTCAGTTGCAGGAGGTAAGTTAAGTTTTTTCAGATGATTTTCTAACCCAAAAGGATCACAGCATCGATCAAATAGCTTTGTCGATTCCATTTTACTATAAATGTGCCAATAAAATTATTAAAATAAAATGTAGATTATAATAATCGAAACAATTAACGTTTGAATCACAGATAAATTAGGATCTCCTTATAAGGTAGCGCAAACAAACCAAAACAGTTCAGAAACTAGTCTGTAAATATTATTGCAGTAACCCAATTTTTTTGATTTGCTCTCCAAAACACCGGCAGATCATTTACGTTTTAACTTTTTAGAGCACGTGGGTTAAGAGATTTGTATAGGATCAGTGACTCTATCATATGGTTACCTGAAGCATTAGTGCAAACGAGAGGAATAACCCTATTGTGTGAGACACAAATGTTTGAATAGGCATCCTTTTTCAAACTTAACCTGTCTCATCGGCGTTAAATACCTGATCTGGTTGATAACCCCTGCTTTCAATCAATTGTTTCAATTCAATCAATTGTTTCAATTCAGTCGGAATCCGATTAGCTGCCTCGTGATCTGCAGAAGCCCACTGCCAAGTAATTATTACATTGTGTAGCAAAAGGGGCTTTTTAACATTTTCAAATCAATTCTTACTGGCTTGGAAACTTAGAGTTTCCTTATCTGACTTTAGATTCTCGAAAAGACCTCTAGCTTCTTCTTGAATAATTCGGCTACTAAGAGGCACTCTTCTTTTCACGAAACACCTGCCCAAATGGATGACTCACTATTTTTTTTGTTCTTGCTGTGGACTCACTCACTTTAAACTTTTTCGTGGCACTCGCATACATTTCACCTGGAGCAAGACGCAGCAGAAGACGAGAAGACGACGAGAAGCAGTTTAATAGACCTTCGTCAGAATATATAACAATTATTAGTAAATATTTACTTTTTGGTCGTCAGAATATTAGACACACTTCTTTATCAATTCTTCTATTGGAACCTTCGGTGTAAAACACTAAACTCGAAGAGATTTACCACTAAACACCAAATCACTTTTTGAAACTTCTCGACTCACGTTTCGCTAACCTAAAAAGAATCTTTTGCTAGATTAAGTCATCTCCCGATGATGCTAACATGGTTAGCGACATAAAAGTGATTTAGTGTTTAGTGGTAAATCTCTTCGAGTTTAACACTTAAAAAATTTCTTAATCCTCTAGAAGATTTATCACAACTTGGTGGTGGAACGGAACATATTGCGTACCCAATTTCCTGGACGCTTTCTTTCTTTGAATGGTGGTGGCTATTGACCATTAATATCCTGCAATTTATTTATGTTGTATTATATGATGTCTTAAATTCAAGAGTTATACATTAGCTTTTGTTTAGGTATAATTCAAAGTAAATTTAGTTATAATTGTTGTTCATTCGTGTCTATTAGAACCTGCTTGCTACAAAGAAAGTGAGGTGCTAAAGAGATTGTTTGAGGATTTGTAATCATTATTCTGACTGTAGCAAAATGGAGAATAGGGCAGGTCAGATAGTGTAACTTTACTAGGATTTAAAAATATTCTTTATTGATACATACCATTTTAACACTAGCCCTCAATAACTTATCCAAAATTTAACTTAATCTAATGTTAATATAATTATATTAGTCGATATCTGAATGTTATTAATAAATTAATTCTGGTTTTGTAATATTATGATAGGACAACATTAGGTAATGTCTCTCATCTAACTGCCAACAGCTTGAAGAGTAATTTCATTGACCTAAAACAAAGAAAAGTATATATATATATATATATATATATATATATATATATATATATATATATATATATATATATATATATATATATATATATATATATATATATATATATATATATATATATATATATACCATTAGGATGTCCCATTAAGGATGGATCGCGGCCGTATCTTGAAAACTATTTATCCCACGGCTTTGGGGAAAAAAAATTGTACTAAAAATGATCATGAGAAATTCACCAAAAATATTTTTAAGCTTCTAAAACGACCGCAAGAGGGCGTGACGAGCGAAACATTTTTAAAAATAATTTTTTTTGTGTATTTTCAAGTGTTGGGACAATTGCTGGGACAATCAGATAATCTGGGTTTAGTTTAGTTTACAAATAAAACCGCGAGGTAGCGTTACATTCAACAATAGTTTTTTTGAAGTTTTGATCAGTTTTTTCAAATGGAATGGTACAGCTTTTATTACATGGCTAGAAAGGTAATTTAAAGAGGAATCGTCCAGTGAAAACCCGCAATCGATATCTCTGACATGTCAAGAGATATTTCGATTTTTCTGAAAAAATCAGTTATTATTTCACTACTACCTGCATTAAGTTAAAAAAATATTAACCTAATGTTTGCCTTCCTTCACACTTTACCCAGGCTTAGGACTGGTCCAAATTCTTCGTGCCATATTAATTTGGAGCGTGTTTAAAGGCCAACGGGCCAACAACGAAGATAATAATAATAACAGTCAAATAAAATTAACAGCACAACAGTCTAATAATTAACAGAATCTGAACTTTAACACCTTTCTAAATGTTCAAAATGCCTTCCATCCTTAGAAATGCACAGATTTATTTTTCGACGAGTACTAAAAACGGCAGCTTCAATTTCCGCTCTTGAAATGCTGGTTATTGAATTTTGAATTATTTCAATCATGTTTTCTTGTGTGATAGGACGAGTTTGAAAAATAAGGTCTTTTAGTCTTCCCCAAAAGTAAAAATCGAGGACTGTCAAATCTGGTGAGCGCACCGGCCACGAAAATAAACTACCCCGTCCTATCCAACGATTTGGAAACGAAGCATCCAAGAAGTTTCGAACCACCTGCGAGAAGTGGGCAGGGCATCCATCATGATGGTACCACATTTGTCGTCTTGTTTCCAACGAAACATCTTCCATTAGTTCTGGCAGTCCATTTTGTAAAAAATTTAAATATGTTTCACTATTCAAATGTCCATTAAAAATAAAGGGACCCATAATTTTGTCTCCCAAAACACCACACCATACGTTCACACTCCATCTATTTTGGTGGTTGATTTCTAACATCCAGTGTGGATTAGCAACTGCCCAGTAGTGCATATTATGTAAGTTAACGCCTCCATCACTGCTAAAAGTAGCTTCATCAGTCCATAGTATGCATTTTAAGAATTGTTTATTTCCACTACACATATTTTTTAACCAGTGACAATAGTCTAACCGTCTGTCGAAATCGTTATCCAAAAGCGCTTGGTGTAAGACAACATAATAGGGGTGCAGCTTGTTATCTCTTAAGATTCGATGAACGGATGTCTTGCTAACACCTAATTCTTCAGATATTTGTCTGATACTTAAATGGGGGTTGGTTTCAACATAAGCCAGAACATTTACGACATTATCTCCATTACGAATCGAACGTAACCTGGTGCGGACTGGATCTGGATGCACAATTCCTGTTTCTCGTAAGCGTCTTGCTAGACGTGTAAACACCTTCTTCGAATAATGCCTTCTTTCGGGACATTGACTTGCATATTGCCGCTCTGCAATACATGCATTTTCAAAACATTGGAAATAGAAGGCATTATTAGATATTATTATAATAATTATTAATAATCAATAAATGCAATGTTGAACATGTAATGCAATTCAAAACTGACAAGTTAATTTGACTGTTTTTGTTTGTTTCCATGGTTCCCTTCTTACACTCTTTGTGTAATGTACCTAAGGATTCCATCCATTCATTTAGTTTAAAAGAAAGAGTAGGTATATTTATTAATGATTGATTTCAATATTCTGTCAAGTAGTATTTAAGCATCACAAAAGAGAAAATTCAACAATTGGGGAAAGGCATTTTTTCCGCTTATGTAATTAATTAGAAAATATTATCAAGGTCAGGATTAGAACATTTATGATGATTGATACTGAATAGATAATTTTATTTTTTAAATAAAATTGTTGCGGTTGCGATTGCGACCTAAATATTAAGACCAATTTTTAACTTAATATTACTGTAGAAATTAAAACTAACTGATTTTTTTTCAGAAAAATCGAAATATCTTTTGACATGTCAGAGATATCGATTTCGGGTTTTCACTGGACGATTCCTCTTTAAATCACCTTTCTTACCATGTAGTAAAAGCTGTACCATTCCATTTGAAAAAACTGAACAAACTTCAAAAAAACTATTGTTGAATGTAACGCCACCTCGCGGTTTCATTTATAAACTAAATAATTTATCTCCCAGATTATCTGATTGTCCCTGCAATTGCCTTTTAAATGAATCCAAATTGAGGAAAATCGATTAAGGCAAACGGACATTAGACGACTTTTTATCTCAATAGGTAAAACTCCCCCCGCCCCACTATTCGTGAAATTACGACAAAATGTCATGAAACAAAGTTGTAAGAGACAGTTTGCTAATTATTACTGAGAATTTTTCTTATGTATATGTATATACACATATAGATATATATATATATATATATATATATATATATATATATATATATATATATATATATATATATATATATATATATATATATATATATATATATATTATATATCGCATCGAACATGAATTCTAGTTAATTGAAATTAAGCGACGTCGATCGTGATGAGATATTTAGGAACACGATACAAGGAAAAATATTTTGATAAACTTAAACAATGATTCTTAACATCATTTTAAAGAAGAAAGTTCCTTGCAATAAGAGTCAAAACCCCAAAGGTTTCCGCGAAAACAATTGCATTTCATATACATGTTTCACTTTTTCTCAAAACGATATTTTCTTTTCATAAACTTTTTTTCAAGATGATGTAAAATATCGTTGGTTAACTTTAGAAAAGACAACAGTAGTCTGGAGTTATGCACCCCCGACCGTTGGGTTCCACAATGTCATGTGGAACGCACAACAATCTGCGTCTCCGCCATAATGAGCATAGGTTAGTTGCTTGGCCGGGAGGAAGCCTCACCCAACTCTTAAATTGGACGGCACATGTTTTGTCTGTTGGTGGTTAGATCCATTAGAGTACTGACATAATTGGACTAATTGGACGCACTCCAAAGGCAAAAAAGTCCGACGAGAAGTCGGCGAAAATATGGGTTGTTTGGTTGCGGAGAGGGACTCCCTATTCCTGGTGAGAGAGCATATGTCGGTACCCTGATGAGTCTAACCACCAACAGACAAAACATGAGCCCTCCAATGTAAGGGATGGGTGGGGCTTCCTGCCGGTCAAACAGCTAACCAATGCTCATTATGGCGGAGACGCAGGTTGTTGGGCGTTCCATATGAGATTGTGGAACCCAACTATCGGGGATGTATAACTCTTGACTACTGTTGTCTCATTGGACGCAGTCGTAAAGAAGTCAAAAAACTCCATGGATAAGCCATCCGACGAGAAGTCGGTGAAAATATGGGTTGTTTGACTGTGGAGAGGGACCCCTTATTCTTGGCGAGAGAGAAAATGTCGGTACCCTGATGAGTCTAACCACCAACAGACGAACCATGTGCCATCTAATATAAGGGATGGGTGGGGCTTCCCCCCGGTCAAGCAACGAACCAATGCTCATTATGGAGACGCAGGTTATTGTGCGTTCCACATGAGATTGTGGAACACAATGGTCGGGGATATATAACTCCTGACTACTGTTGTCTCATGAAGAAGGCAAGAAACTCTATATATATATATATATATATATATATATATATATATATATATATATATATATATATATATATATATATATATATATATATATATATATATATATATATATATATATATATAGTCAACAAACTAATGTAGTAATCAAGAAATATTAATATTTTATATATTAATACTCAGTTTAAATTTTAATATTCCTTCCTTTTGAGTTATGTAATAATACACTACCTAATTAGTCTGTGTTTAATTAAAAAACTAATTTATAACTTTAACCTAGCTTGATATTTATTAAAATTTAATTTTGATTACGCTGATTGGCATCAAGCAAAAAAGTTGAACATATATTGAGTACAAACAAGGAGTTTTTTTATTCATTTAGAAAATTAAAAATTAATATGGATAATTTGGATTGTGAGTAGTTGCCATTACTCCACTGTCATTACAAATGGTCACAGTTCTTTCATTTTTATAGCTTTATATTGTGCTGTTATTTAGGTATTTTTTCTTTTGTTGCGCAACTAACGTTTACAGGGGCTGCTAATTATATACCCGAAATAATAAATAAAAACAAACATTTATCATTGAAAATGGTTTTCTTTGTTTTTCAAAACATTGTCCGCGATGATGGATAGATATACTTCTGAATACGTTTGAATCAATTTGAACGTATCAACCGCATCTCCTGTCGTTGAAAATCGTTGACTACGCAGTTTCGTTTTCACCGGCGGGGACAAGGAGAAATTAGCGTGTGCCAAATCAGGACTGTATGTTCGGGGGATTCAGGAGTTGTTCAGGCTGATGTATGAGAGCTCACGTTGTCATGGTGCAGAATGATCCGGCGTAGCTGGTTGTTTTTTCTTATTTTTCTAAAGATTTCTGGGAAATAAATGCTTGTGTACCATTCATAATTGACCGAAACGCCATTTAATAGTTATAGTGTTGGTATCCTTACCAGCATCATCACTATCTATTTCTAGGTCTTCCTCTTAATCATTTCCCTTGCAGATTCCTGTCGAACGCCATTTTAATTGATCGTTCGTTCTTCATGTCTTGGCCATGCCAAATGTTGACTTTAAATTTTGATGGCCATATCTTATTTATTTTTACAGATCATTTTCTTGATTTTTCATTATTCACCACTCGTCTTTGTCATTTATTGGCCCAAAGATTATCCTCGAAATTTTTTTTTTTTACTTTTCTTAATTGATTTTGGGATAGTGTTGTTAATTCTCAGGTTTGTGATGCTAGTTAATTGTTAGCCTTATTATTGTCTTAATATCTTAAACTATATATTACGTGACTTGCAGGACCTGTTGGAGTAAGAAGTAACAAGCACATATTCTCGGTGGATGTTTCTATTGTTGCATTATTTGATCTACTATATACTAAACTGGGACAGATTTACCACTAAACACCAAATTACTTTACTTAACCCCTCGACGCTCACTTCACTAACCATGCCAGTCGAGTTGATAGATTAAATCATCTCCTGATGATGCTAGCATAGTTAGTGAAACGCAATCGAGAAGTTTAAAAAAGTGATTTGGTGTTTACTTGTAAATCTCTGCGAAATGGCATTCTTGCTTGGAAATATTCACAAATATTTAAACAAAATAGAATGCACTTTTTCTTTTATATATATATATATATATATATATATATATATATATATATATATATATATATATATATATATATATATAAATATCTTTGGGTAGCTGCTTCTCTTACTGCGATTACTCTCTATACGCCGATGATCTTAAAATGTTTGGTACTGCGATGCGGCCTTCTGACGCTGATTCAGTTCAGAATGACCTTTCTAGATTGGCCAATTACTGCCGCCACCATAATCTAACATTGAATACCAGCAAATGTTAATTTATTATTTTTTTCAAGGAGTACATCTCCTTTCAATTTCAATGTAATATTGCAAGTGGATGGGGCAGTGTTGGGACGGGTGGATACGATCAAAAATCTGGATGTGATCCTCGACTCCAAGCTGTCTTTTGAACCCCATATAGCTTCGATAATCAATCGTGCCGAAAGGCCTTTGGGTTTCCTAACGCACACTACCAGGGACTTCTCAAATATGTCTTCTCTGATCCTCCTATACAATAGTTTGGTCAGGCCGATTCTTGAATATTCATGTACTGTTTGGAATCCCTTGTATGATAAATATTCCATGGAGATAGAGGGTATTCAAAGGAAGTTCCTGAATTGCATTAACTGTAGATTTAATAAAAATAGACATCATTTCAGATATAACCAAAACTTAAACTTTTATGGCATGGAGTCGTTGGAAAATCGAAGACGGTTGTACGATGTTGCTTTTATTTTCAAAATAATGAACAACCTAATTCACTCTCTTTGTTGTAACAGTATGATATTTCTCAATTCTCCTCCTTATTCACTGCGCAATAGGTTAATATTTAGAGTTCCCCCATTATCTGTCAAATTATTATAGTAACTCTCCTTTAATTAGATGTGTCCGAACTTATAACAATTTGAGCTTGTCTGATCCAGAATTGGATCTTTTTTTCTGACAGTTTACATGGTTTTAAGCGAAGGGTTAGGAAGATATTGCGCGATGCTTAGCGATTGATGATTGTGTTGTTCTTTTCTTTTTTTTCCTGTGCTCTAAAAGTATGTTCACTATTTGTATTATGACATGTATACTATATCTTGCAATTAATTAGGAATTAAATGGTTTAGTTTTTACATTTAAGTGATAAGTACTTGCTGTGTTCTGTAGGTTAAGTTAAGCAGTAGCTTTGTTAAATTGTGTTATCCTGTGATAGGACAGGTCACCTGTCTGTTGGATAAACCTATTATTTAAATAAATAAATAAATAAACGTTTGGGTTTCTTTATAAACAATCCTCAGAACAACTCTACAATACATATTGCTTTACACAGACAAT
Organism: Cosmopolites sordidus; assembly: GCA_031761425.1. Taxonomy (NCBI): domain Eukaryota; kingdom Metazoa; phylum Arthropoda; class Insecta; order Coleoptera; family Curculionidae; genus Cosmopolites; species Cosmopolites sordidus. The sequence goes on from JARFXV010001423.1 coordinate 102,605, forward strand.
ATAAATTTACATTCAAAATTGAATTGAATGTGTCAACTGAACGTTTGATGTAAAATGAAAATATTTTTACAGCAAGTTATTCCATATGTTTCAGCATGAAGTTCGTATTTATTTACATTAAAATCATTTAATGTGAAAGTTGAAATGACTTGTACTAATTTTTCGCACCTTTTAATTTTTAACATATTTTAATCGATTAATGTCATATTAAGAACCGCATGTCCAATGGTTTAATTATATAAAATTTAATTAAACGATTATATTAAATATTTAAAATGTCCACCATTACAACCCTGGTACCGTTCCAATCTATTTTCCCAAACGTATTTATTTATTTATTTATTTAAATAATAGGGTTATCCAACAGACAGGTGACCTGTCCTATTACAGGACAACACAATTTAACAAAGTACTTATCACTTAAATCTAAAAACTAAACCATTTAATTTCTAAATAATTGCAAAACACAGTATGCGGATCATAATACAAATAGTGAAGTGAACATACTTTGAGAGCACAGGAAAAAAAGGGAACTTTACACCCTTTGATTGTCATTGACAATGAATGTGACATAACTAGATCTTAAACCCTACCATTTACATTAAGAATATTATTAAACTGTTTTAAATTACTAGAGTAGACGAAGTTAAGAAAACTTAAACTCACTGGGTTCGTCGCGCTGCCTGGTAGTAGAGGCAAGTCACTGGAAGCTTGCGTCCATCCGAGATGAGGCAAATTAAAGTCACCGACCATAAGTATATCACTTTTTTGATATTTCTCCAATACTCCTTCCAATTTGGTAAAGAATGCTGTATAATTATTTAAAGAGGCATACGGTGGAATATAAGCAGTACATATCAAGAGCCTCCTCTCACCCCTCAAAGCGATAGAGATCCATAAGTCCCCCACAATATTATCGTTGCCGCACAGATATGTTAAAGTGCTACCTTTGAATGATTCACGAATTACCAACAAGACTCCACCACCGTCCCGCTTGCCCGTCGTTATAGGATTTCTGTCCAATCGAAAGACCGAATATCCCTGAGGAAATAACTCACTGTCCGAAATTTCTGGTTTTAACCACGTTTCTGTTAGGCAAATAATGTCATAAACGGCGTCAAAAATTGCTTGGAAGAAGTCAATGGATTTTGTTTTTAGGCCTCTGGTATTCTGATAGAAGATAGAAATAACGTGATCAGCCATTGCAGTAAGACAATCTCAAACCGTTTTACAGTTTTATACTTAATGAGATGAGTTAGAGATGAAGATTGTTAAGGTCGATTTCGGATAGGATGCGGAGTGGACGAGAGCGTTCCCGAGACTTAGCAAAGATTTGCTTGTAGCACGGTGACAGGTGTTCATTTATATATATATTCTGGTATTTGCGTCAAATCCCAATTTCTCCGATGCAATATTAGAATGTTTCAAAGCTTTGGCAGCTTTAAATAGTTGGTTTTTCTTTTCTAGTGATACAAATTTTACCACAATATTTTTAGGTAAAGGTCTTCCAGTGTCGGAAAACGCATTACTCTATGACAGGTTACTACATCAGTTTTATCAATCTCTACATTTATGGCGTCAGCGATTTTTATTACCAAGTCCTGGATGTTTTCACCGCGCCCCTCCGGGACACCCCAAACCTCTATGTTGTCTTCCCGTATCTGTTGCTCCGCAGACTCCACCTGGGCTCGCAAGTCGGCGCACTCCTTCCTAACAGCTACCAGCTCACTCTGAATATTATCAAACCCTCTCGATACCTTTTTAAAGTGCTCCATCTGCTTGTTGGAATCATCCATTTTATCACCGTAGAACTTAACTGAGTCTGTCAGACCAGATTGTTGTTGTTGCACAGACGAAACATCTCTTACGATTGAATTCACCTTGCGAGAAGCTCCCGCAATAATTCACTAGTGTCCGATTTTCTACATTCATTACAGGAACAACTCACTCCCGAGTCATCGGGCAACTCAACCAAAACCACTGGCAATTTAATGCACTTTAAGTGAAAATCACGACGGCAGTGTCCACTACATCAAATGCCTGGTTTAGCGCGGCTAAAAGAAGTTGGTTCAAGAGGTTAACAAGTTCAAAATTCAAGAGGTTAACAAGACAGATCAAGACGCTACTATGATTAATACTTTAGTACACACAACATTAAACATACTGCAGCAAAGTTTATCAACTAATTTTCACGATGACGCAGCAACAATAGTTCTCGTATTGAAAAAGCCCTGGTATATTTCCAGTCTGGTTGGCAAGAACTTCTCCGTAAATAAGAAGCATATCGTTGTATTCCTGTACAGAATGCAATTTTGAATTTAAATGAATTTAAGTACGAACACTGAAATAATTTTTGTCGCTTACACTTTAAGCCACTTTCATTTTTTGGCTGATGTATGGTTGATTGGATGGCTGATTTTTAATTAAAAAAATGTGTTCAATGAACAACATAAATAAACAATTTACACTTTTCGACTGGCAATTTTATAACTTTCTAAATTTTTTCGCGGAAACCCTTGTTTTGGTTTTTGACTTTCGTCGTAAGGTACTCTTTTCTTTCGGTGAAGAATCTTTAGTTATTTTTGTTAGTGTACAAATCAGTACAACCAGCTGTATACGTTTCTAAGCGCCAGTTTTAGAGAGATGCAGGAGTGTGCGGGACGGAAACTTTAGTTTGGCATAAAATTGGCATATTTTTTTTATGATATGCTCATCACAGTAAAATATTTTTTTAAACGAAAATATTTTGTCGACTATTTGTTTTGCGGAAATGCGAGTCTCTTTGTTGCAATTATGTCCGCTTTTAAAGCCGCAGTTCCAATTTGCACCCGCCTCTGCCAGTTGCATGCTGCACACAAACAAAATCCTAATCAAATAATGTTCGTATCGTTGCCCAACACTTACGTTCACATGTGGAGGAGTTGACAAAGCGTAAATAACAGCTTCAGCTATATCTGAAGCGTTCAGAAACGGCACAGGAATGTCATCTGGCATACCCGCTACTGCTAGCAGCTCTGTTCTGACAAAACCTGGACTGATACTCTGTAATTAAATTGAGACTCATATTAATGTTCCTGTTGTGTATTAAGGAATATGAAATTAAATATGGAATAGTTAATACAAAATATAAAACAGATGTTGAAAGACTTTTTTTATACGATTTCCACATTGTTGTTATAATATTTGACGCGTTTCGCTAATACTATAGCTTCTCCAGAACTATATTTATACATAATATACAGTGTTAGCGAAAAACATTAATTCAATGAAGTGGACATATCGACAAAAAAGTGTTTCATTAAACATTTGAAAATTTCAATTTAATTGATAAATATTACAAATCTATGTAATAAGTGTTTCGGTTTATAATATCGACCCTTTCGCAAAATTTGTGTTTTCATTTCCATAACAAAATAAATTGCCTCAATAACACAGGTCGACATGACTTTTGTAACACTGATCAGAATGCTCCTTTTGCATTTCATTTAGGTAGTTATTATAACACCATTTTACAGATATGACCTAGCACATCCCATTTTCAACTATCTGCTTCTCCTTTACATCATGGGGATATTGAAATTATTTATACCTGACATTGAAGTGCAAAGGTAAAAGAGTAGTTTGGTGAAAAGTATTGCAGTTTTTGTGTCAGTAGGTCAACAAAGAAACATTACAGTAAGAAAGGTTAGCCTCATAGAACTTCTTTTGAACCTGGTACTTCCAACGTAAAATATGGCCCCCTTGTTAATCCAAAAAGGTGCTTCTTTTGCCTCTCCATATTAAGCTTGTACTAATGAAAAACTTTGTCAAAGCCATGTACAAAGAAGGCATATTTATTGGACCTGAAGTAAGGAAGCTTCTAGGTGATATCCAGTTTCAAGAAAAATTAAATTAAAAGGAACTGACAGCTTGGAAGTGTTTTGTAAGTGTAGTGAAATGATTTCCGGGCAACAAGAAAGATGAAAACTATAAAAACCTCCTAGATGAACTCTTGAAAGCCTATGAAATTCTAGAGTGTCGAATGTCCTTAAAAATTTTTACACTCCAATATGAATTTTCTTCCGAAGAAGAAGAGAGGTTTCATCAGGACATCAGAATGACAGAAGTAAAATACCTAGCAGGATATCGAGATAATTAGCTTATCATTTTCCGATTTAAAACTACAATATATTTCATATACACCTATTTTCATCCATGTTACCTCAAAAAAGTTAATATTTGCTGACCTGTGTAATCAAAGTATTGGCCATCGTTAGCTATATATTTTTCCCATCTTTCTGTGAAAGAATTAATTCCACGCCAAAAGAACTTTTGTTTGTTTGGGCAACCATTCATCAAGGTAATTTTAACTTCCTCATAAGAATGCAAGTATTGTTCTGAAAGTCCGTGCTGTATCGATCGAAATAAGTGGTAGTCTGAAGGAGTTAAGTCTGGTAAATACAGCGGGTGGTGTAGGACGTCCCATTTAACGTTTTCCAAATAGTTCTTTACGCATTTTGCAACATGGGACCGAGCATTGCCATGTTGAAAGATAACTTTATTGTGTCTTTTGGCATATTCTGATCATTTTCCCTTGAATGATCGATTCAATCTTATCAATTGTTGTCGGTATCGATCGCCAGTAATCATTTCATCAGATTTTAGTAGTTCGTAATATACAACTTCCTTACTGTCCCATCAAAAACACAGCAAATCCTTCTTTGTTCACAAGTTCACAACTGGAAAAAGTTGTGGTTTCTGGTTGTGAACCTTGGGTAGTAGGCAGATTGAGGCTTCTGAGTAAATCAACTAGATTCTCTTGAAAATGGCTTCAAAGTGGAAGCCGACGTTTCGAGATTTTATAAATCTAAAACGCGGTTTTACCCGAGAACCTAGTAATTCTAATATTACCGATTACCGAAGTCTTTCCGATCATACACACACACATATATATATATATATATATATATATATATATATATATATATATATATATATATATATATATATATATATATATATATATATATGCCAGTTGCATTTTCATCAGTTCTTGTTTTCCCGATTCTGGCATTAAAGTCGCCCGTCAGGATTTTTTACCTACATTTTTCTTTGTCTAAAAGTTGGACTACATCATCATAAAATTCCTCAATTTCCTCATCTCTATGGCTTATAGTTGGTTATAAGCTTGGACGATTTGAAGCTTAAACTTTTTGTCCAACTGAATGATGCATTGGGCTAATCTGTCGGATAAACTTTCAAATTTGACTTCACTGTCTTTCAGCTTTTGATTGATGAGGAATCTAATTCCACCACATCGTCCATTCTCTGTACCTCGGGTGTGTAAAGTACGTGGCCAGTTGGTTCTAGTTTGATTAACTCTTCTCCCTTTCTTCGTGTTTCACAGAGCCTAATAATATCCCAATGTATTTTGTCAAGTTCGATTAACACTTCTTGCAGTCGGGTCTCCGTTTTCATTGTCCGTATATTAAGCGTAACAACGTCGAAAGTTTAATGGCAGCCTGATCTAACCCCGGTGATTCTTAGCACCCCCTGTCTTGGAGCAGATCTTCACGTAGCCCGTAGTTGCGCCTTGGCCTCCGGGGAATGATGTCCGTGTTTAAAGTTGTACTGTCATGTTGAAAACATGGACCGTAATCTGCCACGCTGGTCCAATGCGGGTTGGCAGATTTTCGATCATGTTAGTCTGAGGCCTCTGCCTCAATCTGTCCGCCAGGACTAACCCTCCCAGGAACTTACGCTCCAGGCGGCAGAGCTCAAAATCCATCTGGACTCACAAATGAAATTGATTACATCATGTCAAACGATAAAGGAATATTTTGCAATTGTACTGTCCTTAACCATTTTAATGTGGGAAGTGATCACCGAATAGTACGAGCAAAGATTAGGATTAACTACCAAAAAGAGCACGAAAGAATGATAAGATCAAAAAGGGACAAAGTAGAAGCTGCTGGAAAGGGGCAGAGATTTTGAAATTGCTTTGTCGAATTGCTTTGCTGTGTTACAAGACCCGAAGGCGATGGTATGGAGAAATCGCCATCAAGGAGCTTAAAATGGCGGCTTCAATAGCACCAAAATATAAATGTTTCAAAGAATCAGAAATTTTCAATGAGACCATTAATTTAATGAAAAACGGCGGGACACAGTATTTTTTTTCGTGCTTGACTGTTTCAAAAAAAATTTTTTTTATAGTCGATCAATAGGTCAATATGTTTTGACGAATGTTTTCACGGATGTGACATGTAACTATAGTTTCTCGGATATCCCGTGTTAGCTGAATGTTATATAAATATTCAGAAAATGAATGCAGTAATAATTTCAAAAAAGACAACACATCATTACACAGGATTTAAAAACGTATTTAAAGAGTAATATTGAACCATTGGAGAATAAAAACAATGAAGAAATCGCCACAATTGAATAATTTGCAAAAATTTAAATCATCTCAAATACAAAAGCATAATTTGAAAAAAAAAATAGTTAAACTGACTTTGAGCTTTTTCCAACGTAGCTCTACAAAGGAAAAGGGCGACAGGACTAAATTAATGAGCAACTAAAACGGATGCAAACAGATATAACGAATCTGGTGCACATTTTCTTCACATATTTATATGCATAATTATCAATACAAGAATTTCTTGTCGACTCATTACTTACTGTTATTTTAATTGGTAATTTTTCTCTTGTAATGTCTTTACGTAAAGTCTCAGCTAGAGCAGTTACAGCATATTTAGTTCCAGAATAAATATTTAACCCTGGAATATCGACAACCCGGTGACCTGCTACGCTGTTTATATGTATAATATGTCCGTTTAAATTCTTGGCCTTCATGCTTTGGATTGCCTCTCGAGTAGCGATGCACAAACCTAATACGTTAGTATCTAAAAAAAAATTAAATAAAACATTTTATTATTTAAAAAATGCTTAACTGATACATTCAAAGTGTGTAATATACCAGAAAATGAGAGAAGAAGAATATGATAGTAACTAAAATAAATATAATAAAAGTATGTATTCCAAAGTATGTATTCCAGTATCAGAGGGTTCCTGATATAGAAGGAAATAGCTGGAGTTACTGTAAGGAATTTTTTATCGAAATTCATATCCTAAAAAGCGATGACGAAGGTTTTAACTATCTCTGGAAAAAAATTGCTTTTCTTTTTTGGCCAGTCATTGCTTCACAGAGTTGAGTGTTCAGTGTTTAGCCTGTCACGATCTTTCTCCACCTAACCGCCTCCTAAACTTGATTTAGGGGTCTTATTATATCACTTGGAGGCTTTTTCTGTCATGGATTCCATTTCGTTCATTCCATTTCTATCCATTTCGTGGATTTTAAAAGCTTCGCGTTCTAGTTCCACCTGTTTGTCCTATGATGATGTGTTTCATCCTTTCTAGGTATCTATAAAAACTAGAGCGTGTTTTGATCACGGTATCCATTAAATGTTTTCGTATGTTTTTACTTTAGCTCTGAAATATGTTTCCATGCTTATGATATTTATAACTACAGATTTTTCCAATAGAGGTGCTCGAACTTTGACAGTGTATAGTGGACAGGTTGTTGAAGCTACAGTTGTCAAATTTGGAGGCTATAGTAACTAATGTTGGGCAAATTATCACAGAAAGTTACAGTGTTGAACAACAAGTGCAAATTATTAAACTTTGCTATCAAAATGAGTGCCCAGTTCGAGCTACAATCAGAGCGCTACGTAATTTTTACTATGCGCACAGTTGTTCTGTTGTCCTGTCGTTTAGTGGTCAAATTCGAATCAACTGGTTCAGTAAACAATCAAACAACACCAGTATGTCGTCAAAACGTGAGCTCTGCAGGAAATATCGCTGTAGTGAACGATAACGTGTAGGATATCCTCGGGCAGTCAATTCCTCGTCGCACCAAAGAACTTTTGCAGACCTCAACTTGGCTAATTTTGCGTCGGGACTTGGGCGCGTACCCGTACAAAATTCAATTGACTCAGGAACTGAAGGTAAACGACCGTAGGCCGCGTCCAACATTCGCTGACTGGGCTCTTTGCAAGCAGTTGAAAGTGGGCCGTGATTTCGGACGGAAAATCATCTTCAGTGACGAGGTCCATGTTTCATCCAAGGTTTCTGAAAATTTCCAGCATGTTTTGCATTAGTCCAAGGTGATTTTCGAACTTATAATTTCCTAGGAAATGTTTTATAACATTGACGAAAGGAAATTAGGCCATTTCATTCCATATCATTCATTGAATTCACGAAATTTTTATCTTTCATAAAAAACATAATTTGCGGTTCATCGAAAAAGCCAGCCTTAAGTTTCTCCTTGCTGGAACTAGGAAATTTTCTCGATATTTATAATCATAATTAATAACAGGCACACATTTTATCCAATGCTTTGACATGCTCTTTCATTAGTCCCAATTTTATGTGCAATGTAAGCAAAATTATTTTCTCTCTAGTATCTAACGCTGTATTTATGATATTTTGTTTCATAACTGCCATGTTTTTCTTTCAAACCATTTGTTTTAATTTAATGCTCGCTTTTAGATCTGCTATCCCCCAAACAGAGAAAACATGAAAATTTCGTGTAGCCGCTTTGTTGACCCAATAAAAAGTTTACAATTTTTAAATCAGTGCATATAACCCATATTCATATTTTAATTTAGTGGAATGAGCAATCGGAACCGCACCATGCTTTCTGGTTATCATATTTTACCATAAACTGATCTTTACTGGAGCAAAGACGAAGACGATATTGTTCGAAAATGTATGCTTAGAAACAAATTTAGAAGTATCAAAAGAAACTTGCATTTATCAGACATCGCCAGTCTAAACAAATCTAACAAATTTGCCAAGCTACGTTCATTTTTTGATGCTATAAATATTCTTAACAAACAATTTGGAGTATTTTCACATAACCTGCACACTGATTGTTTTGAAATATTTCAATAAAAATGCAAACAAATGTTGTTTTTATTTTAATTTAATAACTTGGCCGTAAATGGGTTAAAATGAATGCATTTTCCAGTTAGTCACGTCGACTTTTCCTTTTACCAAATAAAACATATTTCTAAAGATAATAAAAATCCCTTACCCAGCGTAGTCCTCCATTTTTGGATATCTCCATTAATCAGATCGGTTTGCAACATAAGTCCGGCATTATTGACCAGGATGTGAATAGGACCCAATTCTTTGATAATTCGTCGAAAGGTCGATGTTATTTCTTCTTCCTTTGTCATGTCGCACTTGAATGATTTCAGCTGTCCCTTTTCGCAACTTAATTTTTTGGCCAGTTCGTCCACGCGTTCGACTCGACGAGCCAAACCGGCAACCTTACAAAGAAAAAAAATCGTTATTTTCATAAAACCGTTGGTTATAATTTTACTTGCTCTTGATGTTACAGATAAAATGTTTCTTGTTATTAATTAAGATATTATTTATTTAGGATGATTTGGAAAACTAAGTTCAGAATATAATGATAAAATAAGAATATATATAGAGATATATATATATGTATATATATATATATATATATATATATATATATATATATATATATATATATATATATATACATACACAAGTTTGGCGAACCGAACGGATTCCGGAAGATTGGAAAGATGCTCTAATCCATCCACTACTTGAGAAAGGAGATAGAACAGATGTAAACAACTATAGAAAGATATCTCTTCTCCCAGTTTGTTACAATATTCTATCTCAATGTCTACTAGACAGAGCACAGGGACAGGTAGAACCTCAAATTGGTGAATATCAAGCAGGTTTTCGACCGGGCAGATCCTGCCCTGAACAGATCCTGAATCTAAAGATGAACCTAAGACATCAAAAACTGTACAATAAAAATCTCGTCTGTACATTTGTCGATTTTAAAAAAGCATATGATTCTATTGACCGCGAATCGTTATTCCGAATCTTGAAAGAACAAGGACTAGTAATGTCTGAATGATTGTGGCGTGTTCATATATCTTTTTCCTTTATTTGGGTTTTTCGCCACTATCTATAACTGAAAAAATATCAAAAATACCTGTTCTTATTTAAAGAAAGAATCACTGGGTAAAAACAAGGAAAATAAAGGAAAAAAACAAGGACTATATCTGAAAACGCTGGCAATTATTAAAGCAACATTAACTAACACAAGGTCAAAAGTTAAATTTATGGGTGACATCTCAGAGCCCTTTGAAATTCAAACTGGAGTGGGACTGGAGTGGAGTGCAACAGACTAAGACCACCATTTCTAAAAAAACAAAATGTTAACATCAGACGAGTCTCTAAGTTCAAATATTTGGGTGAAATAACGATGGAAAATGGGTTGGAGAAAGCGGCCAATAGGGGTAGATGTCAAAAAATGGAAACGGCATTGAAACTTATACAAAATATTTACAACAAAAAATACCTATCTAAAAACATAAAACTGAGCCATTACAACACAGCTATTAATCCAGAATGTCTATATGGGGCAGAAACGGTCATTTTGAATAGACAGAGAGACATCAAAGACATTGAAAAGAAGGAAAGAAAAATTATAAGAAAAATCTTAGGCCCCAAACAAATAAATAGCACAACATACCGTCTTCGAGAAAACCAAGAAATCAAACAATACACAGATATACATAGCGATATGAGAAAAAGAAGACTTAAGTTTTACGGACGCATAAAACGGATGAATCCGAGTAGGCTATCTAGACAAATAGTTGAATTTTTTGAAAATAGGAGTAGAGCTAAAGTACAAATAATTAAATGGATTGCTGCTCTCGACCAATAACGACAGTTCTGGCGATTGACATGCCCATGAAGAGTAAAAGTAGATTCATCAGAAAATAAAACGTTTTCCACTCTCAGAAGGTTGTTGTCTATTCTGTGCATCATTTGTTCGCAAAACTCCATTCTCCTGTCGAAGTCGTCTTCACTAAGCTCTTGAGTAGGCTGTAGCTTATACGGATGCATTTTATTCTCTTTCAATATTATGACAACCGAAGAGCGACCAACATTGTTTTCCAAGGCAACTTGTCGAGTTGAGGTATGCGGATTGTCTTGGAATGCAAGCATTACATCCAATTTTTTGTTATCGGTCAACGACACTGCTTCCTTCTTAATTTGTCTCACGTCTCCCAGATCTCTAAATTGTTTTTCAACTTTACTTACTGTACCTTGGGATATGGGTGGTATGTCAGGATATTTTTCTCTAAAGAGACGAATAACTTCGGCTTGAGTTCGTGTCCTATCTCCATATCCTATCATCATTAAGATAGTTATTTGATGACTCTCTGATAAATACACCATCTTTAAATCAAATGAATCACACACGTCAAAGAAAACTAATTTAAAAGGCACGTTGATTTTTTTGACGTTTCATACAACAAATACCTACCTTTGAAAACCTGATTTTTTATCTTTGCCTATTTGCTGATAATGTTCGAAGAATTACTTAATATTTCCGAAACAGTTGAAGATAAGTCTAGGATATTTTACATGAAATATGTCTAGAATTTCCTGAAGAATCCAAAACTTAAATAATATACAGGGTGTTGTATTTAAAATAAGAAAGTTGGTATTGGCCGCTGTTACATGACACACCCTGTGTAAAAAAATTGTTGAAAAAAATGCGCCTCTAAAAATACCAATCGACGTGTTCGAGCATTTTTTCGAACACGCCCCCATTTATTTATTAACGAATTTATTCCATTTGGCTGGGACACACGGTATAAATATCCCCAGTTTTGGAACTATGAATATTTCCTGTGTTTTTTAGTAAACTTTGAATGAAACTTAAAAATCTAAAAAAATTTGACTTAAATGGAGATTAAATAAATTGTCTCCACATGCAGTTACAAGTTAACTAAAGTGACTAATGCAAATTATGGATATGTAGATAAGCATTTACATTTTTTACTGTATCAAAAACACATTAAATTGGCATCCTGTAAATTCTTCTATTCCAAATCGTATGTGTATAATAGTTCGTTTTTTTTTGTTATTGACATAAATTAAAAATTCACGAGAACTTATGTATTCGGTAGGCGACGCATATTTATGTGGACGTGACTGAAATCGAAAAAATAGGTTTTTCTGAAAACCCTGTTTTTACAAAAAAAAATCTACAATTCCGCGAGGATTGCCCTTTTTGAGGAGAATTTTAATTTAAAAGAATTTTTTTGTGGTTGGTAAGCAAATATGATTTAGTTTATGTTAGATTTGACCTTGTCTAAAGTAAAAGCATTTTTATTATCAGTTCGATAATATTAATCTTATTTATTGATTGATTTGTCCGTTACTTTGTGATAGTTCATTTTTTAAAAAGGAATAAAACAATTGTTTACTTTGTTATCTATCACTTTTATTTTTAAACAAAATTTGTGTGACTATAGTTTCGTAAAACGATTTTACATTCTCAAACACTACTTTAAAACTGTAAAATCGTTTTACGAAAATATAGTTACACAAATTTCGTTTAAAAATAAAAGTGATAGAGTAAAGAATTGTTTTATTCCTTTTTATTAATTTTATGTTGCTTACCTACATGTATACTATAAAAATAATTTATTTTATTTATATACGATGAGGTGTGTAAATATAGTAATGGCGTAGCGTTCGATCTAGTAACACTGTTGGCTTTTGCTTTGGGAGGAAGGCAGGCCAATATCTGGTGCGCCTTGTCTAGGAGTTTAAATTTCCTTCAGTCACTTGGTGGTCCGTAGCAATTCTTTTCGTGAACTGGATTTTTCTAGTGCGCTTTGACAATTAATGACAATTTCAATCGGTGATACGCTATCAAGATTTTTTTCAGACTTAGGTACAGTGCAGTAGAAACTTTTTCAAAACTTCTACAGGCCTATAGAAATAGTGTTTGCTGACTAGTTCATATTTTCAGGTGGTTTAACAGTGAAAAGGTTGTAACTAACCAGCTGAAGACGATTTCCGTATATGAGTTCCAACACTGCTTTGAAAAGTGGAAAAACCGTTCCCACCGCTGTATGGCTTCGAAGGAGATAATATAGAATTTTAATTCAAAATAAATAAAAAATTATAATAAATCAGGCTCATTACCTTATTTACCTACCTCGTATGTTGACAATGTTTTTTTGGGGATATGTCGTCAAAGTATTATTTCGAATCGTTTCAGTCCAGCCATAAATCCAGGACCGGTTGCAATTTGTTTTCGAAATGTCGTATTAGGAATTCTTTTGTTGAAGAAAAGATTTAACTATTTTATTTGGGACTACCTCAAAGGCAATAATGGTAATTTAAATTTTTTTTTTGACTTTTAGGGTTTGAAACAATGACAACAACAAACAAAATGAATGTAACAATTTTTTAGTTTAATTTGGTTGAGGCGCATCAGTTTCAATAGCCATTTATAGTCTTTTTCCCTATTCGTAATTTTGCAAATGCCCCATTAAAACTTGAATCGACTGTGCAAATACGAAGGTTGCTATTTATCTATCCAGAATAATGAATAAAAACAAATATTGATAATTGATATTGATATTATTGATTGATACACTTTTGCATATGTTTGAACCAATATCACTTTTTTCATTTCGATTGAGGTATCTCCAACACATGCATTTTGAATGCATCAACCGCTACTTCTGGCATCAAAAATTGTTGAGCACGCAGTTTATTCTTCACTGGTGGGAACAAAAATAGATTATTGGGTGACAAATCATGACTGTACGGCGGATAACTCATAAATTCGATGTTTTCACCGGTCAAATATTCAGTTGTTTCGTCCGATGTGTGAGAGCTCCCATTATTAAGGTAGTTCTAGTTTCTACGATTCTCTAGTGGCATGTGTCCCCACATGCCACATTTATCTAAAAAAACACTAACGACTATTTCCTTCGAAGTTCTTCTTTTGCGAATAACTTTTGTTGGGTTTGGCTTATTTTGAAAGACCGATACAGTCGACTACTGTTTACTTTCGGGCTCATACGCATATATCCGAGAGTCATCATCTGTGCAGATGTTATACACGGCTTTTAACCATGATTGTATTTTCTGAGCATTTCTTTGCACCAATCGACACGAGCTTTTTTTTTGAGCGATTGTCAAATTATGCGACATCCAAAGCGCACAAGTATTTTTCACGACTAAATGTTGATGTAAAATCTTGTGTGTTCTTGCCATACGAATGCTCAGAGATATCTTAATCTCACGGTATGTCACATGTCGATCTTGAGTTATTAATTCGCGCACAGTATCGATCTTTTCTAGCGCAACAACCGAGTTTGGACGATCTTCTTTAAATTCGTCAGTGAGCGAATGACGGCCACGATTGAATTCACTAAATCAGTTATATATATTGGTTTTAGATGGCGCTTCATCGCCAAAAGTCGAAGTAAGTTGATCTATGCACTGGTGTTGAGATAATCCACGTCGAAAGTCGTAGTTACTCATTGCACGAAAATTTTTACGAGTATTTATTTTTTTGACTGAGATAAAACTTTCAAGTTACTAAACAACATAAATAGCGTCCGTATGACGAAACGTTTTGAGTACATATACAGTCAATAATTCCAAAATTTACTATGTATATGTCAGATGGTGCCTAGCAACACCACTGTTGCTAATTCGGGATACAAAATAGCAACTCTCGTAGAAATATGCACGAGAAGCATGCTATACGAGATAAATTATCATAATTATCATAAAAAATCATTAATTATCATAGCATCAAAATAACAATCGATGTTCACTATTTTACAATAAATGGAAGTGTTTTGAAAGATCTAGTGCATTATACAACACCGGCATTCATTCATAATTTAGCATCTTTTTCATCAGAAGATTTTGTTAAGAATGCAAACTTTTGACAGAACCCTGATATAATGAAAAATGTTAATGATTCAGAGTGTAAGGGAAATACTTTTTTTTTTTAATTAGCCAACGATTCTTCACATGATTTGAAAGAAAAAAGTTCTTTGCAATGAGGAGCAAAAACTTTAAAGTTTCCGTGGAAAAATTGCAAAATTATTAAATCACCATTCGAAAAGCTTTGATAAGAATTAACATTTTAAATTTATATACATAAAAAATTATATACAAATACATATATTTGTTTTAATATTATATTATAATATTATATTAATTAATTATATTATAATAGTATATTATTATTATTAGATGCCTATAGACCCGGTTGGATCACGCAAAGCATCCTGACTCATTTTCGAGTGTTCTTTCTAATCCTCCACACCTCTCATCCTTTCTCCGTGGATTATCTTTCTCTCCTCCGTCCACTTTGTTCCTGATCTCCTCGAAACTTCGCTCTCTGATGCAACGTTCCACATATGTATTTTATGTCTGTACCTTCTTCTATCCTCAATCTCTGTCGGACCCATTTGTGCCTTTCCCAGATCAGCTCTGACTTGTGCGATCCATGGTACTGTTGACTTGACTCCTTGTATGTACATAAGAATTCTGTTGGTGAGTCTTGTCGGTGGGAGTCTACTGATATGTCCATAGAATTTCAACCTTCTTTTTCTTATGTCCGCCGCTACGTTGGACATTCTCTCTGTGGTCTTTCTAGAATGTAGTCTGTCTCCTTTCTCTGTCAGTTTTGGGCCGAGAATTTTCCTCTTAATTTTGCGTTGTTCTTTTAGTATGTTTTCTATGCCGTTTTTTTGTATGGAGGGTAAGTGTCTCGCTTTCGTATAGTACCTCTGGTTTGATTAGTGTGTTGTAGTGTCTTATTTTTGCGTGTGTGGATAAGCATTTCTTATTGTAGATATTGTGTGTCTTGCCGTATGCCCTTCTTCATCTTCTGCAATCGAGTCTTCTGTGCTATCTTCTCTCCTCCTGTGGGTTTGAGGATCTCGCCCAGGTATTTGAAGTGAGTGACCCTATTTATTTTGCCGTATTTGGTGTTCAAATTTTGATCATTTAATTTTGAGTAAAAGAATTCGGTTTTTTGAAAGGATATTTGTAGGTCAACTTTCTCTGCACATTCCTTGAGGACTTCAATCTGTTTGGTTGACCTTTTTTCATTGTCTGCGAGTATGGCTGGGTCATCCGCGAAGGCTAGGCATGATATTTCTATGTTGTGTTTGGTTCGTCCGAGTCGTATTGGTTTCCAGTGTCTTTGATTTTTTAGTTTCTTTTCCCATTCCCTTATGAGTTTGTCCAGGACCAGGTTGAAGAGGAGTGGGGATAACCCATCCCCTTGGCGTACTCCGGTTTTAATCAGGAAGGGTTCGGAAATTTCTCCCATAAATTTCACTTTAGAGATTGTGTCGGTCAATGTCTGCTTGATCAATCGTAGAGTTTTGGGGTCGAGTCCTTGTTCTTCTAGGATGTTGAACAGAGATTTTCGGTCAATGTAGTGGTATGCTTTCTTGAAGTCAACGAACGTGCAGATGATTGGGACGTTCCTGATAGCTTTGTATTTCAGTATTGTTTTTAAGTTAAAGATTTGTTCAGTGCATGAGCGACCAGGGCGAAAGCCTGCCTGGTACTCGCCAATTTTGTGTTCTAGTTGTTCCTGTGTTCTCTGGAGAAGGCATGCTTAGAAGATGTTGTAAGTAACTTGTAGTAAGGAGATTCTTCTGTAGTTGTTCACATCTGTTCTATCTTCTTTCTTGTGTAGCGGGTGTACAAGAGCACATTTCCATTCATCTGGTAATTTT
Source organism: Cosmopolites sordidus (assembly GCA_031761425.1). Classification (NCBI taxonomy): domain Eukaryota; kingdom Metazoa; phylum Arthropoda; class Insecta; order Coleoptera; family Curculionidae; genus Cosmopolites; species Cosmopolites sordidus. The sequence continues at coordinate 119,227 of JARFXV010001423.1, forward strand.
TCTGTTTGCCAGATGTTCGTGATAATTTGTGTGAGTTTCCGCAGTGAAGGTCCGAGGTTTTTCAATAGTTCCGCAGTGATACCATCTTCACCGGATATCCTGTTATTCTTCAGTTTTTGTATGTGCCTGTAAATCTCCTGCCTGTAAATTGTGTATAGACACAATTTTCCTTGGGGAATCTTGTGTCGCGTTCGGGGCAATTGAGGAGATCAGAGAAATAGTGGGCCAGCTCCTGACAATTCTCCTGATTGTTTAGCGCTAATCTCCCATTCCGCTTTCTAAAGCAAAGATTTTGTGGTGTGTACCCACGGATTTCTTTTGCGAAGGTCCTATAAAAATCTCTCGTGTTATAATTGCGGAAATTCTCCTCTATAGAGTCTAGTTGTATATATATATATATATATATATATATATATATATATATATATATATATATATATATATATATATATATATATATATATATATGTATATATCACATAAGATAATTAATATTATTTTGCATAAATATTAATTGGTTATTTAATGAATAAACTGAAAATAAACTGATGAACATCATCGAAAATCGAAGTGAAAACGTCGCACAGAATAATCGAGATACTTCTCACGACAGTGTGATTTATGACAAAAATAATTTCAGTATAAATAAGAGTTTGTATCTAATTTACCTATTAATCTAATTTAAAAGCAAAAATATATTCTGTACGCAAATACAACGATATGCTTCTCATATATAAGACTTTTTCCGTTCACAAAAATAAGTTAAAACAGTGTCAGGATTATTTAAACTCAAATGGTAGATATTATCAACATTTAGTTTAATAAAACAATTAATCATGTGTTTCTTAGTGTGATATGAATCATATAAAACGTGTTGTGGTGTGAAAATTTAGTGCTAATAATTTCAACTTTGACATTAAACGACAATAGTGTGTAAGTTTTCCTTTTTTTGTAACAAAACAAACTTATGTTGAAACATATGAAATTTATGGTTATAAAAATGTGGCGCTTTATTTAAAAAAAATTCCAGATCAGACAAAAAACTGAACAGTGAATCAAACATCGAAATCGTAGGTTAAATTTACGGAAGTTATTTTTCTTACAGTCTGTATATGTTTAAAAGTATATATCTTAATATTCAAAATATTAATTTTAACACTTACAATAACACCATGCTTCACCAAGGCCTCTGTTATGCTGTTACCAATTCCTGATGATGCTCCAGTAACTACTGCTATTTTTCCTTGAAATTTTGCCATCGAACACGCCATATTAGAAAATATCGATTATACCAAATCCTACAAAATAATTTCATAAAAAAATAACTATAAAACGAAGTATATTATATAGTAGAGGACAAAAAATATCATACTAAGAAAAATATATTTTATTAATGCAATTTTAAAATTTTCGTATTTTTGAAATGTAATGTAATTTTTGTAATGTAATAGATATCAGGAAATTCCAATTAGATTTATTACAAAAGAAGAAAGAGAATGTCCACCCAGTATTATAACACTGGGGAGCAGCAATTTTGTTGACTTGGATCTGTGATTTGTTTTTGACTAATTTTTCATCGCTGAATTCAAAAATATTCATAGTTTTTCTCTATCACGTTCTTAAGCTACAGCGTACCCCTCATTTTCCCTTAAAAGTGTACATACGAAAGGAAATAAGGTGAGATCTGACCAAATAGATTAGAATATTTTATTCCTACAGAGGTTAACATATTATTAAAAGTTAAATTGTGTTTATACAAAAAATAAATAGAAGATATTATGGTAAAAATTTCTTCTTATAGCTTTTCCTGGAGTGTTTAGTTTGTGGACATCCTCGCTTGATGCTCCAACAGTAATAAGCCATCATACTGACATCCCATCTACCTTGATACCGCGCTTCCATAACCTTTAGATATTGGTGGAATCGCTCGCACTGTTCATCACTAACAGCACCAAGATTTTCTGGGAAGTTAGCAAGATGACTATATAAGAAATGCAGTTTGATGCTCATGTTGCAACCAAGCTTTTTAAAGCTATCCAAGAGGTATTGAACAATTTCGATGTAATTCGGGGCTCGTGTATTTCCAAGAAAGTCTTTAACAATATTTTTAAAAGCCAACCAAGCATTCCTTTCAAGTTCGGTCATTGTTTCAGTGAAATTTTCATCTTTAACGAGTTGCCGAATCTGTGGACTATCAAACACACCAGCCTTTATATTTTCATATGACAGGCTAGGGAATGCTGAAATTATATTCTTAAAGCAGTCTCCTTCAATTGACAAAGCCTTAACAAATTGCTTCATGAGACCTAGTTTTATATGTAAAGGTTTATATGTTTTTTCTGTCGACAAGTGGCTGATTTAAAATGTTTGGATCACCAGGTCTTAGGTCGGATCTTGGCGGCCAGTTCGATTGCACCAAATGCTTCTCATAAGCTCTGCTATCCCACATGCTCAAAAAACAGGTATACTTAGTATACCCGTGTTGCTGGCCGAGAAGGAAACAGACCATTTTAAGGTTAGCACAGATGATCCATTGGTGCATGTTATATTGCAACAAGTCAATGACTTTCTTTATGTCGCCATATTCTTCACGCAAAGAAACTGAATGACCTATTGGGACTGAACCGTATAAATTTCCATTATGTAGGAGAATACACTTCAAGCTACGCTTTGAGCTATCTATAAACAATCGCCATTCAGTTGCGTTATAGTTAGAAATGGCCAATTATTTCATTAAACCTTCTACGTTCTAGTAATATACACATCCGTCATAATTTCTGAAGTACTGCCTAAATTCACTTTCTCTGGATCGATAGTAAGTGGCTTTAGCTCCTTTATCAAGCAAATTTTTTTCGTACTGTCTTGATACTAATAATTCCGATGCTTTTTTGGATAGTCCCAAATCTCGTGCTAAATCGTTTAATTCATGTTGATTGAATCCTTTACGAACAGAATCATTGGAAACTTTGAATTCTTCGTCGGTGGAGTCACCTCGATCTTCACTTGATTCACATTCTTGTATTTCTAAAGAAGGTAATTCTTTTCTAAACTGGCACTAGAATTTCCGCTGAATGAGGCACAGGGCGTATAGCTGACGGTAAACTAGGGTACTCAATTTTATGTTTGTTTTTCTTGTTGAATCCTGATGTTTTCACTATGGAAAAGCAGCAATCACTTAAGTGATCTTTGGGCTCTCGCCAAACCATTGGTATACCAAACGAAAGTTTATTACGTGTTCTCTTCGTCCACATTCGTAAACTCTCTACACAGTGCTTGAACACTTTATGAGGGGCCCATGGTTTATCTTGGTCACCTATTTTCACTTTAAAATAAGCAAAATAGGCTTGCCTGACAAATGTACTAATATTAGTCCGTCGAATGGGGATGGTAAAACTGCCACATATATAACAAAATGAATCAAGGCTGTTTAAGCACTTACGACGAGAACTGCCAGAGGCAGACATAACGAAAATCTGTAGTCGTGTATGTATACTTTGACTTCACTATATCAGAGCGACACAGACCCGCGTACTTTAGCATCTCATCCGTAACTGACCGAACTAGTTTTGGATGACGCAACGTCACTCACGCCCCCACTCCTAGGTCGAAAAAGGTTCGCCGCTAAGAGAGCAGTAGTGACTTCTGTGATTCGCCAAGCTTAGTCGGATGCGCAACAACTGTAGAGAAAAAACTTGACGTGATTCAATTTACGTATGAAACAGCTTAAATATCGAACTCAGCAGAAATTATTTTTCAAATGGTTCCGCAGTGTAATGCACTGTAATCCTGCTAGGCATAAGCCCAAATTAAGGACCAAAGTTACCATGAACCAGAAGAGCTTGATAAACAACCAGCACAGAACTGGCAAGAATTGAAACAAAACATTATTAAAACAGCCTTAGAGTTGGTCCCTTTTCGAAAACATAGAAAACATACGTGACCGGATGAAATTTGCGAGCAAGCAGTATTAAGCCGAAGTAAAGCATTCAAAGATTGGAATAGTCAAAAAGCAGCAATAAATTATAACATCTTTTTGGGAATAAGAAAAGAAATATCGAAGCTAATTAGACGAACTAAAAGAAAATATAAAAACAATCAACTTAATGAAATAGAAAAATATTTTCAAAAAAATCACACCCCTATACTTTTACAAAACATTTACTAAATTGACAGACTATCAACCCCAAAATCTTTGCTTTCAAAAGGAAAACGAACAATTAGCTCTAAATAACCAAGATAATTGCAAAGAACTTACGAAATATTTTGATTAACTACTAAACTGTCCTGAGCCCTTAAACAAATTACCAACACTAAACCCTAATTAAACAAATCCCGATTCATTACCCCCTATTGAAGATGAAATAATTAGGCAAATCAAGCGACTTAAAAATAACAAAGCTTCTGGTGGAAAGATGGAATCACTGCTAAACTTTTAAAATCCCCTGGTCCAGGTACAATCAAGGAAATAATCAAAATTCTACAAAAAGTTTGCCGAACCGAACGGATTCCGAAAGATTAGCAAGATGCTCTAATCCATCCACTAAACAAGAAAGGAGATAGAATGGATATAAACAACTACAGAGGGATATCTCTTCTCCCAATTTGTTACAAGATTATATCTCAATGTCTACTAGATAGAGCACAGAGACAGTTAGAACCTAAAATTGGTAAATATCAAGCAGGGGACTGGGGAGATCCTGTCCTGAACAGATCCTAAATCTAAAGTTGATTCTAAGACATCAAAAACTGTACAATAAAAATCTCGTCTGTATATTTGTAGATTTCAAAAAAAAACATTGACCGCGAGTCTTTATTCCAAATCTTGAGAGAATAAGGACTAGATCTGAAAACGCTGGCTATTATTAAAGCAACGTTAACTAACACAAGGTCAAAAGTTGAATTCATGGGTGACATCTCAGAGTCCTTCGAAATTAAAACTGGAGTGAGACAAGGGGATGGACTCTCGCCACTCTTATTTAACGTGTTTTAGAAAAAGTATACAAGTAATACAGTAAATTTAAATCCCGAACTTCCTCTTGGGACACCCTTTATATATCTTCTTGTGTTAAAAAAGTTGCTGCTGGTAAAAACATTTATTCAAGCGTGCGTGCAATATTATTCTATACTTGTTTCCTCAATGATATATCTTGGGATCTCGCCAACCTACATTTAAACTTCTTCTCCTTACCACAATAATTGAAGTGACAAGCACGCCGGATACATTATCGTGAGTAACTGTCTATTAACAGTCTTCTTCGATGCAGTCCCATTTGTAAAAGGCCTTTCAAATTGAGCGGTTTTATAATTCTTGAATAAAAAACAGATGGCGTTGTGAATTTGCTTGGATCTAGTTTTATTTCAGAAGTATAATGTATAACAGTTATAAAAAATTGAATGAATTCTGGAAAATTGTTGAATTATTTTTTGAAAATGACCTTTAAATGAAAAAGGTTTTTAGAAAATTACGTGATTTTTACGGTTTGCACAATCGTAGATCTATTAATCGAATTATTCAAATAAAAATAAGGGCAATAAAGTCGTAGATAAAAGATGGGCAATATAGTCGTAGTGGTCGTTCAGAAAAGCATATTGATTCAGTAAATAAAAGTGTTTCTGAAGACCCAGAAATTTCTACTAGCGGATGTTCACAAAAATTTGGGCTCAATAAATCCACAACATCGTGTATTTTACGAAAGGATTTAGTTCTGAAGGTATATAAAGTTTAAATAACACTGATACTAAAGCCGTCATCAGAATCATTCAAAATGTCGAGCATTTGTCAACTGGATCAAAGAACAAATAGATGATATTTCTCAAACAATCATGTTTTCAGATAAAACACATTTTAAAATCGGTGGCTATGTTAATAAAATTGCGGCATTTGGAGTGAGGAAAATCCATAACTGATTCATGAGAAATCTTTATATTCTAAACAAGTCACTGTTTGATGTGTATTATGGCCAGGAGTTGTAATTGGGCCTTATTTCTTTCAAAAGGATGCTGGTGAAACTGTAATTGTAAATGGTGTTCGATATCGTGACATAATAACTGAATTTTTGTGGGCTGAATTGAATAATATTGAACTGGAGAATATGTGGTTTCAACAGAATGGCGCTACTGAAACCACTGATTTATTGAAAGAAACATTTACTAGACTCGTTATTGCAAGAAACAGTGATGTTAATTGGCCACCAAGATCATATGATTTGACACCGTTGGACTATTTTCTTTGGGGTTGCGTAAAAAGCAAGGTCTACAGGAACAATCCAACGAATCGATACCTGAACTAAAGGATGAATGTATTTGAATCATTGATGAAACATGATTATAACAAAAGTTATCCAAAATTTTGATAAAAGAGAGGACGTCGGCGGAGCTGCAAGAGGTGGTCATTTGTCAGTATCGTTTTTAAATCTCAAACACTATGCTTCAATTTTCAATTAAAAGTTTTTTAAAATCAACGCAATTTTTTTGTTTTATTCAAGAATTTTAAAAATCACTCAATTTTAAAGACGTAGTTGCCGAATAATTCATTCTAAATGAAGTCTAGAATAGCGTTCGTCAAATCTTTGGCTAATTTTAAGACAATGAAAATCTCGTACTGCAGCATAACCCTAATTTTGAAAACTATACATAGAATATGGGTGTTTATATTTCTTTTAAGAATTTGAATATAGAAATAGAGAAATAAAGAATAATGGAACTATCAATAACTGGTACACGATTCAAATAATTCCAGGTAATTTTAATTTTAGAGGTATTCAGAGAAATAGTGTCTGGTAAGTACATATGCATACGGTGTAATTAATTTGGCGATATTGAAAAGTAATTAGTTCTTCTATTCATGAAAAATTTTTTTTATAAAAATAAGAAGATATCCGAACACTATCTAATTAAGCTAAAAATTAATAATTCGAACCAGGAGGTAAATATTGGGTGATTCTCGGCAAATAATGGTCAAATTAAGGCACAAGGTGCCTTAATTTCTCTATAACGAACAGTGATAGACGATTAATAAATTTTAAAATTAATAACACAGTAATATTATAATGTTAACTTAAGTTATTTATTTGAAATATTTTAATTATGAACATAATTTGTGGGGTTTTTTTTATTTGATCGTCGGTATTTTTCGGTCTAATAATAGATACACATCACGAAACATTTATTCTCGAGGTCAAACAAATTAATGACTAGATTGTTTTGTTTTTAATTCCTGTAAATGTAAACGATAACAAATTATCGTGGTGAAAATTATGTAATTATATAATATAGTGTATTCAAACCATATAATTAGCATTGTGTAGCATAGCTTGAAGGTTAAAAAAAGAAGTCATGTCATCTAATTGAAGATTGAACCATCTCCTCATGATGGTTAACGAAATGCGCGTTAGAATTAGAAACAAGTGATTTGGTGTTTAGTGGTAATTCTTCTTCAGTTTGATGTTTCACACCAAAGGTTCCAATGGAAAAATTAATCTAATTCGGACCATGCATTGTAGATTTATAAAGCTATAATTATCCTGCTGAGCTAACCAGCTAATAAATCAAATAAAATTAAAATTTCAAAAATAAATCAAATTTAATTAAAATTTCTTGATGAAAATGTCCGATATGGTCGAAACGTTGTGACAACCGTAGTACTTAAAAATGTGTGCGTGTGTGTGTTTATTAATGTTTCGGTTTATTTTAAAACCATCCTAAGAACAATTCAGCTAAATCTTATTGAATAATTAATTTTTTAATTTTTTAATTTTTTTACATGAAATATGACATTTTTTATATACACTGCATATGGCGTATATATGCAGTGTATATAAAAAATGTCCGGGAAAAAATCCAACGGAAGGGCGACGAAAGTATGGGATGTTGACTGTGGAATATATATATATATATATATATATATATATATATATATATATATATATATATATATATATATATATATATAGTGACCGTTTAGCATTATTATTATTTTTTTATTTATTGGGACTTTCGGTCAGTAAATAAGTTTTAATTTTCTATTGTTTTATTAACGTTTCAGTTCAACATCGAACTATCCTCAGAACACTTCTACAATAAACATTACTTTTATAAAAACACAAACTTACATTTAAAAACCTACCAATATCAAATTATTTTTTTTTTTTTAATTTCTCAACTAAAATATGACAATTTTGTATAAAATTTTTAAATGACATATTTGGCTCTGACATATTTAACAATGCTTTCACCTTTAATGTATACAAGGTCCATTATAAAAATAATGCGCATTTTCTGGGAAAAACAGATTTATTGATCGGACCTATACAAATGCTTAAAATTGTTCAAAATATTCTCCCCCGCATCAATTCACTTGCTGAGACGTGTCTTCCATGCCTGGAAGGCACTCTGAAAGTCCTCGGCGGGAATGTCTCTCAGGAACATTGTAAATACTTTTGAATATTTTCCACGGTCTCCCAATGCCTTCCTTTCAGCTCTCTCTTCAGTCGGAGAATTTTTAATCAACTTCAATAATTCTTGACAACGCGAAACTCGAAGTTTTTTCTGATATTCCTTCAACACTTTCGGTACAAGCTTCCCGCAGGCCTTGCGTATTTGCAGATCCTCGGTTACTATCCCATGTACCGTAAATGTTGTTGGGCGTCCAGTATGGGGTTCGTCGACGCCCTGCTTGGACTGTGACCTTGAAATACAGTCGTCCTTGAAGGCCTCTTGAAGCATCTGGAATGCTTCGGTTGCGTTCTTTCCAAACCTCATGCAAAATTTAATGTCGTATCGCTGTTCAAGCGAACGCTCCATCGTGCCGTGTCATATAAATAACATTCTGAAATTAATTTGGAAATAAAAAAGTCCTTACAACAAGGGTCAAAAGCTTAAGAGTTTCCCCGAAAAAAATTAAAAATTTTTAAAATTGCCAAACGAAAAGCTACGATACGAATTATCATTTTAAGGGAACCCTTCGGCTGGCTTATCCATATGGGAAAGTTGCCAACTTTGAGGACGTTTTTCTCAAAAACTGTTGTAGTTAGCGACATGATTTTCTTTCGGCTTTTTAATCTTTACCAGTACCTTAATATGACCTTTTTTAAAATTTTATTTCGAATATCGCAAAAGTTTTGATACGCTGCCAAGATTTCGATTTTTTTTTCATTTTGGATAAACATTTGGACCTCAAAAACGTTAAAATAAGCATTTAACACTGTTGAATAGTTGGGTGAAAACCGCATTATAATAGCTTTAGTAGTTCTTGAGAAAATGGGACCTTTGGATATTATATTTATTGCTTGACCGAGGAGGAGGATTCCTTATATTGGAGGGCACATGTTTGATCTGTTGGTGGCGAGACTCATCAGGGTACTGACATATCTAGTCAAGAATAGAGACCCTATCCACAATCAATCAACCCATATTTTCGCTGACTTACCGGGGGCGCTCCTTCCTGGTCAAGCAAGTTACAGAATTCTCATTTTGGCGGAGACGCAGGTTGTTATGTTCCACATGCGATCGATTGTGGAACCCAGCGGTTGGGGTTCCCAACTACTCCCAACTACTGTTGCCTCATTGAACGCAGTCCAAACAAATCATAAAACGTATGTATATATATATATATATATATATATATATATATATATATATATATATATATATATATATATATATATATAAATATATATATGAACCACCGAATGAGGATGAAATAATTAGGCAAATCAAGCGACTTAAAAATAACAAAGTTTCTGGTGAAGATGGAATCACTGCTGAAATTTTAAAATCCGCTGGCCCAGGTACAATCAAGGAAAAAAACAAAATTCTACAAGAAGTTTGGCGAACCGAACAGATTCCGGAAGATAGGAAAGATGCTCTAATCCGTCCACTACACAAGAAAGGAGATAGAACGGGTGTAAACAACTACAGAGGGATATCTCTTCTTCCAGTTTGTTACAAGATTCTATCTCAGTGTTTACTAGACAGAGCAGTGGGACAGTTAGAACCTAAAATTGGTGAATATCAAGCAGGTTTTCGACCGGGCAGATCCTGCCCTGAACAGATCCTGAATCTAAAGTTGATCCTAAGATATCAAAAACTGTACAATAAAAATCTCGTCTGTACATTTGTGGATTTAAAAAAAGCATATGATTCTATTGACCGCGAATGTTTATTCCAAATTTTGAAAGAACAAGGACTAAATCTGAAAACGCTGGCAATTATTAAAGCAACATTAACTAACATAAGGTCAAATGATAAATTCATGGGTTACATCGCAGAGCCCTTCGAAATTAAAACTGGAGTGAGACAAGGGGATGGACTCTCGCCACTCTTATTCAACTGTGTTCTAGAAAAAGGAATACAAGAGTGGCGTGACAAAAAGTCGGCCCTGAATATTGACCAGCCCATTAAACTGGGGAGAACCAACATCAAAATAGATTGTCTGGCGTTTGCTGATGATTTAGCAATTTTGACTCAAGATATATTAACGGCACAAAAACAGATTGGAATCCTAAAAGAAACAGCAGAAAAGGTAGGACTCCAAATTTCCTTTGAAAAGACACAATACATGACCTGCAATAGACTAAGAACACCATTTCTAAAAACAAAATATGGTAGCATCAGACGAGTCTCTCAGTTCAAATATTTGGGTGAAATAATCATGGAAAATGGGTTGGAAAAAGCAGACAATAAGAGTAGATGTCAAAAAATGGAAATGGCATTAAGACTTACACAAAATATTTACAACAAAAAATGCATATCTAAAAACACGAAATTGAGACATTACAATACAGTTATTAAACCAGAATGTCTATATGGGGCAGAAACACAGACAGCGGGACATCGAGGTCATTGAAAAGAAGGAAAGAAAAATCATAAGAAAAATTCTAGGCCTCAAAAAAATAAATAACACAACATACCGACTTCGAGAAAACAAAGAAATCAAACAATACACAGATAAACATAGCGATATGAGAAAAAGAAGACTTAAGTTTTACGGACACATCAAACGGATGAATCCGAGTAGGCTAACTAGACAAATAGTCGAATTTTATGAAAATAGGAGTAGAGCTAAAGTAGAAATAATTAAAGGGATTGCTGCAATTAAAGAGGAACTAACATCAGCAAATATTACACAAAGAGAAATTAAGGATAGAAGCTGTTTCAGACAAAGGTTAACGTTTGGAAGGTTGGCCAGAGGGAAAAATGTAGGAAGACTGGAACAACTTGGTCTGACGAAACGAAAAAGGCTCCTAGCGAAATAATGAAATTAGTATGTACTAATTGTACTTCGCGTGGTCCACTAGGGCCCATACGTGAATATATATATATATATATATATATATATATATATATATATATATATATATATATATATATATATATATATATATACAACATTATATGTATATTTGGCGAATATGTTTCGCAGACGGTTGGCAGAAGTTTTTGATGTTTAAAAAAGTATCATTCCTATTTTACATCCTATTTCCAGAACGAGTGAAACAATAAGCTTTTATATGTTTTCTGGAAGCAGGTAATTTGAGGTGTATAAAATTGGGTAGAAATTTTACGACACCTTCCTGTCGTTTTACAGGATATTTTCACCAGAACTTTTTCGAAATATTGTAAAAGTTTTTAATGGTTTCGTTGTTGTTAAAATCGTGAAAAAAAGTGTTAATTTAGGAATATAGATCTTTTTTGTTAATATTACATTCCATAAATCTGCGATGACGTAAATATTCTTCATAAAAATTGAATATATTTTCAAGAAAATCTCAAACATTTTATTTATGCACTCAGTTAGTTTAACAGAAAAAGTGACAGATTGGAAATTAATTTTAAGACATTTTTTTTTTAATTCAAAATCTTTTATACTATTCTTTTTAACTCAGTTTTAAAGTACATTCTCAGTTTTAAATTAGTGTTTGAGAATGTAAAGTCGTTTTACGAAACTATAGTCACACAAATTTTGTTTAAAAATAAAAGTGATAGATAATAAAGTAAAAAATTGTTTTATTCCTTTTTTTTTAACGCAAAATGTTTCTTTATTCCAACTTTTTTTTTCGGCGTTGTTGTCTTTATGAAAAAAACCTTGTTACAAATACGGACGGTCAGATTCGCTCATACCTCTTTAAACTACGAGATGTATAACGTATATACTTAAATACGTATGTTTAGCAGAACTACAAAACTACTGACAAACATAAATATGGTAAAAACAATATTTTAAATGTTTTACTTTGCTATATGAACAGTGATTGGGTTTTTTGTTCTCCAGTCCATTGAGTTCGCAACCAACCCAATTTATACAAACAATTTTTTTATTTTAAATATTTTAATTTTTTATATTATCATTTAAATAATACAAATTTATTTGAAATATGCGGGCTTACCTTAACAAACGAGACACCATTAATAAACAACAGCAACAAGATGGTTGGTATTGTAACGGGCGGACGTAGGTAATATTGGACTGCATTCCCACAACAAGGTTAAAATAATTATTTCCCACAAATAGAGAAAATAGTTAGTATCCTTGTGACTTATTTATCTATTTTATTTTGTAAAAATCAGTATTAAGCAATATCGATTCGATGCATTTTCATTTTATTTTTATATGGAATTATTTTTATTTCCACTTATATATTTCTCTAAAACATACGTGTTTCGCTACTAGTAGCTTCATCGGATAGTTGACAAAGAATGAAATGGCTTTTGAACAAAATTTGTTTTTGTCATAAATGGAAACATAATATATAAGTTCTATAACAAAACTATTTTTGTTTTTATTTTTTTCCTTATAATTAAAAAGTTATATCAAATTCTTAAACCAAGTCGTCGCCATGGCAGGGCCGGGTACACACGCGTGTACCGGGTGCAATGACAATATTGTCGGGCGAGTAAAATTCGTGGCGTGCAAAGTGTGTGATAATAAAGAACCTTTAACATTGTGTTAACATCAAAGACCCAATATTTAAAGCCATAAAGGACTGTAAAAATTTGTTTTGGGTATGTGATGGATGTCTGTCAGTATTTGAGGTGAATGTTGACCTTAGTAATAGATTAAAAAGGTTGAAACAACATACTGAGGACTGTAAGGTGAATAGAGATACATTATTAAATAATTCGCAACATAATGACATCTCGACTACACAAGGAAAATCATGGACAGATATTGTAAAAAAAAAGAATAAATCCTCCGTTGATAATTAGATCGAAAAATAAGCAATAAAATAGTACTACGACGAGGAATGCGATCACGGAAAAAATTAATCCGTCCAATTTATCGGTAGAAATAAACAAATTAAAATCGATAGGTCAGGGATCCGTTATGATTCAGTGTAAGGATGACGATTCTCTGAAGAAACTGCAAATAACAGCAATAGAACAATTATCCGATAACTAAGAGGTAGAAATACCTAAATATATTAACCCCAGAATAATTGTGGTTGGCGTTCAAGACAAATATATTGCAACTAATGAAGACTTTTTAGAGCGCATAAAAAATCAGAGTTTTCTTAAAAATACAGATCTGAATATTGAAGTAGTTCGAAAATATATTCCTAAAGGAAATAAACTGTGTAATATAATACTGGAGGTGTCGGCAGAGATCTATAAGTGCATGTTGAGTAGTAAGAGAGTTTTCTTTGACTGGGACAGTTTTCCAGTCTATGAATATTTGGAAGTGCTGCGATGTTACAAGTGTTGGAGGTGTAGACATAAAGCGGCAAAGTGCAGTCAACAAGATGTTTGTCCTTTATGTAACAAACATCAAAAAGCTCAGAATGTAATTCAAATACACAGGAGTGTACTAATTGTAAATTTGCACATGATGTCCTGAAGATACCACATATTAAATATGATCACACAGTGTTTGATAAAAATTGCGAATGTTATAAACGAGCAGTTGAAAGCATGAAGAACAGAACTAAGTATGCATAGCAACCACTTGATTGCTTCAGTGCGTCCACTAGCAATATAGATATATTGCATATTAATGTACAGGGAATGACGACCCACATGTTGCAGCTAAGGCAGTTTGTAGAAGATAGAAACCCATGGATCTTGTGTGATCTGTTACTCATATAACACGAGATGTAGAAGAGAACGAAATTAACATAACTGGATATACGGCTGTTGTCTGTTATTCGGATACGGGGGCTGCTATTATTTATATTAAATCTGGCTTGAAATATTGGGTGGTTTCTGTCGAGACAGTTCTAACCAGTTACTGGGTCGTAACAGTTAAGATACAGATAAATAATAAATGTTTTTCTTGGTAGCGGCCTGCTATATTTGGAAGACAATCTAAGTGACAATGAATGTCAAAGAAACAAAACCTTTCTTCTGGGTGATATAAATATCGATTTATTGAACAACAGCAGTGAGTCTAGAAGGTTGAAAGACATTATCAGTGGAGCAGGTTTCACACAGATTATTACTAGGGAAACCCACAATAGTGGTATCTCACTAACACTGATTGATCACATAATTACCAATGATTTTGGAGTTGTGGAGCTTGTTAGAGATTTTCCGATGATAAGCGATCATGAGATTATTGGTACCGAATTTAAACTTCCGGGTATTGTATGTGAAACACCTCAACATACGTATGCTCGGAATCTGAATGAGCAAGCAGTCTCGAGGCTGATTACTGAGTTGATGGGGAATGATTGGGACTACAATTCCATTGACGTTAGTAAATTATATGTTGATTTTATGCAAACTCTACATGATGCTATTGATATGGCTGCTCCCTTAAAATTACTTTTTCGAAATTATTTTTTTGAATTGCGTTTGTACGTCTTGCACGTGGACAACATTTTGTAAGAGAGATGGCTCCTACAAAGAAGCAAAAGAAGGCCATTGAAAGCATTAACAGTCGCCTGGCTCTTGTAATGAAATCAGGCAAATATTGCTTAGGATATAAACAAACGTTAAAGACTTTAAGACAAGGAAAAGCCAAATTAATAATCATTGCCAATAATACACCATCTCTAAGGAAATCAGAAGTTGAATATTATACAATGTTGGCAAAGACAGGGGTACATAACTACACAGGCAATAATGTGGAATTAGGTACAGCCTGTGGAAAATATTTTAGGGTCTGTAGAATGTCCATAACAGACCCAGGTGCTCTGATATTATCAAATCAATGCCATCTGGTGATGGAGGTGTACCTGAATAAGTTTTTTTTTAATTTTATGACCTAAATAAAATATTTACAAAAAAAAAAGCTTTTTTTTTTAATTGCGTTTGTACGTCTTGCACGTGGACAACATTTTGTAAGAGAGATGGCTGCTACAAAGAAGCAAAAGAAGGCCATTGAAAGCATTAACAGTCGCCTGGCTCTTGTAATGAAATCAGGCAAATATTGCTTAGGATATAAACAAACGTTAAAGACTTTAATTATATTTTTTTTGTATATGTCAACGATACTTACATTGACAACAATAGATTTTCATGACAGTGACATACTACCAAAAAATATATATAGGTAATGCTTACTGTGTGATTGAAAAATCCAGCCGGTCGCGTTGGTGCGGCGGTAAGAGCGCCTGCTTTGCCGAATCCGCGCTGGAGCGATAGCTGGTTCGATTCCAGCCCTCGGATGGTTATTTTTCTTTCTTCTGTCCTTTTATCTTTCCTAAATGTTTGTGATTGTTTCAAGGCAAGAGTGCAAAATCCGACTACGAATTACCCCTCAGTCACGCCAATTAAAGGCTGGGTAAGGCCGGATGCCTTCTGAGAAGTGTTCTACGTTGGTCACTCGCCAGTCGGTAGGTTTCCTGATAGACTTATGGGTAGGCAGATAACCAAGGGTTTATAGCCCGAGGGGGGTGTTGGCCTGGGTTTGTCGGAAGCTGATGACCGTGGTTCGGAACCCACGTTAAGCTGTAGGTCCAGTCGCTAAATAGCCTAGTTGCTGATGCGCCTCTAACCCAAACACTTTACTTTACTTTTTTGAAAAATCCAAATAAAGGAAAAAAAATACATGAACTTGTTGTTATGTTCCTTCTGAAAAGTCGATTATTTTCTCAATAATTTGCATAACTTATGTTTTATAATTAATGTACCTATAATATTTTTATTATAACCATTGAATTCAGCCACCTCCCTAATCATCGAATCGTTAGGAATGTATCTCGGAGTGGTGATGTTTATCCTAAAGATATAAAAATCCTGATCACTAAACAAAAAAGAGAGTTAGTAGATTACTAAAGTTAGTAGATTACAGTTGTGGGGGGAGGGGGTACACCTATAAATAGCACAAGAAATCAGCACCTAAAAAAAATCATAACCCCCCAGAAATCATAACCCCCACGTGTGTGAATAACTGCCTCAAGCCGGCATGGCATTAAGCGAATCAGGTTCTGGATGGTGGACTGGGGGATGTTAGTCCATCTCGCTTGTATAGGTCGCCAGAGGTCTATAGGCCGTTAAAGGTCAGAGGTGGATGACGGGCAATCATCGATCAATCATGTCCCATACATTTTCGATTGGTGACAAGTCATGTGAACGAGCAGGCCAAGGTAATATAGGGATATTGTTTGTAGCAAGGGAGTCAAGCCCAGTTTGTGCTACGTGTGGTCGGACGTTAGCCTCTTAGAATGGACGTTATTCTCTTTACCCTGATGACGTCGGATGAATACCCATCCATCATAGCTCAGGAGTGTGAACCTAGAAAGAAATTAATAGTGTCATCTAAAAAGACAACACTATTTTATTCCTAGCTCCAATTTTGTCACATCTGACACCATTCTAGACTACGTCGGCGGTTGGCGGAGGTCAGTGGCAATCTCAATAATAGGCATCGAACCCGAAAGAGTCCATCGAACCACCCCGCACCTGACGGCGTTGAACAGTACTGGTAGTGAATGGGCGGTCAAGTACAACTCCCCATTGTTGCGCAAGAACACATGATGTGGTTCTAGGGTCCGCGATAGCTATTCGCATCAACAATCGGTTTTCCCGGGCACTTGTATGCGACTAAGCACCAGACCCCAGAGGATGACTTGTGGTACATTCTTCTTGCCACTGACGTCATATACGTAGAATGATAGTACCCGGGCGACGTGAGAGAGCAACAATGTTCCTATATGATATAACATCCTCTCGCAGGCCCGCATTACGACCTCGCTCAAACTCGCATACTTGTTGATACGGTACTCGCTGTCTGCGACGTGGCATATGATACGGCGACTAACGCAATAGTACCCACACCGTACCTCTCAACTAGATGTACCACTCTTACCACCCTTATATTACCCTAATCTTAAACCATATTAGGTTGAAATTGTAATCATTGTATACGTTTTATAGGAGGTGTGGCTATTAAATAACGAGACTGATGCTGAAAAACAGTTTTGATTTCATACATATTTACTTATCACCTTCAATATATACCTCTCCTCTATCCTTAAAACGCTCCATGCGAATCTTTCATTGTTCGAAACATTACTGGAAATCTTCTTCTGTCAGCTCCTTCAGAACGCGTGTCGGTTTCTCTTGCACAACTTCGACGGACTCAAATTTTGTTCCTTTTAATGCAGATTTCACCTTAGATAACACTTAGATTAACAACTTAGATTTCACATTAGATAACAATGGGATACTGTATTTGGGTAAAAACTTCTTGACAGACAATGCGGAATGAGCCGGCACATTGTCTTGGTGAAGAACCCATTACTTGCCCTTCCACAATTCGGGTCGTTTTTTCCTTATTGTTTCACGGAGTTCAGCAAAAACGTGAAGGTAGTAATGTTGATTAATAGTTTGACGTTCAGAGACCCAGTAAAGGTACACAGTCCCATAAATATCGAAAAAAAAACGATCATCATTGCTTTGAATCAATCACAAGCTCATTTGAGTTTTTTTGGCGCTCCGTGAATTTGGGCTCTTCCAGTGCATGGATTAGCGCTATGTTTTAGGATCATAAGTAAAAAAACCACAGTTCGCCGGAATAAGTTTGGGTCATTTTCAATGGCATTCAAAGTATCAGTACAAACATTTTTGCGAGCTTCTTTTTAGTCAAACGCGAGAATTTTTGGCACACAATTTTTGCATCTTAAATTTGTTATGTAAAATTTGCCATACGTATTATTTGTCACTTCCTGCAGCTTCAGCAATCGCATGAATAAATAACCGATGGTCAGATCGAACCAGATTACTGATTTTTTCAATATTGTCATCCATTTTTGACGTGACAGGGTGACCCGGGGATGGATCGTCTTGCCAACGCTTAAACCACTCAAAAACACCTGCACGCGATAAACATTCATTGTTATTCACTTCTTTAAATAAATTATGTTTCACTAGTTTTTCAAAGTTTCTAGTGAAATTTCACAACTATTCATTGCTCTATTGTTACAATTAACATTTTTCCGACGAAACAAAAAAACAAGGACCTATTCCATTTAGCTGGAATTATTAATGTAATGTTTGGTTAACTTCGCGGTTCATGGTTTTTACACGTTTCTTTAGGCCCGGTTGTCATATAAATAGGACACACCTTAGTTTTACAATTGGATTGAATCATCTCCTGGTGATGCTAACACGGTTAGCGAGACGCGCGACGAGATTTTGTTTTAAAGTGATTTGGTATTTAATGGTAGATCTCTTCAAGTTTACTATTAAGGAAACAGACATACTAGTTTTATTATTATTATTCACGTATGGGCCCTGGTGGACCACGCGAAGTACAATTAGAGGCGTTTGTTGTTGTTAGCCTTCCTTTGTGCCCATACAAATTTCATTCTTTCGCTATGAGCTTTTTTCCTTTGGTCAGACCAAATTGTTCCAGTCTTCCTACATTTTTCTCTCTGGCCAACCTTCCAAGCGTTAACCTTGTGTCTGAAACAGCATCTATCCTGAATTTCACTTTGTGTAATATTTGCTGATCATAGGTCCTCTTTAATTGCAGCAATCCATTTAATTATTTCTACTTTAGCTTTACTCCTATTTTCATAAAATTCGACTATTTGTCTAGTTAATCTACTCGGATTCATCCGTTTTATGTGTCCGTAAAACTTAAGTTTTCTTTTTCTCATATCGCTATGTATATCTGTGTATTGTTTGATTTCTTGGTTTTCTCGAAGTCGGTATGTTGTGCTATTTATTTGTTTGGGGCCTAGGATTTTTCTTATGATTTTTCTTTCCTTCTTTTCAATATCCTCGATGTCCCTCTTTCTATTCAAAATGAGCGTTTCTGCAGCATATAGACATTCTGGCTTAATAACTGTGATGTAATTTCTCAGTTTTGTGTTTTTAGATAGGCATTTTTTGTAAATATTTTGTGTAAGTCTCAATGCCGTTTCCATTTTTTGATATCTACCCTTATTGGCCGCTTTTTCCAACCCACTTTCCATGATTATTTCACCCAAATATTTGAATTGAGAGACTCGTCTGATATTACCATATTTTGTTTTTAGAAATGGTGTTCTTAGTCTGTTGCAGGTCATGTATTGTGTCTTTTCAAAGGATATTTGGAGTCCTACCTTTTCTGCTGTTTCTTTTAGGATTTCAATCTGTTTTTGAGCCGTTAATACATCTTGAGCTAAAATTGCTAGATCATCAGCAAATGCCAGACAATCAATTTTGATGTTGGTTCTCCCCAGTTTAATGGGCTGGTCAATATTCAGGGCCGACTTATTTCACGCCACTCCTGTATTACTTTTTCTAGAACACAGTTAAATAAGAGTGGCGAGAGTCCATCCCCTTGTCTCACTCCCGTTTTAATTTCAAAGGGCTCTGAGATCGCACCCATGAATTTAACTTTTGACCTTGTGTTAGTTAACGTTGCTTTAATAATTGCGAGCGTTTTCAGATCTAGTCCTTGTTCTTTCAAGATTCGAAATAAAGATTCGCGGTCAATAGAATCATATGCTTTTTTGAAATCCACAAATGTACAGACGAGATTTTTATTGTACAGTTTTTGATGTCTTAGAATCGACTTCAGATTCAGGATCTGTTCAGGGCAGGATCTGCCCGGACGAAAACCTGCTTGATATTCACCAATGTTAGGTTCTAACTATCCCTGTGCTCTGTCTAGTAGACATTGAGATAGAATCTTGTAACTAACTGGGAGAAGAAATATCCCTCTATAGTTGTTTACATCCGTTCTATTTCCTTTCTTATGTAGTGGATGGATTAGAACATCTTTCCAATCTTCCGGAAACCGTTCGGTTCGCCAAACTTCTTGTAGAATTTTGGTTATTTCTTTGATTGTACCTGGACCAGCGGATTTCAAAAGTTCAGCAATGATTCCATCTTCACCAGAAGCCTTATCATTTTTAAGCCGCTTGATTTGCCTAATTATTTCATCTTCATTCGGTGGTAATGAATCTGGGTTTGTTTGTTTAGGTTTTAGTGTTGCTAATTTGTTTAAGGACTCAGGACAGTTTAGTATTTGTTCAAAATATTTCGCAAGTTCTTTGCAATTGTCTTGGTTATTTAGAGCTAATTATCCGTTTTCCTTTTGGAAGCAAAGACTTTGCGGTTGATAGCCTGTTCATTTAGTTTTAAATGTTTTCTAAATGTTTCGGGTGTTATTTTTTTGGAAATCTTTATCTATTTCATTAAGTTGATTGTTTTCATATTTTCTTTTAGTTTGTCCTAATTAGCTTCGATGTTTCTTTTCTTACTTCCAAAAAGATGTTATTGTTTATTGCTGTTTTTTGACTGTTCCAATCTTTGAATGCTTTACTTCGGCTTAATACTGCTTGCTCGCAAACTTCATCCCACCACGGATGTTTTCTACGTTTTTGTAATGGTACCAACTTTAAGGTTGTTTTAATAATTTTTTGTTTCAATTCTTGCCAGTTTTGTGCTGGTTGTTTATCAAGCTCTTCTGTTAGGGCTGGTTTTATTTTCGTTAGCAGTCTCTTTTGAATAAGTTTTCGAGGTTTTAAGCTAAGTTTGATTCTAGTCAAGTAGTGATCCGTGTCTATATTTGCTCCTTTCCTGACTTGAACATTCAAAATCTCTTTATAATTGGGGTACGAAATGGCAACATGGTCAATTTGAAATTCACCCATGTACGTGTTTGGGCACCTCCAGGTCTTTTGTTTTGATATTTTCTTCTTAAAATGGGTTGACATTATTTTTAGATTAAACTGCGAACATAGTTCAACCAATCTTCTACCATTATGGTTAGTCCATTTATGAGCGGGTAAACTGCCGACTGTTTTCCTGTACTTTTTTTCCTTCCCTAGCTGGGCGTTGAAATCACCCAATAGGATTTTAACATGGTTAGTGGGAATTTTAGAGATAGTCTTATCTAGAATTTCCCAGGACTTATTTACTTTTTCAGGATTAGATTTATTTTCTTCGTTAACTGGGAGGTGTGCATTGATTAATGTATAGTTTTTGTTAGCACACTTGAGGGATAGTGTCATAAGTCGATTATTTACTGGCTGGACATTTGTTATAGAACCAAGAATGTTTCTTGAAACAGCGAAAGCAACACCGAGATGTCGTGTATTTTTGAGTATTCTTTTGTCAGTTTTACTTTTAAAAAGTCTGTAGTTGCCGAATTCCAAGGTGTTATCATCTGTCAATCTGGTTTCTTTCAAAGCTAAAATTTGGATTTTTTGCTGATTTAATGTTCGCCCCAATTCGTGTAGTTTTCCTGAACGCACAAGATAATTGATATTTACCGTTCCAAAGAAACTTTTGTTTTCGGTTTCAGACGTTGGCCAGAGGTCTCCAACTCCCTCTGAAAGATTTTGCGTTTGCCCGAGATTTTGGCGAAAGCCCGGACGCCCCAGAATCCGAAAGTCCGGTTGTACCAGCAAAGCTGGCAGAGGATTGTCTATCTCCTGGGGTAATTTTGTAATTACTAGAACGCACTTTGAATTAAAGGTTTGAACCATGACGGTTCAGAGGTTAAGACTGGAGGGGTTAGTTCCAGAATTCAAGTATCAGCCGCACCACTGGTGAACCGACGCTGACCACTCAACCGCTTGATACAAGTCATACGCTAAGTGGATTTAGTTTTTTTTTATTTATATATTTGAGTTTGTACTAGTTTTTTATATTTGAGTTTGAAAAACGTTTTGATCAAGCCATATATTCGATGTTAATAATTAAAGATCTAGATATTTTAGTAATTATATGATATATTTAACGTGCATACACATGTTTCATACAATATTTAACATTGACATGTATTATATATAATATTTTATAAACTTATAAAATCATAATAAATCCCTTTTAAAAATTGATACTGCCATAGTTTGAGTAACTTCATAAAATCCTTCTTGTCGAGGTACGAAATTTTATCTTCCTATCTCTTAGCTTCCAACTGCTTGCAACGTGATCTCATTGATCTGAAAATTACAATTATCTTCTTATCCTATATTATCAATTCAAACAAGGTGTGTTTTGACACGACTAAACCTTGAATTAATACTGAAGTACATTTTAGAATGATTCAAAAACAGAAATGATGCTAAAACATATTTGTATTATCAACTCTTCTATTGGAACCTTTGGTGTGAAATACTAAACTTGAAGCGATATACCACTACACACCAAATCACTTTTTTTGGACTGCTCGACGCACGTTTTACTAACCATGTTAGCATCATCAGGAGATGATTTAATCTCATTCTAAAACTAAACTCTGTACTATTTATATGAAAAACCCTACCTAACGAAGCGTGTAAAAATCATGAACCGTGAAGTTTACTAAGCCTTACATTAATAATTGAAAAAGTGGACTGAACGGGATAGGTCCTTTATCTCGGTTCATGATTTTCTTACATTTTTTTATTTGAATGATTTTATATGCATCCAAAGCCTTATTATTATTAACACTTTTAATTAGTCCTAAATTACTAATATCTATACTGTGGTTGTGTTCGATTGCATGTTAGGCAATACAAGATTTTTCATTTCTCCCATATCTAATATGGGCAATATGTTCTTTATATCTTGTCAATATGGATCTTTTTGTTTGCCCAATATACCTTCGATCGCAGTCTTGACAACTAATTTCGTAAATTCCCGACTTTTCATGTTGTCTGTATTATCCTTTGGATTACCCAGAACTTATCTTAATTTATTATATGGTTTGTACACAACCTTAATGTCCACTTTTTTCAAAATTTTGTCTGGCCCTCTTGTTAATTGGGCATAAATGGTATTACCTTGAATTTCTTTGTATTCTGATCCTTTTGAAAAGTCGAAGACTCTTTCAATAATTTTCTGAACTTATGTTTTCTAATTAATTTATCTACAATGTTCTTATTATAACCATTCACTTCAGATACCTCCCTAGTTAATTTTAATTTTTTGTTATAATTATCTTTATTTAAAGGAAAATTAATTAATCTATTTACCATAAAATTTAAACTGGCCATCTTATTTTGGAAGCTATGATTTGAATCGTTAGGAATGTATCTCGAAGTTGTGGTGTCTTTTTCTGAAAATATCAAAATTTAACCTATTTTTATTGTTTCTACTGACCAAAACATCCATAAATGGATGACGTTGTTTTCGAGTTTACGCGTGAATATTATATTTTGGGATTTACTATTTAAGTTCTTAATAAAATCATCTAAATTTTCATTTTTCGACTCGAAAACGGCAAAAAAAATTATCCACATATCTTAGCCACACCTTCGGAAAGTAACCGAATTCATCTTTTGCCTCGGTTTCAAATTTATTCATAAATAAGTTGGCTAAGAACGGTGTCAGAGGATTGCCCATTGTCATTCCTTCTTGTTGTTCATAAATCCTGTTATTAAGCTGAACACAATTTTGCTTCATGCATAATCTTGTTAAGGAGATGTACTCACAAACAATCTTGTTATTAAAACCGTTTAACTCGAGTAACTCCCTCAAATATTTCAAGGTATGTGGAATCGGGACACTCGGAAACAACGATGAAACCTTAAAGGAAACCAAAACCTCACCTTCCTGTAGATGTGTGTTTCTGACTTTTTCTATGAATTTGGTTTAGTTAGTCACAGAACAGGATGGTAGTTGGTTTGGTAGATTTTCAAATTCCTTTGTTAACCACTTTGTCAAGTTGTATGTTGGAGAATCAATGGCTGATACAATTGGTCTCATTGATTTTCCTGGTTTATGAATTTTTGGTAGAGCATACAATCTTGGCACTTTTGGATTAGGAACGTACGTCGAGCACTTCAAAAAAAGTGATTTGGTGTTTAATGTTAAATCTCTTCAAGTTTAATATTTGTAATAGTAATAATAATTAATGGTATTTAGTATGAACTTGCATATTCAATATTGCTTTGCATTTTATTATACAAAAAAAATCACTGAAGATTAGTCTTCTTGTATTAATTTTATTTTAGAACTATAAGTTAGGTGTATCCTTAAGCATTGTTTTGTTTTTCAAATTTTAAAAACAATCTCTATACTGACAATAATTTAATTTAGTATATCAAAACCGATCTATATTTAGTGTAGTTCTTGTTAAATTTTGAAAACAATAAAGCGAAGAACTATATAAGAATGGAAGAGCAAATTGTGAATAAGTTCCATATTAGACATTTAATGCTTTATGAGTTTTGAAAGCATAACAACACCACAAATATTTTAAATGTTGTTTATCCCGGTGTCTTCGAAGAATAAAATAATAACAATGGTCTGCTGTTAACTGAATTTGAAGCTGATCCCAAATAAACCATCCAGGAATTAGCCACAAAGCTTAAAACTTCATGCACCACAACACAACGATGTTTAAAATAACTGAACAAAGTGAACAGTGAAGGTACGTGGGTGCCATATCAACTTTTAGTTAAAAACAAAATTCAACTTGTAACCGCAATATATCTCAGTCCGCAATATATCTTAGTCCAAATGATGCAGAGATTGTCTTCTTCGCCCAATTATTCCTATGCACTAATCCAAATAAAAGAAAAAAATGGTTAAGACCAGAACAGTCACTTTAGCCTACTTCAAAACCCGGTAGAACAGTAAAAAATTGTTACTGTTACTATGTTGATATTTTACAAGTATTATTCATTATGAGGTTCAGAGTTCCTAATGAGGCCATAAGTGCTGCATATGCACTTATGGCATATGAGCACTTACATAGGCAGGTACAATATGTTCCTCTCTGTTGAAATTAAAAACAACGTGGTTATGGTTCAAAAATCCAAGAAAAATAAAACAGTTAGACTGGGAAATACTTCGTCGCTCACCATTTTCTGCTGATGCTGCACCATCACGTTATCATCTGTTTAGATCAACGGAACATTTTCTTTGTGAAAAAAATAAACGCTCACCTATCCAAGTGAAAATCGTTCTCAATGTCGCTTAACTAACAGATATCCAACGAAAATTGACGTCCGAAGTGTTCACGTCATCATAATACACTCTACAGATCATATAGTACTTTTAATGAGAAACTGGCAGAACTTATACTTCAAATTAGTACCAAAGGGAAAAAAGTTGAACAGAAAAATATCAGTGGATATAATGGATATTAATGATAAATTAACATCAAATTCATAACGATTATGAAGCAAATGTTAATTTTCGTATACTCACATTTATATGAGAAGCAGTTGACAATGCATAAATAACTGCTTCGGCAACATCTTCACTTTGTAAAGGTGGTATAGGGATTTCATTTTCTACACCGGCCGCTTGTGCAATTTCAGTTTCTACATATCCTGGACTGATACTCTACGATAATAAAATTTCATTGCATTACATTTTTAAATCTACGATGCATGATAGAGCAAAAAATTCTATTCGTCACGTTCATGGATGCTCCTAGAGTACAATCTCGTATCATCTTATCTATGATCTCATAATGGTAGAAGCAGTAATGTCCCACCTTATCGCTATTTCACGAAAATTTAGAACCTGCATCTTTCACAGCAATAACTTATCCCTTTTATAATTCGAGTAATTATCGTTGACCACAAAACTAGCTGTATTTTAGAACAATAACAAAACTTAGCTCAGCAGCCCACAAAATGATAATCGTAACAACTTTTGGACAATCTGATGGAGTGGTTGATAGCGCGGAAGATCAAGATGAATATCACCAAGACACAGGCTATTTATAACCATCGAAGGCCATCAAAGATGCAGACCCAGTCAACCGCTGGAGATTGAAGGCGAGGATGTAACCTGGTAGGACAGCGTGAAGTATTTAAGAGTCACATTCGACAAGAGAATGAAATTGAAACAGCACTCAAAAGCAGCAAGGATTAGAGTCGCCGCTGTACTACAGATAATCAACATTATGAGATGCAGGAATATCAAATTAGGGTTGAAACACAAACTTCTCATGATCAGGTCATTACGATCAGAGCTACGCGGCAAAATCCTACATAAAACCACTAGGGTAAATAGAAACCAGAGTTATGAGATGGGCTCTGAGCGCTCCAGTTCGTGAGAATTGGATTGCATCCGAGGCACAAAAGGCCTTCCTGAAGTTTGAGGTTCAGCTCAATCAAGAACTGCGCCAACTGACAGACTATCATCCAGAGGAAATCGTAGATCTGGGTGGCAGATAGCGTAGGAACTCCAATTGTTGGGGACCAAGGTTGACTGCATCCAACAAGGGATCGTTTCATATTTTCTTCCAGCGTGGGATTACAGCATATGGGACACACACCATGTCCTGCGGTTGAGAAAAATAAAGAAATGGCGGCAAAGTGAAGTGAGTTTTTCTTTCAGGAACAGGATCAACAACAAAATACGGTAGATGAACGTAAGTAAAATGATATACAGCTAAACTACCTTAAGTAAGTTCGGCAAATGACATACATAAAATAATATCTTAAGATTCACCATCCTCCGTTTAGTTGTCCTGTAGGAGAGAGTGATGTAAAGCACTCTATCCTAAATCTTCGTCGTGGATCGAACTGTGGAAACACCAAGGAAGAGAAGACAATAGTGTTACAGTGGCCAAGTGTCATGGAAGATCATTGCCCCATCTACCTGATGTGCAGTTTCGGCGTTATTTTAGAAAATGACCTTCGGTGGAAGGTTGTTCGCGTTCTGTGCGTCACGGAATTGTTCTATAAATAATTATTCTCTACTTACCGTAATTTTAATTGCTAATTGTTCTCGATTGAGATCTTTCCTGAGTGTTTCAGCTAATGCAGTAACTGCAAATTTCGTTGCTGGGTATACGCTCAGTCCAGGGAAATCTATAATTACGTGACCTACGATACTGTTGATATGAACAATATGTCCCTGGGTGTCGTTTGCCTTCATATTTTGGATGGCTTCTCTAGTAGCAATGCACAAACCAAAAACATTCGTATCTGATAAAACCAAGAAATTTAAGTAGATTTATCGTTTTAGGTGAAAAGAAGAAATTAACATATAAAGAGCTATTAAGGAAAGGATGATTTTAAATGCTCAATAACTAAACTCGATGAGATTTATCACTAAACACCAAATCACTTTTTTTTTTACTTTTTGACCAGTGTTTAGGTAACCATATTATGGATCAGGAGATGTTTCAATCTGGTGCTACATAACTGCTTTGATGATGCTAACATGGTTAAAGAAATAAGCGTTGAGAAGTTTTAAAATGTCATTTGATGATTAGTGGTAAATATCTTCCACTTTAGTAAACTCATCGGCAAAAGTCTTGCACCCCCTTATTCATCTAAAAAATAAGTAAATCTCAATAAGATGTCTATACATCAGTTTATTTGTATTAATCGTACAGTGTAGCAATAAAAATGCCTGAGACTGAAATTTCTATGTTTAATAGGGAGCAAATTATTGCCTTGCACCAAGAAGGTTTCTCGCGACATCAAATTGCTACTCGGTTAAGTTTTGTTCAGAATACTGTTAGCAGAACAATTCGAAGAAACTACCACTACCCAAAAGTGACCGAAGAAGGGTTACAAATGAACGACAAGATCGTTATCTTGCTCAATATGCACGAAGAAACCGCTCAGTACCGATTAGAGAGATATAATTTCAGTTCTAACAGACGTACAATCGTGCTATATCAAGTCGTACGGTTTCCAGAAGGCTTTTCAACGTTGGACTGCATCGCTGATGCCCAATTGAAGTTCCCCTGTTAAGTTACAAGCAAAGGTAAAGGTGTTTCCAATGGGCCAGAGGGCATCAAGCCTGGTAATTGACTCAATGGAAGAACGTCGTTTTTACAGATGAAACAAGAATTGGTTTGATCAGCCATGATTATCGTCAGAGGGTTTAGAGGGAGGTAGGAAGACAACATCGCCTTACTACAGCTATTAAAGTAGCTGCATATCAGGATGGTAGCGAAATGTTTTGGAGTGGCATATTTTACAATGGAAGAACAGAGCTCATTCACGTCCCACAAACAATGAGCGCACATTTCTACTTCCTACATATCGTCTGACCTGTTATTTATCCATTACAGTAAGAAATTGATAACAATTTTATCTTTATGGATGATAATGCCCTCCCGCATAGGGCAGGACCGTTCAGATGGCTCTAAATGAAGCTGGAATTAACAGATTAGATTGGCCGCCATTATCGCCGGATATGAATCCAATCGAACATATTTGGGACTACCTTTTTAGAGTCATTAACCATAGGAACAATGGCTCCAAGAAATTTTCAGGAGCAAATTTTAGTCGCTCCAGAGGAATGGACTAATTTATCACAAGACACTATTAATAACCTAATTATTGGTATGCATTGAAGAGTTTACAAAATAATAAGAAGTAGGGGAGGTAATACTGCTTATTAGTTGAACAATATTAATTTAGCTTTTTTTGAGAATGTATTGAATTTAATTTTTAGATACATACATATTTTTTTTTAATATTTATAAAAACAAAATTACTCAATTTTTTCTCTTGCACGCATCCACTAATCCTTTAAGCTTTCTTTCGAAAAAAATAATCCAATTTATATTCGTATCAAAACAAAAATAAAAAGGTGGGTGCAAGACTTTTGCCGATGAGTGTATTTCACATCAAATCAATAACGACTAAATTAAAATAAAATACAATTTTGGTTACAATAGTATGAATCATTAGAAATGTGTTTATAGTTCATAAAAATGTTTGTTTTCTTCTTACAAAAGGGAGATTTGAGTAAGAAAGGTTTATATTAGAAATAAAGCTAACATCAGTGGTTTCTCTGAAAGTTTAATTGATAGGATTATTAAAAAACAAAATGAAAGGAAAACGATTCAATAATGCTCCACCTTTTTACAAGAGACAACAAAACAAAAATTTGTTTACACGTGGGCTTGATAAATTATTTGAAAAACTAAATATATAATTAGTATATAAATCCAATAATGAATTGAATGAACAATTATTCCCCCAAAAATCAATTTTCTACAAAATGAAAGATCGAAAATTTGTGCTATACCAGGCGGTTAATAATTTTTATTTTTTTCTCAAAAATACACGTTTAATTTAGGAGAAAGGTAATATATGATTTATAATAATAATAATAATAATAATAATAATCTTTATTGTCTGACAGAATAAATCCATTTATGAGACAATTCACAAAAAAAATAACAAAGATAAAAAAGAAAATCAATTCAAAAACAATGCTTATATAATAACAGACTTAGATAATAATAATAATAACCTTTATTGTTTGACAGAATAAATCCATTTGAGACAATTTAAAAAAAAAAAAGCAACAAAAAAAAAAGAAAAAAAAATCATCAAGACAAAATCAATGCGTATATAACAGACTTAAATAAAGCTACAACAACGATCCCTACAATTTATTATCGATTACTGCAACAGCTTCAAGGCGACAAACCTCGCGAACCGATCTGCAGATACGTTATTAATGTCAACATCGCAGCACAGATCATTGAAGAGCTTCATGGCCTGAAACAGAGGTGTCCTGACCATGAAGTTGGTTCTAGCATAGGGTAAATGAAAGGTGGGGCAGTATCTGATACATCTCGAAGGCACGTGGAAGCCCACCACAGACAGAAGTTCAGGGCAGTCAATGAGGGATCTACACAATTTATAGATGAACTGAAGAAGTAAATATTTTCGGCGACTAACTAACGATGATATTTGAAATTTCAACAGGAGACTATTCTGATCTATATGTCTCGTCGGATATCTTCCATCATGTCGGAATGTTAAAAACTTAGCGAATTTTCTCTGGACACCTTCTAGTTGCAATGTGTATCTGTTATACAAAGGGTTCCATACTACAGCACCATACTCCAACTTTGATCTCACATAACTGTGATACAGAGTTTTGAGTGTATTTATGTTCACGAAATCTGCCGAGTTCCGAAAGATGAATCCTAACATTCTCATTGCCTCACTCCGAATGTGAATGAAATGAAAACAATTCCCAAGTCCCTGAACATCCCGACCCTCTCAATAATTGCACCATTCAGGCTGTAATTAAAATGCGTGACATTCTGGATATTCGCAAATGACATGATAAAAACACTTGCCAAAATTCAGCGGCAAGTTGTTGATGTTGCAGCATTCTTCAATAACCTCAATATCGTTCTGCAACATAAAGCAGTCAGCGTTGCTATTTATATTTCTATATAGTTTCAGATCATCTGCGTACATTAAAATATTGCTTGAAACATTTGTTACTATATCATTAATAAATAGTGCAAAAATAAGGGGAGCAACATTACTGCCCTGTGGGGCCCTACTCGTGGCGGTAAATTGAGGTGATCTATAACCTCGTACCTCAACGTAATGCACTCGATCGCTCAAATAAGACTCAAATAATAGTATAAGTTTGTCACTGAATCCAAAATTTGCCAATTTATGCAGCAAGATGGAGTGATCCATTCGATCAAAGGCCTTAGAGAAGTCAGTGTAGACCGTATCGACCTGTCCACCATCATCCAATTATCCAATCATCCAATCCAATCATCCATTTATTAAAAGTATACGCTATCGCTAGCTATACATATTCCCTATCTCTCTGGCAATTTGTGGATCCAGATCCAATCTTCCCAGAAAAGCCATATATCTTCGAGGTAGTCCAGTCATCAAGCCATTTTTCGACATCTTCGTAATTGTTGAACTGTTTCATGGAAAGTGCGTGAGTGGAAAGGTGCCAAGTTTGGTGAGTACGGCGGGTGGGATAAGAAATGGTTTCTCTGACCGCTTTCACTGTATGCGATGAGGTATTGCCGTGCTGCATAATCATTTTCCGTATCTTGCAGTCCATTCTGGTTACTTTTCGATCAATGCATGGTTCAAATTGACAATCTGTTAAAGTTTATGGTTTCAGAAGCCCATGGTACACGACACCCGTCTGACCCCACAAAATGCAAAACATGGTCTTCTTTCCAATGCGAATGTTGATGGTTGTCCTGATTCAACCCATGATTTTCTGCATTTTAGGTTCTCAAAATATATCCATTTTTGTCTCCAGTCACGATCCGTTGCAAAAAAAGGTTTTTTTTTCATGCCGAGAAAGCAAAACTTTGCACACTGTTTTCACTTTTCCATCTGTCTGTCATATAGGTGATGTGTTCTCCAATTTCCTGGCTTCTGGGTGTTTCCCATGGCATGCAGACAATGGTTAGGTGACCAATATTTAATCTATCTAACATTTGTTGTGGACTTTGCTGATCCCCTTCTTTCAACAATGCATACAATTTGTCTGTACTCTGTCTTTCAAGTCAAAATCACCACTTTTGATTCATCTAAACCAACGCCGATAATCGTCCTGCATTGGGACATTGTCACCGTGAGTTTCCACGAGTATAGGACGGCTTTGATTCACGTTTATCTTTCGATTGAACAAAAAAAGCAGTACGTTTCGCAAATGTTTTTTATTTTTTTCGAAACCAGACATGTCTTTGAAAATATAATGCTAACTCGGAATCGTTTAAACATCAATAGCGTTTGGAAAGACACCGTCGTAGCAAAAAAAATTCATAACAGATTAGACTGTGAACCGACCCTTGTTTTCAACGCCATTTCTTAACAAAAAAAATTATTAACCGCTACACTTGATAAAAGTAATAAATAATATTATTAATAAATATGATGGTCAAATAAGGGGGACAAAGTAGTAACAAAATTTGAAGAACCTCTGATTCAACAAGATGTAATAGTCCAGATATATCTGCAGTTGCTTAAGTTATCACCACTTTTAAAGCGTTTAAACCATTGTTCACAGAGTATGTTAACATCACAGATTTCTACGAACAATCTATAACTTTCAGCAGCTGTTTTCATAATTTATAAATGAAAGAAGGTAATTAAACGTCCCTGCAAAACGTCTTTTTATGGTACATAATTCTTTTGATGGACTATATTTACCCTCCAAAACGCCATAGACGTCATTAAGCTATACCAACAAATGTATTAGTAACGCCATCTCTTAGAAAATGGACATTATTAACCGAAGTACCTATTAATATATCTTCCATACCTATTACGGATCTCCATTTCTCCGTGTCTCCATTAATTAAGTCTGTAGTTGCGATGATACCTGCATTATTTACCAATATGTGAATGTTTCCTAGATTCTGAATGACTTGTTGAAAGGTGCTTTTGATTTCTTCCTCTATTGTTATGTCGCACTTAAAAGCGTGTAACTGGCCTTTTTCTCCTTTCAATTTTTCTGCCAACTGATTTACACGTTCTGGACGTCGAGCCAAGCCAGCTACCTTTATGAAAGAAATATTGTATAGTTGAATTTGAGGTAAACGTAGTTGCAAGAAGTCTGATAGTTAACGAATGGCAATGTGAAGCACATATAAATTGCAGCAAATAGTAACACTGTAATTGATAATTGTGTCAATTCGTACTTTTAGGTGAGAAAAAACTTTCTAATCTTGGTGAAAAGTTTTTGAACTTTTGGTTGTAGATTTGGGCTCTTTGAGATTTTGACAATTATAGTTTCATAATCAATGAACCTCACAACAAAGACTTAAAGTGTATTTTTTAAAAATATTAAAAAACAAGTACTATAATAAATAGAACTTTTACCGGACACCTACAATACGAAACTTTTTACATGAAAAGAAAGGCAAAAACATAGTTTATGTAAATATTACGTTTACGGGAAAGTTCTGTCCGTTTTTGGAATAAAACAAAATAATACATTTTTCGTACCTTGAATAAACTTTATTGAATACTATACTTTCCATCCCTATTTATGACTTCTTGCTAGGGGGGTGGCAATTTGTATATCCCATTAAAGAAAAAGCCTTATCCTTAGAGAAGAAAAATTGAACCAGTGCTTGTCTGATATCTTCTTCGTTTTTGAAAAGGACAGAAACAAGTGATAATTGGATGGTGATAGATCCGGGGAGTATGGTAGATGAGATGCGATAGAATTTCCCAGCCTAGCTTTGCGAGTTTCTAACGAGTCCCCAAACCAACTTCGGTTTAGAGGTGGAGGGGGATAGTTTTCTGGATTCAGTTAGTTAATTAGATTAGGATAAAGGTCGCATCGGTCACAGGGACTATTTAGTGACCATAGTATTTCTATTAATTGAGACGTTTTGAACGACTATAGCAGATATTTACCGCTATCTGAGATTGTGGATACTGGGTTTGATGAAGGAATATTGTTGAAGGCGAGGACAAATTTTCGGCTGGTGGAAGGGTACACGCGCAATGGTTATTGAGGAATGGAGGGGATGGATGATAAGAGATGTGAAAGCGACTTGATCTTATTACTGATAGATATTTCTCTAAAGTAGAGGAGGAGTACGTTGAGGGAACCGGGTCGAAAGAGAGTTGGGAGGTCGCTAGGAAAGGAGAGTCTAGTCCTGATGTTTGTAGTGGCGCGACATTTTATTAGAAAGTGGACGGAAAGTGAAAAAAGGACAGTCTGAGGTTCATCGCAAAATGAGCAGTTAGGAGGAGGATCGTTCCCCAAGAGTGAGCTGGTGAGTGAGAGTGCAATGTACGGATCTCATCCTGAACCAGATGTTGGAGATTCTTTTAGAGGGGAATGTCGGAAAATTGTTGAAGAAGTAGATTGTTTTGACTTCCCTCAGTTTGTTGTGTCCTTCCAATAGGTTTCAGTGACTCTGCCCAGGTCTAACAAGAGATTTGATGAAGTTCCGGATTCACAATATGCCCTTTTCCTTACGATGTCTTCATAGGTAACCCGCTTTTCATCCCCAGTTATCATCTGGTCCAAGAAGGGTTCGATTTTGTTCGGTGCAAGCAGAGATGTGCATTTGATGACTCCATCATTCAAATTCTTTTCACTTAATTCATATGGCACCCATCTCCAATATTTCCACACTAATCCTAGTTTCCGAATATGATCCTAAATCGTTTATTGAGCTGAATCAAACCTTTCCGCAATATGCGATGTTAAAATATGCGATGTCAAAAAATGATTTCTAACATGATTTTGACAATATCGTCGTCGATCAAAGATATTCACCTATTTGTAAATTTTCAAACCATCTCTGCATGTTCTCTCAGAAACTGTACCTTCACCAAACAATTTCAATTAACGCTTCTGTTACACGCTTCTGTTGCTTCCTGCAAGCAATATCTTGCTTGTTGGAATTCATATAAAATACAGTGACGTAAACGAACTTTATCACTAGCCTTGGGTACACGATCGCTTCTCACTTAATTCTAACATGAATCATCTTCGCTTTAGTTCATTTGTTAGATCAGTATGAATATATTCAGTGATAAAACGAGAGAGTAAAATATACGTCAAATGAATATACTTGTTGAAACTTGTAACCGGAACAGATAGAATTTTCCGGTACATCTAATATTTACTCAGTCTATTATGTTATTACCATTATTATTTACTTTTTGTCAAAATAGTGGTAGATCCATAATGCCTTTTTGCTAAAAATTAGCATCACTATTTTCAAAAATGTCACCAGGTTGTTTTTTTATCACTTCTTCCGTGTTAAAACATTTCCCGTTTAAACACTTTTGGTGGGAACGGAATAGATGGTCGTCTAAAGGTGCGATGTTCAGTGAGTAAGTCGGATAGGGCAAAACATCCCACTTGGAACTAAATTGAAACACGTGGTCGTGCATTGTCATTACGAGGGTTGCTATTTATGTATCTGAAATTGGCAACAATGGCGTTGCTAGGCGTCATCTGACATATACACCGTAAAGTTTGACATTGTTGACTGTCTACGTACACAGAACGTTTTGCCATACAGATACTGTTTGTGTTATTTAGTGACACAGTCAAAATCAAAAAATGGAATTCAATTGTGAGAATTTCCGTGCGATGATTTACTACGACTTTCGACGTGGATTATCTCAACTACATTGCATCGGTTAACTTACTTCGGCTTTTGGTAATGAAGCACCATCTAAAACCACTGGTTTAATAAATTCAATCGTGCCGGTCGAATTTAAAGAAAGTCGTCCAAGTCGTTCGTGATTGTTTTGTCAGAAAACATCGATACTGTGCGCGAACTGATAAACCAAGATCGTTATGTGATATAGCGTGAGATTGAAGCATCTCTAGGCATTGGTATGACAGGCATACACAACATTGTATGTGAACATTTAACTGTGAAAAAGATTTATCAAATCACTCAAAAAAGGCTCGTGTCGATTGGTGTAAAAAAATGCTCAAAAAATCGTTGTGCATCAAACGCCATGTATAAAATCTACACAGATGGTAAATCTTCGATCTATGCGTATGAGCTTGAAAGTAAATAGTAGTCGACTGTAAGAGTCTTTCAACATGAACCAAACCCAACAAAAAGTGTTCGCGCAAGAAACACTTCGAAACAAATGGTCACCTGTTTTTTGATATAAATGGGCATGTGGATACAGTGCCACTAGAGAATGGTAGAATGATCAATTCCGAATAATACACAACCGTTTGTTTGTCAGAAGTCTTTGAAGGAATAAGAAAAAATAACCAACGAGCCTGGATCATTCTTCATCATGGCAATGCGAGCTCTCACACATCGGTTCGAACAACTCAATATTTGACCGGTCAAAACATGGAATTGATGGGTCAACCGCCGTACAGTTCTGATTTGGCACCCAATGATTTCTTCTCGTTCCTGTTCGTGAAGATTAAACTACGTGGTCTAGGATTTTCGACGATGTTTTGGAGATATCTCAATTGGTATGGAAAAATTGCTATGAAAATTGGTTCAAACGTATGCAAAAGTGTATGAATCGCCCCGGAAAATTTTTAAAAAGAAACTAAAACTATTTTCAATAATAATTATTAATTTTTATTTAATATTCCGGATTCATAAATAGCAATCCTCATATGAAACACGACACATTTCCTGTGTGCTAATTCTGGCCGGTTTTCTCCAATTGCCGACTTCAGCCAATCTAACTGTTCACTGTGGAGGTCGGTGTTGATAGTTTGGTTGCGTGGAAGAACCTCAAATTTTATGGGTCTCTTCTAATACCCCCAAAACGCAATGCATAATAAAAGGCCGTCTTTCACTGTACTTAAACTCCCTTCGCATGTTGTACACAATCTACTTTTCATCATCAGTTACCATTCGCTTCAAAAATGGATTCTCAATTTTTTTTTCAGCAAAATCCTTAATCCTCCTCCAAATAATCAAAAACAGTCGATTTGTCATTATTTAACCTATCCGTTGTCTTACTGGTCATGGTTCATTAATCTTCAGCTATTATGGCCATTATTTACTTGACATCAGTACTGGAAGGACGGTCAGAGCGAGGCCAATTGGCCAAGCTATTTTTGCACCGTGCTCTTCCCAATAGAACCATTTGCGTAAAAGACTTGTGCTTTTTAAAAAAAAAAAAATACTGTGGGGTAAATGCCATGCATTGACTTTTATTAACAGACATTTTCAATTTAATCCAACTTAATCCAACAGGAGGCAAATCAAAGCGAATCTGAACGTAAACATTGTAAATGCCACAAAAATTAATAATATGTAAATAAACATTACTAATCTAACACAGGTTTTTGTTTACAATCATTTAAAGACTTATAAAATGCAAAATCCCTATGAACTTTATGGAGAACACAATATTTGCTTACAGTAGATAACTATAGATTGTAAATTAATTAGGAAATTCAAAAAAAGTTTGAATCTAATACTTGATGAAATAATTTTGTGCTTCTCTTTGAAATCCTATATTAGAAATGCTTCGCAATTATATTTCAATGATAAAAAAGTAAAATAAAATAGTGCAAGTTTTGGCTAGAAAACAAAAACAAACGTTCATTTGTCACTAAACTCGAAGAGATTTACCACTAAACATCAAGTCACTTTTTTAAATTCTCGACGCGCGTTTTGTCAATCAGGTTAGTATAAACAGGAGCGTCATATGTGATCACGGTGTTATTGAAAATCCCGCTTCTGAGTGACGAAAATGTTTTGAATATTGGTTTAACCGATAGCAACATTGCACGAGAGATTTTAAAAAGGAAATAATATTATCTGTAGCCATTAACATGAATTTTTTCTTATACAATTTACAGAAGCATTTACAATAGTCTAAATGTAATGGATGATATAAATTTAAGTATTGGATTTGTCGTAACTTACTATAACACCATTTTTCACCAATTGTTCAGATATGGCACTTCCAATACCGGCAGATGCTCCCGTAACAACAGCAACTTTACCTTCAAATCTCTTCATTGTCAAGACCATCTTTAAACTGTATCTTACAAACGATTACCTGAAATATCTAAGTAATAAATTTACTATACAGTTATTTGTATTATTTAATTTGCGGTAATAATTCCCATATATTGATTCATAATTGTATTCCACGAAGCAATTTCTGTCGTTTTTGCTAGGTACCTGCTAGTATTTAAATAGTTTATGAATGCATGGATAACTTGGTCATACGATTTAAAGAGGCTTCTAGAAGATACAGAGTGTGATGGAGAAACGGCCGGTTCTCAATATCACTTTTTATCTCATCAATATCAAATAGGAAAACATGTACGGAAGAAATGTTACAAATTAGCTGGACACAGAATAAATGAAGGTATTTCCAAAAGAACCGTCGAAAAAGAGTTTGGAATAGATGAATCTACTATACGAAACATATTAAAATCGGGGCATGATGTTGATAGCTTAGGAAGATATCGAAGTCTCAGAGGAAATGGAACGTGAACACTGCTAAATTCTGGATAACCGGTTTTATGGTATCACGTTTAAAACTTTAAGAAAAATCGCGTATGAGCTGCGGTTTTAAACAACATAGAAAACTCATTTAATTCAAACTCAAAACTAGCTGGCAAAAATTACTCCTTACGCCACTAGTTTAGCAAAGGTGGGGGGGGGTTTACGGGGAACTCAAATTTAATTTGTTTTTTGAAAATTTATCATAATTGTTCAAAAAAAATTTTTTTCGAGTGCTGTTTACAATATGAATGAGAGTGGCATTTCAACCATCCCTAACAAAATATTACAAATTATCATCATGAAAGGCAAGAAATTTGTGGGAAAAATATCTTCAACTGAGCGTGGTGAATTAATCAGTACTGTTTGCGCTATGTTTGCGGAGGGTAACTTTGTTCCTCCCGCAATAACATTTCCTCGAAAGAGAATGAAAAACGAGCTGATTAAGGTTTGTGGATGTGTTCTCAGAAGATGATTTTCTCCCGCAAAGGTCACAGATAATAATGCAAATGAAGCCAATCCCCAATTAAATACCAGCGATTCTGTTCACTTAACGACAATATCAGAAGTGTGCCGTTTGGCTTTAACAAGAAAAGGGAAAACACTAGTGTTAGCTAAGGATATAATTCAACTTCCAAAACGAAAAGATGAACAAAAAAAGAAGAAAAGAAGGAAAGAAATCGTTAATACTTTATAGCACTCCTAATAAATTTAAACTAGAAGATCTGACTGAAGCGAAGTTGAGAACTTTAACGCCTGCCAAAAATGTGTTTAATGTGTTGTTTTATTTTAACATTAAAGTATCGAGGAATGGCAATTTCTTCTCCTTCTCCATCTCTAAAATAAATTTAATTGTAGGCTCTTCGAGAATTTATATCTTGTAAAAAAATATTTAGATCGTCAATGCTTTGTTGCCATATAGCAAAAATATCATCAACATATCTAAGCCATATTATTGGTTTTTTAAGAGATTTACTTAATATATCATTCTCGAGTTTCTCCATAAAGATATTACTCATCAAAGGAGAAAAAGAAGAACCCACTGCCATTCCGAAATTTGGTTGATAATAATCATTTTCTAATTGAAAATATGTGGTTTTTGTTATCATTGTTACCTTGTTACCTTGTTGCCATTATCGGGAAATTATTCAATCTAATTCTAAAACTAAACCCATAACTAATCAATTATTAATAGTGTAAAATATTTGCTGCAGTCTAGTTCAGAGTGTGAATGTATAAAGAGGTGTTTTATTAGGTAATATTATAACGCGTGACCTTGACCTTTGTGACAACTAAATTTAAACGTTTTTATTATCTGAAGAACAATTACGTCATTCCATGCTTTTTCATTTTCGATCGGCTGTTAATGCAACAGTTGCAACAAA
Source organism: Cosmopolites sordidus (assembly GCA_031761425.1). Classification (NCBI taxonomy): domain Eukaryota; kingdom Metazoa; phylum Arthropoda; class Insecta; order Coleoptera; family Curculionidae; genus Cosmopolites; species Cosmopolites sordidus. The sequence continues at coordinate 158,623 of JARFXV010001423.1, forward strand.
GAAAATTAGTGATCGAAGTCGACGTCCTATAGATTATGATAATGACGCTTTAAAATCACTTGTGGACACTGATCCCAGACTGTGTATACATAAAATAGGAAAATTCAGGTTACTTGGTCAACAGTCCAAAGACATCTTCAAGAAATGGGGAAGGTTTACGGACAGGGTATATGGGTTCCACATCTATTGTCGGAGATAAATAAAGAAAAACGGTGTACAATTTGCACGTCTCTATTTTGCAGATAACGAAATCCGTTTTTACCAAGGATTGTTACTGGCGACGAGAAATGGGTAGAATGACAAGTGCAGCAAACAATGGCTTTCTCCAAATCAATTAGCCGTACCCACTCTTAAACCATCCTTTTAATTCCAGTTTAAATAAGATGTTACTGTACTTTCAGTGGGACTGTGGTAGCATGCATAATAATTCATTTTGAAGTATTGAAACTGGAAGAAATAGTTATGGCTGAATTATATTGCCAACAATTGATAGGTTTCGTAACAAATTTTTGGTAAAACGGCCAACTCTAGTCAACAGAAAAGGGGTAATATTGCAACACGATAATACCAAGCCGCATGCAGCAAGATTTACACAAGAAAAAATAAGGCAACTAAACCGGGAGTTTTTACCACATCCCCCATATTCTGCAGACATTGTCCCATCCGATGTCTATTTATTCCGATCCATGGAACATTTCCTAAGGAATAAAAATTTCAAAAATATCGATGATTACCTAGAAACATATTTTTCTTCAAAGGAAACAAAATTTTATGAACAGTGGATTGGAAATCTACCCGCAAGATGGCAAAAGGTCTTACATAACGACAGAGATTACATAATTGACTGAAGATAAAATTAAATGTAAAGAAATTCGTTTTTTTTTGTCATCATTGAAATAATTGATCATTATGGGTTCCCCTTATACTTCAAAAAGTTTACTTAACTTAGGAGGAAGGTAGGAATGAATACACTGGAAAGTATTCACTTTGTGATCCTTTATGGTTTATTTTAAAATATTGAACTGTTTCAGTTTTCAAAAAATAGGATGGCTTTGCTTTTAAAAATTTGCATAAAATTTGGTCGAATAAACGAAAATTCTTATGCTGATGCATTAAAGATAGTACTTATACCAAAAAAAAAGCAATTTAAGGTGAACCTCATTCGGGAATATCTTCCACGTCGACTAATGAAGAAAACATTACTAAAACCAACGATTTTCTACTGAGTAAACTTCTATTAAGTATAAGAACATTGTAGATATTCCTGGAATATATTATTTGCAAGATGACATTGTGAAATGTATACTTACTGAACAGGGACCCATGCTGACTCAAAAATAACTCAGCAGTCAAGCGAGTATCGTATTAAAGATAAACCAAGGCAGAAAACTACGTTAAACCTAACGAAAAATCAGTGTCATGTTAAATGTTTTCTGCAAGTATTATGGTGTTGTTCAAAAAGAGTTTCTTTCAGCTGATCAAAGAGTTAATAAATTATATTCTCTCAGCGTTATGTGTCACTTGCATGAGTCTATTTGGAAAAAAACGTCCAAATTTTTACTTCACGATAATATACCATCGCATACCACAATAATTATTTGATAAAAGTTAGTCAAATATCTTTCCGCAATCGCCATATTTACCAGACATGGCACCATTTTTTCCTCTTCTCCTACATCAAGGTCCCCATCTATTAGTTTATTTCAAAACTATGAAATATTGATGTACGTTTATGAAATAAATATATAATATTTGATTGAGAAAGGATATTTTTATTCATAAATTTTTAAAATTAATCTATGAATTAAAAATAGTAAATAAAAAATGAATATGTTCTTATACTAAAAGTTTGGGGAATTAGCTAATAACAAATAAAAGTAGCTTACCAATAAAAATTATAAATCAGTGACTAGGCAGTTTCAACAACTACGCACACAACCACTCTGGCTATCACGTAAGATTAACGAAAGACTGAAATTTGGGGTATCAGTTTTATAATCGCAAATAACGCACTATTATTTAATAAAAAAGTCAAAGTTTGTTGCCAGATTTAGAGGAAAATATTATTATTACGATATATTTTGTATAATAATAATAATAATAATAATTTATTGAATCCTCAAGGCAATAGAAATATGCATGGATCAATTCAAAACAAGAGCATGCACATTGCCACACTTCTGTGCATACAAAGAATATATAACATTTAAACCTACATATAAATATTTTATTCTTGATAAGGTATATAATTTAATAATTTAATAAAGTATTTATTCAATCCCCACAACAATAAAAATATCCATGATTAAGTCTGATTGACAGAATTGACAGAATTATCTTGTATAACTTGTGCATTTCGAAAAATAGTTCAATTTTACGTTTTTTTTTTGTAAGAGAATATACTAGTCAAAGATTAATTATAAATTTAAGCCTAACTTTAAATAAAATAAAACCAATATAGTGTGCCTGAACTTCAGACAGGAGTCGCTGTCAAGCGAGCTGTGAATTTGCGCAACTTTAGTGTCCAAATTATTTAGTATAGTCTGGCAAAACATCATGGAATGTTTAACATCAGAGCAACACTTGCCATATAATTGGTCACATAATTGGCTAATCGAGTGATGTATTTGCCGAATTGTCGACAAATTCCGAACGTATTTCATGCTACTTGCTGTTAAAGCAACTGTTCGTTTCGAAGAAAATATCGTCGCTGTTGATAAAGATCCAAATTTATCAATTCGTCGCCCTTCGCAAGAAGTTGGGCTTTGTTATTCGACTACGTGGACAATTTTGCATAAAAATCTTGATCTGGTGCTTCACCAGATCCAGCTTTTCCAAGAACTCAAATCGCAAGACCATCGTTTGCGCGGAACGTTCGGTGAATGGGCTCAAAATCAATTGCAACATGACCCAGAATGTAACCGCAAAATTTTGTCCATCAACGAAGCTCATTTTTGGCTAAATGTTTATGTTAATAAACACAATTGCCATATTATGTGTGAAAATAATCTGCAAATGATTACCGTTGCATCCAGAAAAATGCAATGATTGTACACTGGTGGCATCTCTGGGCTGGGTTTCTTTAAAAATTAAGCTGGAATACCGTTAATGGCCATCATTACAAAGCGATAATCAATGATTATTCAATTGCGAGTTTGAACGATATTGATCTAGAGTATATCTGGTTCCAACAGAAAGATCCATATATCAGGCAACAATCGATTTATTGAGGGAACAATTCGATGAGAAAGGGATCGGCTAGTTGACCAACAAGGTCACGTCATTTAACGCATTTAGATAATTTTCTTTAGGGTTATGTTAAATCGTTGGTCTATGTCGATAAACCAAAAATATTGAGGCCTTGGAAGCAAACATAACTCAGACAATAGCGGACATGAGACCCTAATTGGTTGAAATGAATTCCATTAATGATGAATGAATGTTATTTCACATAAAATAAATAGTTACACATGCATGAAATTTGGTTGTTGTTTTATTTAAATTTAGATTTCGGAAGCAGTAATTCTGAAGTTCTCAGATATCAATGAAATATAGTTGACTTGGCAATGCCGCAGGTTTTTTGTTTTTATTTTTAAATTATGAGGAGAGATTATTTTCAGTCATTTCTAAGGCGGTATGATGTAGCATATAATTTATTCGATTCTTCGGTCAACAAACGCCAAAATTATAATAATGTATGTCTGGTTCTGCCACGCGTAGCCGGATATTTGCAGCATAGTCAAATTTTTTCATAATATTTTTGTTTTCAATATATTAATTATTAATAAAATTAAGTGAATTATAACAGAACAAACTATAACATACCAAAATTACAACGAAACAAAACATCATTTATTACTCAGACTTTTTTTAGAAAGATGCAAAATTTCCTCAAGTTTTTGACACTAGATATCAATAAATTCGAAGAGATTTACGACTAAACACCGAATGACCGTTTTAAACTTCTCGACGCACGTTTCGCTAACCATGTTAAAATCATCCGGTGATGATTTAATCAGATTAAAGCATTTCCTGATGATGCTAACATGGTTAGCGAAACATGCGACCAGAAGATTAAAAAAGTTATTTGGTGTTTAGTGGTAAATCTCTCCGAGTTTAGTGTTCCACTCCGAAGGTTCCAATAAAAGAATTGAAAATAGTGAAGTCGTATCTACTACACACTTTGTGAACTTTTGATCCTGTATAAGGAATTGAGATTCACTATCAATATTGATATTGAAAAGGAATTTCAGCAACTATCTGGGAAAACAATTGTGTTGACACATAAATGAAACTGAAAATAACGACTTTCGGAGGTTGAAGCGGTAACTCTTGAGGATTTCCGTCAGGTCAAATCCTACAGTTGTTTGTTCACAAACCTATTAAGACAAAAATGCTCGTTTAAAGCGCATTTATATATATATATATATATATATATATATATATATATATATATATATATATATATATATATATATATATATGTCGTCGAAACATCGTCGAGTAAACGCAAAATGATGGATAAGATTGCATCAAAACGTCAACGAAACCAGTAATGGATGAGATTCCAGCGAGACGTTAGAAAACCAACATTCAACTAACACTGGATACCACCGAATGAAAATGAAATAATTAGGCAAATCCAGCGACTTAAAAATAACAAGGCTTATGGTGAAGATGGAATTACTGTTGAACTTTTGAAATCCGCTGGCTCAGGTATAATCAAGGAAATAACTACAATTCTACAAGAAGTTTGGTGAACCGAATGGATTCTGGAAGATTTGAAAGATGCTCTAATCCATCCACTACATAAGAAAGGAGATAGAATGGATGTAAATAACACAGGAATATCTCTTCTCCCAGTTTGTTATAAGATTCTATCTCAATGCCTACTAGACAGAACACAGGGACAGTTAGAACCTATAATTCGTGAATATCAATTTTAGGTTTTTCGACCGGACAGATCATGCCAGCAACAGATCCTGAACCTAAAGTTGATCCTAAGACATCAAAAACCGTACAATAAAAATCTAATCTGTACTTTTGTGGATTGCAAAAAAGCGTATGATTCTATTGACCGCGAATCTTTATTCCAAATCTTGAAAAGAACAAGAACTAGATCACTACACAAGGTCAAAAGTTAAATTCATGGGGGACATCTCAGAGCCCTTCGAAATTAAAACTGGAGTGAGACAAGGGGATGGACTCTCGCCACTCTTATTTAACTGTGTTCCAGAAAAAGTAATACAAGAGTGGCGTGAAAAAAAAGTGGCCTTGAATATTGACCAGCCCATTAAACTGAGGAGAACCAGTATCGAAATAGGTTGAAGATATATGAACGGCACAAAAACAGATTGAAATCTTAAAGGAAACGACAGGAAAGGAAGGAGTTCCTTTGAAAAGAAATAATATTTAACCTGCAATACCATTTCTGAAAACAAAAAATGGTAACATCAGACGAGTCTATGAATTCAAATATTTGGGTGAAATAATCATGGAAAACGGGTTGGAAAAAGCGGCCAATAAGGGTAGATGTCAAAAAATGAGAACTGCATTGAGACTTACATAAAATATTTACAACAAAAAATGCATATCTAAAAACACAAAACTGACACATTACAACACAGTTATTAAGCCAGAATGTCTATACGCCGCAGAAACTCTCATTTTGAATAGAAAGAAAGACATCGAGGAGATTGAAAAGAAAGGAAGAAAAATTATAAGAAAAATCTTAGGCCCCAAAGAAATAAATAGCACAGCATACCGACTTCGAGAAAACCAAGAAATCAGACAATGCACAGATATACATAGCGGTATGAGAAAAAGGAGACTTAAGTTTTACGGACACATAAAACAGATGAATCCCAGTGGGCTAACTAGACAAATAGTTGAATTTTATGAAAATAGGAGTAGAGCTAAAGTAGAAATATAAAGCTAAAGTAGAAGAGCTGAAGTAGAAGTGAAATTCAGGGGAGAAACTATTTCAGACACAAGGTTAACGTTTGGGAAGTTGGCCAGAGAGAAAAATGTAGGACGACTAGAACAACTTGGTTTGACGAAAGGAAAAAAGCCCATAGTGAAAGAATGAAATCAGTATGGGCACAATACCAGAACAATGTGTTAAAAAAATTAACGTTATTATGAATTACTATAATAAATTTAAAAAGTTTACCAAAAATCAGTGATTAAGCAGCTACAACGACTAAGCACAGAATCACTCGTAGGTATCATATAAGACTAACGAAAATAATAGCCTGAGGTATTTCAGGTATCAATTTGATATAAACCGTAAATAACGTACTATTAGGTAATAAAAAAAGTCAAGGTTTGTTGCCAGATTTAGAGCCAAAAAGTATTATTAAATTATCTATAATACGAAAAGATAATTCAATATTACTATATTTTTTTTTAATATACTATATTGGAACCAACTTTGTTTTAAATGTAATTCTAACTGTACATAAAACAAAAAAATAAATATAAAAATGTTTGAACGGTAGTTATTCTGTAGTAATTAGATATCATTAAAATATAGTGGACTTGGCAACGCCGTAAATTCTTTGTTTTTATTTTTACGTTACGAAGAAATATTATTTCTGGTCGCTCCTTAGGCGATTTGAAGGCCCATATAATTTGTTATAATACCAAATTTATTAAAATGTATGTCTAGTCATGCTATGCGTAATCGGATATTTGCTGTAGAGTGAAAATTTTTCATTATATTTTTGTTTTCGTTATATTATTGATTAATAAAATTTCGTATTATAAATAAATTACAATAAAACAAAATTGAGACAATGACAAACCTCAGACAAGTTGTATATTGTGTTTTGGATTGTCTTCTCTTTCTAGTAGGACATTTTGCAGCTTCCTCTGCAGTAATTTGGGGCCTGGTTTGTTACATGAGTTTCCATCACTTATGGTTAGTGGTCCCTAATTTTTCCTTTGAGTTTTCTCTGAAGGTTTACCATCGTAGTTCTTCTCTCTACATACTCTTTTATCAGCTGCATTCCCAATTCATGTAAATATATTCGCCTTTTTTCTGTAACTACTTTACTTGCCTTAAAGATTACCATGACGTTTATTTCCGCAATATCTAGAAGACGAAGAAAGAGTGCCAAAGGCCATTTATTATTTTTTCTTGTCGTCGAATACATTTTTGGTTTTTTGTCAATTTCATCGATTCCTCCTTTTGTTTTATTATAAAAAGGTAATGATGCTTGGCTACCGTTTTTCATTTGTATTTTCATCTATTTCCACTGCACAACAAAGTAATGGTAGTAATACCACAGATCTGTTTTTGGCACATACGACACAGTGTAGCACTGTCAGAAATCCGTATTGACTAGAACATTCAGGTTTCTTCTTTACTATAAACTATTAGAGTATTTCTTTTTTATTCTTGCACAACGTGCCCACAGCTGAAATTTTATGATTTCTGGCTAAATCTACTAAAGGAATGTTGATGTACCAATTATCAATGGTCAAATTTCGCCCAGTGTCTGAAATTGGTGTAACCAATCTCTTTTTTACACCCATTGCCGCGTTGCTCAACTCATACGGTCCATCTGGTTGCTTACCGGCGTAAAGTTCAATCTTCCAAACCTAAAACGTCGTTACTACTAGTGGATAAAGTTTGATATCGTATCAAGTTTTGATTTCATATATTGTTTGTTTGTATCTTCCTCCAAAGCCTGTCATTATTTCATCAATAACGACGTTCTGTCCCACACAATAAGAAGATAAGCAGTTCTTCGTAAACCTCTCCAAATTTTACCTTATAAGCGCAACTTTGTTCTGAGTATTAATCAATCTTCACAAACGAGCCATTTTTAACACTCCGGTGATCGCGCTACGGACTGTCAGATCGGGTGCAGTGTAAATTGCTAATATTCAAAAACCCGGTGGTAAAACCCTTTGTCCCTCCAGTACCTTCTTAAAATTCGTTGTAAGTTGTTGTACCACGTGTCCCATTAAGGATGGATCGCGGCCGTATCTTGAAAACTATTTATCCCACAGCTTTAGGAAAAAAAATTGTACTAAAAATGATCATGAGAAATTCACCAAAAATATTTTTAAGCTTCTAAAACGATTGCAAGAGGGCGTGACGAGCTAAACATTTTTAAAAATCTTTTTTTTTGTGTATTTTCAAGTGTTAACCGAGTAAGAAAAATTCTCAGTTATAATTAGCAAACTGTCTCCTACATCTTTGTTTTATGACATTTTGTCGTAATTTCACGAATAGAGGGGTGGGTGGGAGTTTTACCTATTGAGATAAAAAGTCGTCTAATGTCCGTTTGCCTTAACCGATTTTCCTCAATTTGGATTCATTTAAAAGGCAATTGCTGGGACAATCAGATAATCTAGGAGATAAATTATTTAGTTTATAAATGAAACCGCGAGGTGGCGTTACATTCAACAATAGATTTTTTGAAGTTTTGTTCAGTTTTTTCAAATGGAATGGTACAGCTTGTATTACATGGCTAGAAAGGTAATTTAAAGAGGAATCATCCAGTGAAAACCCGAAATCGATGTCTCTGACATGTCAAGAGATATTTCGATTTTTCTAAAAAAATCAGTTATTATTTCACTACTACCTGCATTAAGTTAAAAAAATATTAAAACAATGTTTGCCTTCCTTCACATTTTACCCAGGCTTAGGACTGGTCCAAATTCTTCGTGCCATATTAATTTGGAGCGTGTTTAAAGGCCAACGGGCCAACAACGAAGATAATAATAATAACAACAGTCAAATTAAATTAACAGCACTACAGTCTAATAATTAACAGAATCTGAACTTTAACGCCTTTCTAAATGTTCAAAATGCTTTCCATCCTTAGAAATGCAAAGATTTATTTTTCGACGAGTACTAATTCAGTTTCAATTTCCGTTCTTGAAATGCGGGTTATTGAATTTTGAATTTTTTCAATCATGTTTTCTCATATGGTAGGACGAGTTTGAAAAACAAGGTCTTTTAGTCTTCCCCACAAGTAAAAATCGAGGCGTGTCAAATCCGGTGAGCGCGCCGGCCACCAAAATAAACTACCCCGTCCTATCCAACAATTTGGAAACAAAGCATCCAAGAAGTTTCGAACCACCTGCGAGAAGTGGGCAGGGCATCCATCATGCTGGTACCACATTTGTCTTCTTGTTTCCAACGAAACATCTTCCATTAGTTCTGGCTGTCCATTTTGTAAAAAATTTAAATATGTTTCACTATTCAAATGTTCATTAAAAATAAAGGGACCAATAATTTTGTCTCCCAAAACACCACACCATACGTTCACACTCCATCTATTTTGGTGGTTGATTTCTATGGTGAAGGCATTTTGAACATTTAGAAAGGCGTTAAAGTTCAGATTCTGTTAATTATTAGACTGTTGTGCTGTTAATTTTATTTGACTGTTATTATTATCTTCGTTGTTGGCCCGTTGGCCTTTAAACACGTTCCAAATTAATATGACACGAAGAATTTGGACCAGTCCTAAGCCTGGGTAAAGTGTGAAGGAAGGCAAACATTAGGTTGATATTTTTTTAACTTAATCCAGGTAGTAGTGAAATAATAACTGATTTTTTCAGAAAAATCGAAATATCTCTTGACATGTCTGAGATATCGATTTCGGGTTTTCACTGGATGATTCCTCTTTAAATTACCTTTCTAGCCATGTAATAAAAGCTATACCATTCCATTTGAAAAAACTGAACAAAACTTCAAAAAAACTATTGTTGAATGTAACGCCACCTCGCGGTTTCATTTATAAACTAAATAATTTATCTCCCAGATTATCTGATTGTCCCAGCAATTGCCTTTTAAATGAATCCAAATTGAGGAAAATCGGTTAAGGCAAACGGACATTAGACGACTTTTTATCTCAATAGGTAAAACTCCCTCCCTCCCCTCTATTCGTGAAATTACGACAAAATGTCATAAAACCAAGTTGTAGGAGACAGTTTGCTAATTATAACTGAGAATTTTTCTTACTCGGTTAACTGTTGATAATACACAAAAAAATTATTTTAAAAAATGTTTAGCTCGTCACGCTCTCTTGCGGTCGTTTTAGAAGCTTAAAAATATTTTTGGTGAATTTCTCATGATCATTTTTAGAACAAGTTTTTTTTCCCCAAAGCTGTGGGATAAATAGTTTTCAAGATACGGCCGCGATCCATCCTTAATGGGACACCTGGTATAATGTTAATACCGAATGTTATGTGGAAGGGTGAATTTGTTAAGTTATTAACAGTTATTTGTAGATACAGTTTCTCAGACAGTGCCCGACTACCCACCTCAATTTTTTAATGGTCTATAATTTTTTCAGAATTGTAAGAAAAACCAGAATAGTCGTCATATAAAATGCGAGTTGGCATAAACATTACTTTAGACAAATTGACTACGAAAAAGAAATAAAACGTCTAGAACGAAGTATGTAGAACAGTAGTTCTGTAAAATAAAAATCAAGCAAGAAATATTGGAGAACGCGGAAGATGCAGTTTTTGTGATTGAAGAATGAACAGAAAAACGAAATATGTTTGTAAAAGCTGTGGTACTTGGCACTGCTTGGACAATGCTAATGTAATTTACAGTGAATGTAACTAATTTACTAGAATACGGATTACGAGAAGACTATTTTTTGATATATGTTTATGAGAATAAAGTTTAGTTCTTATTTGTTTTTTTATAATTATTATATTTATATTATTGTAATATTGGTAATATTTTATTTTAAATTGTTACTTATTATAAATATTATATTTTTTCGAATAGAAAGTTTAAAATAATTTACCCAACATAATTAATTAATCATTATTATAAACACCTAAAATCTACTGTATATCAAGTATTTAAATAAACTGTGTATCAAGCATAGACTATAAAACGCAGAATAGTGTGAGATTTTTAATTGATTTATTAATTGTTTTGACCTCACGGTCTACGGGACAGGCGCGACCCCTCACGTCTAAAAATTTCGAGCGATTATCGGAAGGCTAGTAGTGGAAAATAGAAATTACGAACTTTGTTACTTTTCTCTTATAGAAGTTTCGTTTACCTAATTTGAAACAAATATTAATCTAATCAGATTGTTTCCCGGTTGTATTTTTGCCAGTCACTGTTTACGTAATTACCACTAAATGAGATATTCTAGCACTTTTTTTTTAAATGATTAATAAAATTTTCATTACACAATCAAATATGACGATTTAGTTACGCCATGCTTCAATCTCAAGGACTCTCAATGCTATTTTATTTTTGTCTGCTTAACGTCTAGCACTATTTTGAATGATAATCGTAATTTTTGTTGTTTATAAAATGACTCTGACATTTCCTACTATTAATCATAGATTTTATTATGGTAGGTGTTAGGGAATTCGTAGTATCGTTCGTAGTATTCGTAGTTTTTTATTTGAGTTTATTATAGGTATAAAACTTGCATATCTGCACTACAAAATAGTCAAACCCAAACTTTCAGGAGAATTACGAAAAAAATGATGGCGTGAATCTCTTTGGCCCCACCCATTAATATTCAACTTGCTATAAAAAAAGCTGAAAACTATTTGTATATAAAGGCTTGTTCTAGCGAGATGTTGGAAACATGTTGCCAAACAAGCAAACTTGTTCGTTACAATTGTATTAATGTTGGCAACAAATTTTTGCTGGCTTGTAGGCTAATGCGGTAATTCGACACAACACTAAAACGAGGTTGTCCTTTGTTGTTTGATATGTTTTAGATAAAAAGTTTTTATATAATTTAATGACGGAAGGTGTTTTGGAAGGTAATTATTTATTTCAATGCAGATACATTCAACAGATCTTTTTTTGTAAATAGCAGAAGGCATTAATATTACAAGATATTTATTTTAATCAACAGGGTTAACATGTGCATTTTATATTTTCAAATACTATTTTATTTTTAGATAAGCAAGAATTTATTATTTTGCCGAGAGGAATGGGAAATATTCCTCTGGTCGAAAATGAAGGATATATCTCGTGGTTAGGAAATATTACAAAACGTTTGATTTCTCTATAGAAGTCCCTCCACACCCAGATAGGGATAAAAATAAAAAAACAAAAACAGTTATGGAAAATCATTGCAAAAATATTGAACGAAGAATTTCAATTACATTTAACAGAGTCTCAAGTGGAAAATAAATGGAGGACTCTGGTGCGGGCATACAAGAAGGTTGTCGATAACCAAAAAACAGGCAAAGGCAGAAAATCTTTTGATTTTGAAGAAGAAATGAATGATATTTTTTCTAAAAAAAGAAATATAAACCCTGAAATGCTTTTAAATGATGAAACAATTGTTGTTCCACCTAAAAGTATTAGTGATATGGGAAAAAATATAGCCGAGGACAGTGATTTAGTGCCAACACCGTCCACTTCCAGAACCGAAAGAGTTTTAGACACACCAAATCGAAGGAAAAGAATTTTAGGTAGAAACGACATTTTGGAAAAGATGCGTATCGACAGACAAACATACCATGAAGCAGTGTTAAAAAAAATGGAGGCACGGGAAAAGAGTGAAAATGAAAAATTAATTGAACGGAGGAGGCAGAATGATATTCAAGAAAAAAGAAATGCAATTCTTGAAGCCTATTTGAATAGGAATATCAATTTACCAAATACTTAGTGGTTTAATCTATTAATTAAGTCTTAAGTTAAGTTTACCTAATATTAGTTAGGTCTGCAATTCAATAAAGATTATTGTATGAAATAAATAATTTGTTTAATTTTGCATAATTTTTTATTTGTTATAGAAAAATAACAATAATTCTTGAAAGAAAATCTTTGGTCCAAAGTTGAAATTCAAAATCTTAAAACAAAAATAAATTTGATAAACAGAGACATTATATGACTTTTATTTTTCTGAATAATAAACAATTTTACAAATTTAAAGTTCGAAGTAAATAGTTTCTATAAATAATGCCTTCCGGGATATCTCTCTCCAAATCTTCATCATCTCTTTCAGGGTTAATAAATACTGCTTGATTTTCATCCACTTTCAAATTAAAAACTAATTCATCCTCTAGAGCCATGTTATGTAATACACAACAAGCTCTAATAACATTTATAATATCACCAATATTTCTTAACTTGCAATGGTACAATTGCCGAAATTTCTGTTTTAATATACCAAAGCAGTGTTCAACAACATATCGGCAACTTGATAATCTTTGATTAAAAAGTCTTTGTTGACGTGTCAGATTTCCTTGGTCTTTAAATGGAGCAATCAAATAACGTGAACAATTATAGGCACTATCTCCTAAAATTAAATAATCACCACATTTGTTGTGTAGTTCATTGGACAGAGGAGATATTTGAAATACTCTAGAATCGTGAACTGACCCCGGAAAGCCAACAAAAAGACTTCTGATTTTTCTTCTGTGACCACTTGTAGTTGAAATAAAAATAACAATTAAAACTGGGATATCTACATAATGAAAATTAAGAGCAAATTCCTTACCTGAATTGAAAAATATTTTTTGCGATTGTAATATGAATCAGGATCCTCAGTAGGTTTGTCAATTCTAATATGGGAACCATCAATAATACCTATAACGCCAGGGAAATTTTTGTTTCGAAAGAATTGTTCAATTTCTTGTTTTTCTTGAAAATCTGGCCATTCTATTGTTTGAGGGGCTAAATTACTTAAAAAATAAATAAGCCTCCTATTAATTCTAAATAAACTGCTTATAGAGATGGAAAATCGGTCAGACACATCTCTAAAAGAAACAGCCTCGTGTCCTGAGAACCATAAAAATAAGTACACTTGGTGTTTGGCACTGATTTTACCATTTCCTCCTGACTGAGGATTAAATACACTACATTTTTCATATTACTCCGCAATAGTGTTTGCAACGTGTCGGTGCTTTCAATGTAATTTTCATTTTTCGGTCGTTTTCGGTCTTCAAACATTTCGAGCTCTGGATCATCATCAAAACTTACATCACTACTATCAGGCGAACTTTCAAATGAATTAAATTCAAACAAATCCATTGTGAATCTTTCTTAACCAAACAGAAAAAGTATAAGCTTCAAATACACATTCAATACGAATTCAAGACATGCTAGAAATGTTGGAAGAAAATCCGCAAACTTTTCAAGTAGTTACCAACACGTTTTTAATGTTACCAACATTTGCTGGAACAGCTGACCCTTACAAAATGTCACTAACATTTCTTTGCTGAAACACAAATTTCACACTGCGCATACTCCAAGCTGCTTCCCTCATTTCTGACAGCCTGCTGGAACAAACTTTTAGTCACTTCGTCAGTTACTTTAAATAATGAAAATATTATTAATGATAGTGTTTATAAAAATAATTCTGTTAATTCTTTAACCCAGAGCAAAAGTTCGTTCTGTTTTGACAAACTGCGCGTGCATTATTATATTATCCTAACGTTTCCACACAATTTACATAAGTATTTGTTGGGTAACATGTCTGAGATAATGTTTGTTCGTAAAATATCAGTCACACCACATAAATATATGCTTCGCTTACAATTCTGTGATTCATATCAAAACCGAATTTCATTCATTCATCTATTTAGTTAAGTTTCAAACAAAAACAAACTCGACCGCGAATGCATTGTTATTAAAATACACATTAATTTCACTTTACTCAAATGAGAGGGGCAGGACTGAGCACAAATTGAAATCATTTATATTTATAATATTTGATGATCCTATCTAAGAAAGATAGAAATTGAAAAACGATAGAACGTGAATAAATGTACATTTATTGCGTCCCCAAAATTACTGTGGCAAAAACCACCTGATATTTGAATGACCAATCTTCTGTCACCAATACCATCAATTTTTCTTTACGATGTGAAACACTAAACTCGAAAAGATTTACCACTGAACTCCAAATCACTTTTTAAACGTTTGGACGCACGTTTCGCTAACCATGTTAATTATGAGAAGAATTATGAGAAGATCATTCCATCTGATCTGCCAGAGATCCTTTTCGGACAGAGAATCCTTGTTCTAGATACTTTTACTCACCCCATGTTAAATCACCAGATTGATATTTGTATCAATTGCATGTCAACTAAAAGTAATGAACAGAAAATTTTTGACATTTGGTAAGGGAATTCCTAACCCAACTAAACTTAATTAAAGAGGGTAATTTAGACAGAAATAAATATACAAATTTAAAATTAATTAAAGTAGTAAATTTACATGTGCCATTCTGAACCAGGTTCTCCATCAGAGAGCCTGGTTCAGAATTCCATTACAAAAGCCATAAACAAATAATATATTCACGATAAGAGGATAATGAAGGCATGATGAAATTTATGAAATAAATTTAAAACAAATTGCTAATGACCAATTAATAATTAAGTAGTATAAACAACGGTTGCTTGGCAGTAAAAAAGAGTAAAGGTACATTTTCTCACTCTTTATTACATTATATTACATTTTCTCACCCTTCATTACATTTGCCATCCATAAATATGTTTACAACTGTATCTCTGTAATAGTTCAGTTGCTTTGCCATTCCTTCATCCGTCATCCAAAGCACCAATAATCATCTCCCAAGACCGGTTTCTGGCCTTAAGCCGTCATCCATATCTTTGAAAGTATATCTGACCGATTAGCCAAAGGCGTCATTCAAGTGAATAAAAAGTTTAAGCGTCAAATCGTTAAAGCTTATGCACCAACTATAAGCTATTATGATGAGGAAATTGAGATATTTTATGATGATGTTGCCCAGCTTCTAGACAACGATAAGTGCAGGAACAAAATTCTGATGGGTGACTTTAATGCTAGAATTGGAAGAACAAGAACAGGTGAAAATGCAACTGGCCCATATGGAAGTGATGAGCGGGACAATCGAGGTGATAGATTGGTTGATTTTGCGGAAGGACAAGAACTGTATATTGTAAACTCGTTTTGTAAGAAAAAAATCAGCAGAAAATGGACATGGAAAAGTCCAACTGGTCTCACAGTTTTAATGTTGGAAGTGGCCATAGAATGCTACGAGTAAAGGTTACAATAAACTATAGAAGAGAACGTACAAGAATGTTAAGATCGAAGAAAGGCAAAGTAAATTCTGAGAAGCTTCTTCAGCAGAGCAGCGATTTTGAGATTGTTTTGTCGAACCGCTTTGATGTGTTGCAAGACCCAGAGGAGATGGAAATAACAGAGCAGAATGAAAAAATTATAGACAATGTGCTTGAAACAGCTGCTGCAATAGCACCAGCAGAAAAAAAGTTTCAAACAGTCAAAAATCCTCAGTGAGACAATTAATTTAATGAAAAAACGATGTACAATGACGAAGGCAGGAAGTATTTTTGAAAAAACACTAGAAGAAAACAAGGGAATAAACAAGGCAAAACGCAAGCTGAGAAATAAAAGGACATAAATGTATTCATTAATGCTGGAGGATGGCACATGCGTGAGGTTTGCAGGAAACGTACGGAAATATTAGGGGTTATCAGAAGATTTTATTCAAAGTTATATGAAGATCAGAACCAATTAAAGAGAGCAAAACTCATGGAAGAAAAAATGCCAGATATCCTGTTGGATAAAGTGACAAATTCTATAGAAATTATGAAGAATGGAAAGGTTCCAGGAAACGACGGTGTAACAGTTGAGATGTTGAAAGCTGGCAGTCGAGCTTTACATAAAATACTGGCAAAATTGTACTCAAAATGCCTCAGGGAACAAAAAATGCGTAACTTATGGAAAAATGCTGAAGTGATTCTTTTTCATAAAAAAGGAACACAGGAGGATTTAAAAAACTACCGCTCAATAAGCCTCCTATCAATATAGTACAAGGTTTTCACCAAGATTATATCTAAAAGAATATTGAGAACACTGAATGAAGCACAACCAAAATAACAGGCAGAATTCAAAAATGGATTCTCAGTACATTGGTTCATATCCAGGTTGTTCTACAGGCCATAGAAAGGCACAATGAATACACCATGCCACAGTGTTTGGCTTTTATTGACTATGAAATAGCATTTGACTGAATATCAAACCAAGCCAAAATGGATGCGTTGCTTACCCAAGGTATAGACAGAGCCTGTGTAAACCTACTGAGATCAATGTATGATGAAGCTACAGTGACAGTTCACATGGATGATCTTGAAGTTTAAATCAATAAAGAGGTGTATGGCAGGGTGACTCAATATCCCCTGTTCTTTTCTCAGCGCGCCTTGAACAGGTGTTCCGTAATCTGGATTAGGAACAGGATGGAATAAAAATAAATAGTGCAAACTTAAACCATCTTAAATTTGCAGATGATATCGTTCTCTTGTCACAAAACCCAGATGAAATACATACAAGTGAAATACAACAAAAATACATACAAGTGCTGTAAAAGGAGGGAGAATCATTTGGCTTGAAAATAAACCTAAAAAAGAGTCAGGTTATGTCTACAAATTGACTGATAACCGAAGAATATTTATTTTAGGAAGCGATTTAGAGCTGGTGGACCATTACATATATCTTGAAGAGAGTGAAGTTGACTTCTTCACTCGAAGCGGACAACACTTGAGAATGTCAAATAAGATTTTGGCGAAACGTTCTGATTCTTCACAGAATGAACGGATCTATATATATATATATATATATATATATATATATATATATATATATATATATATATATATATATATATATATATATATATATATATATATATATATATATATATTTGTGTGTGTGTGTGTGTGGAATGGAATGTTTCTAGTCTATTATTTTGTACCTATAAAAACTACCGTAATTGTCGATAATCTCCAATATTTACCCGACTTATCCCCATTTCAATTTTCGCTATTTCTAAGACTACAATTCAATTTACTAACAACATTGAGCAAGTTTCGATTACGACTTTGAATGCTATTTCTAAATATCTAAGCAAGGATTGTTTCACAAAATTATGCAACCGCTTTTGCTTGGTATAGACCAAAGCAGCAACAATTTTTACTATTACATTTCGTCACATTATTCTAAGGTCGAACTATAAAAGTTCGTTTTACAAAGCTAACTTTACTACAGCACATAAAAATGTACTATTGCATGAAATAATAAAGTGTAAATTTAATTTTTAAAGTAACAGTAAAAATTTACTTTTATTGCCTGACAACCACGAGAAATCAATACTTGAGTAAGGTGATAAAATAACGTACCACAAAATTTGATACAAACTGCTTCATTTTTAATATTAGTTCAAAAGATATCAGATCATATAAATCGAAATATCGTATCCTTTAAGAAGATTAAGCATTAGAACTTCTATGTATATATATATATATATATATATATATATATATATATATATATATATATATATATATATATATATATATATATATATATATATATATATATATCATCATTCAGCCATTGTCGATCGAGCGCAAGATGAAGGCCTCCCCAGCATGCTTCCAACCCGCGCGCTCCTGAACTTTCCTCTGTCATTCGGGTCCAATATACTTGATGATGTCATCGATCCATCGTATTTTAGATCTTCTTTGTGGACGCTTATGATCAAGCGGTATCCATCCCAGGATTGCTTTGGTCCATCTGTCGTCATTTGCTCTCTGATCCATGTGCAGGTATTTCTGTCCCTCTTTGTAATGCCAAGCATACACCTTTCCAATCCCCCCTGAGCCACGCGAAGTTTTTGAATTGATTGTGATGTGAGTGTCCATGTTTCATTTTCGGTGTGTCAGAACAGGCAGCAAGCACCGATCAATCAAAAACTTTTCTCTTCAGGTAAAGTGGGACTTTCTTCTTAAATACCATGTTGAGCCTGCCAAATGTCAGCCAGCCACTTTTAACGTGCCGTTCTACTTCCCGAGCGGTATCACCCTCTATTGAAATCCTTTGCCCAAGATATATGTAGTCGTCCACCATCGCTGTTCCCAATCTAAATTACGGAATAACTCTTCAACGTCAGGCTGAGAAAAGAACAAGAAATATTGGAGTCACCCTGCCATACACTCCGTTCTATATTGATTTTAACTTGAAGATCATCCATGCGAACTGTCGCTGTAGCTTCATCATACATGGATCTCAGTAGGTTTACATAGGCTCTGTATTATCCTTGGTTAAGCAATGCACCTATTATGGTTTGCTTTGATATTGAGTCAAATGCCTTTTCATAGTCAATAAAAGCCAAGCACAGTGGCATGGTGTATTTATTGTGCCTTTCTATGGCCTGTTGGACAACCTGGATATGGTCCATTGTACTGAATCCTGCCTGCTCTCTTGGTTGTGAGTCATTCAGTGCTCTTAATATTCTTTTAGATATTATCTTGAGGAAAACCTTGTAAAATACTGACAGGAGGCTTATTGGGCGATAGTTTTTCAAATCCTCCTGTGTTCCTTTTTTATGAAGAAGAATCACTTCAGCATTTTTCCATAGGTAGGGTATATTTTGTTCCCTGAGGCATTACGAGTACAATTTTGCCAGTATTTTATGTAAAATTCGACCACCCGCTTTCAACATCTCAACTGTTATACTGTCCTTTCCTGGAGCCTTTCCATTCGTCATTGCTTCTATAGCATTTGTCACTTCATCCAACACGATATCTGTCATTTGCCCTTCCGTGAATTTTGCTCTCTTTAACTGGTTCTCATCTTTATATAACTTGGAATAAAATCTTCTGATAACTTCAAACAATTCCGTACGTTCCCTGCACACTGTGCCATCCTCACGCAATAATGCATAAATTTGTGTCCTTTTATTTATCAGCTTGTGTTTTGGTTTGTTCATTCCCTTGTTTTCTTTTAATGTTTTTGCACCAGCTGCGTGTTAAACTGACGCGTTTCTTCTCGAATACGTTTTCTTATAGTTTCTCAAAATTCACTCTGTACTCGACTCTGTCAAAAAGACTCATTGTACGCCATTTTTTAATTAAATCAATTGCCTCACTGAAGATTTTTGAAACTTTTTCTACTGGTTCTATTGCAGAAGCCATTCCAAACACATTGTTGTTTAATTTTTTATACTGCTCTGTTATTTCCATCTCCACTGCAACACATCAAAGCGGTTCGACAAAGCAGTTTCAAAATCGGTGTTTCTTTGAAGCAGCTTCTCTCAGCTTCTTCTATGTCTTTCTTCGATCTAACCATTCTTGTACGTTCTCTTCGACAGTTTATCCTGACCTTTGCTTGTACCATTCTTCAATAGCACCAGAAGAAAAATATCTCAAACAAACAAAAATCTCCAGTGAGACCTTTGATTTAATGAAGAAACGGCGAGCAATGAGAAATGCAGGTAGTCCTTTTGGCAAGGTCGAGCACACTGAGCTCTGCAAAACTATAAGAAAACGTACCAGAGAGGCCGACACGCGCCGATTCAATATGCAGCTAGTGCAAAAAATTCTGGAAGAAAACAATGGAAATAACAAAGCTAAACAGAAGCTGAGAAACAAAAGAACGCAAATATATGCTTTAAAGCGTGAGGATGGCACAGTGTGCAGGGCGCGTACCCAAATGTTAGAGATTGTCAGAAAATGATATTCCCAGTTATATGAAGATCAGAACCAATCAAAGACAACAATAGCCAAGGAAGAACAAATGCCAGATATCCTAGTGGAGGAAGTAACAAATGCTATAGAATTGATGAAAAACGGCAAGGCTCCAGGAAAGGACAGTGTAACTGTCGAAATGCTAAAAGCTGGTGGTCGGACGTTACATAAAACACTGGCAAAATTATACTCAAGGTGCCTCAAGGAACAAAGTGTACCTGACTTATGGAAAAATGCAGAAGTGATCCTTTTACATAAAAAAGGAGCACAGGAAGATTTAAAGAACTACCATCCAATAAGCCTCCTATCAGTAATGTACAAAGTTTTCACTAAGATAATTTCTAAAAGAATATTAAAAAACTGAATGATGCACAACAAAGAGAACAAACAGGATTCAGAAGTGGATTCAGTAGAATGGATCACATCCAGGTTGTACACATAGAAAGGCACAACGAATACACCATGCCAGTGTGCTTGGCTTTTATCGACTACGAAAAAGCATTTGATTCCATCTCAAAGCATGCGATAATGTATGCACTGCTTAGCCAAGGCGTAGGGAGAGCCTATGTAAACCTATTAGAATGGATATATGATGGAGCTACAGCCACAATTCACTTTGATGCTCTTGAAGTGGGAATTAATATAGAACGAGGTGTACGGCAGGGTGACGCAATATCGCCTATTCTTTTCTCGGCTGGCCTTGAAGAAGTATTCCGTAAACTGCATTGGGAACAGGATGGTGTAAAGATCAATGGTGCAAACTTGGACCATCTTAGAATTGCAGATTATATTATTCTCAATTCACAAGACCCAGAGGAGCTGCAAAGATGCATACAAGAACTGCAAAGGGCTGGCGAACCATTTGGCTTGAGAATAAACCTGAAAAAGAGTCAGGTTATGTTCAATAACTTCGCTCAGGACAGAAGAATTTCAGTTTTAGGAAGGGATTTAGAGATTGTGGACAGCTTTATATATCTTGGGAGAGAATTTCAATGGAGGGGAATACCGCCCTGGAGGTGGAATAGCGTGTTAAATGTGGCTGGCAGGCATTTGGTAGGCTCAACATAGTGTTTAAGAGCAGACTCCCACTTTGCCTGAAAAGAAAAGTCTTCGATCATTGCGTTCTACCCGTTATGACATACGGAAGTGAAACCTGGACACTCACACCGCTATCAATTCAAAAACTTCGGGTGGCACAGAGGGGAATGAAAAGATGTATACTTGGCATTACAAGACGAGACAGAAAGTCTTGCGCATGGGTCAGGGAACAAACAAAAGTCTGTCACATCATTGGAAGAGTAAAGCAATTGAAATGGAGATGGGCAGGCCATATAGCGAGGCGATGGGACGACAGATGGACCAAGGCAATCCTGGAGTGGATACCGCTTGATCGCAAACATCCGCAAAGAAGACCGAAAGCACGATGGATTGATGACATCCTTAAGAATATTAGACCCGAGTGGCAGAGGAAAGTCTAGGACCGTGAAAGTTGGAAGCATGCTGAAGAGGCCTTCATCCTGCAGTGGATCGATATAGGCTGATGATGATGATGATGATGATGATGATGATGATGATATATATATATATATATATATATATATATATATATATATATATATATATATATATATATATATATATATATATATATATATATATATACATATATATATATATATATATATATATATATATATATATATATATATATATATATATATATATATATATATATATATATATATAAGTGTATATATATTCAAGTGTCGAAACGAACGTCGTTCGGGCGAAACGTCGTGACTTTTCACAGTCAACGGATCGACACCCGGAATGATTTAGAAACACTATCCACCATCTGTGAAAATATTAGATGTAACATATATATAGAGAACGTAATTAGACACGTAATTAGATCGTGAAGATGAATCATGTTGATTTTATAATAATCTAAAATTATTTGAGTAATATCTATAGATTAGTAACGGAAGGTCATTGATAATAAACACAACTCGTAAATTGCGGTATTTATATTTTTATTTAGTTTTTTTAAATAAATTTACTTTATAAGTTTTACTACATTTTTTTCATTACAGTTTGTATTAATATTCCTCCCCTTGGACTACAACAGTTAGTTCTTTAATCTGAAACAAAAGAAGCATTAATTAAAAAGCAATTTGAAATCTCAATATAAATTCTCTATATACAGAAGTCCTAAAAATTTTGTTTTTTTTTGCTGGTCTTAGAAGTACAGTAATGTGTCTATGTCTAAAATAACTTAACAATTTATAAAGGAAATTGCTGTATAGCTGCATAAATTGTAGAAATTGTAACCAAAAATAATTTTGTGCGTATTATAGACCTGATAAAAGTCTGTATAAAGTATAAAAGCCGTCTTTACGGAGTGGAAATAAACGAGGAAAAAACAAAATAACATGCCCAAAATTAGTCAGATAGGGCATTTTAAGGCAGTAAGTCAATAAGTTAATACTAGTGGTTTAATATTGAATGAAGGCGGAATACTTATGAGATCAGAAGAAAATGCGATATACAAGAAGTACAGGGTGGAGCAACTTTTTTAGTTCTTTGTAATTTTTTTTTGCTTCGTAGATAAAAGTCAACACAATTGCTTTGCGAACCAGAATAGTCAGATTGTCGTTGATAAAAACACAGATCGACATGATTTTTATAACATTGATGGGAAAGTTCTTTTTGAGTTTCATTTAGCACAAAAAGGTTCCTTATTAGCCCAAATAGCTGCTTCTTGTAATGGTTTCAAGTACCTAAGAGAAATATTTCCTGAATTAAGTGATGCACAACTAAAATTAGGCATATTTATGGGACCTCGAATAAGGAAGCTTCTGTACGATTCCCGTTTTCGAGAAAAAATAAATACAAATGAATTGGTAGCTTGAAAGTGTTTTGTAAGTATAGTGAAATGATTTTTCGACAACAAGAAAGATGAAATTTATAAAAACCTCATAAACGAACTCTTGAAATCCTAGGGTGTCGAATGTCCTTAAAAATGAATTTTTACACTCCTATTTAGTTTTTTTCTGAAAAATTTGGGTGCAGTAAGCGACGAACAAGGAGTGAGCTTTCATTAGGACCTCAGGACGATGGAAGCAAGATACCAGGAACACTGGAACCCATCTATGTTAGGCGACTAGTGCTGGTGTTTAAAAATATCTGATGCTATAAAACACAAGAGAAGAAAGTAAAAGTTTTTGTCGCTGTTTGACATCTCTGTAATATATATTTTGATTTGCATAATCCTCAGTAATGTATTTGCATTGATTTAACATTATTTGCATGTTTATATTAAATAAATATTAGAATGTAAAAATATGTCGTCTTCCTTTTTCCCCACCACCGACCCCTTGTAACAAAAAAAAACTGTCCCTGTTATAGTATTTAGCTTCTCACTTTCGGATTCAGGCCTACAAAACACTTAATATACACGTATTTTCATTAATGTTACCTCAAAAAAGTTTAAATTTGTTGAGCTGTGTAATCGGTCGATAATTCTAACTCAACGTGGATATAAAGGTTTTACAATCTTTGCTAGGCACCGACTAGATGCACAATAACAAAAACGGTTCGGCGTTTTGAAGAGAGGTCTGGGATGCCAGATACACGGGAATACCTCCTAGTGGTCATTAAATTGCAAACATTGAACGAGTTCGGTGGAGTGTTGCAGATTAACTCCAAACATCGACAAGAAGACGTTCTGCTCAAATGCAGACCTCCCGACGTTCCGTACAGCAAGTTGTAAGGACATATTTGAAATTCTTTCTCTACAAGATTCAGTTGGTGCAAGAATGAATGAATGAATAAAATCATGCATTATTGTCTAACATGCTACTGCCCTAATTGAACTTAACCTAATAATAGTACAAAAATAATTATATAAAAATTAAAAATTAATTCTAGGATCAATAAGAAAATGATTTCCAAAGCACCGCACGAGCTTTCAGCACCCTCTCAACATTTATACTCGACTTCCCGCTAATGACATATCTGTTATGGTATCGGCATGCATGAAAGAGCGGTGCGTTTGAGGCCAAGTTGGTGCTAGGGGTAGGTATGGAGAGAGTATCTCCAACTCCTCTGTTAATTCGAGGGACATGAAACCGGATCTCAGTGAGAAGTTGATCATAATCAATCAAGGCACGGCAGAGCTTTAGCAGGAGAAGCTAAGCAGCAAACACTACACTGTCCTCCAGTGACTGACACGAGAATCTCTTCAATAACAGAGTGTGGCTTTAACCTCTTCATGGAATAGGCACCGTCCAGCTTAAAAGACAGATACTTTAAAAAAGGCCGCTGAACCTGCTTACGACGAAAAATCTGTGTAGTATATATTGGCGACCAAACAGAGGAAGCATATGTAAACTTAAATCGTAATAAGGCATTATATAGAGTTAGCAAATAGCTGACATTATCAAAAGCTTTTATTGATCTAATTAGGAGACCAAGCGTTGTAGTTGCTGATTGCATGATTTGATCAATATGATGGCTGATAACAGTTTTCAATCGATATACACCCTCAGGCCCTTTACAACTCTCCCAAAGCGTAACTATATAAATATATGAGGACAAGAATCAAGCATGAACAGCAATGCCCACTGAAGAACAAGTGCCGGATATCCTGGTGGAGGAAGTGACAAAGGCTATAGACTCGATTGACAATGGCAAGGCTCCAGGAAGGGATATTATAACTGTGGAGATGTTAAAAGCTGTCAGTCGGACTTAAAGGACTTAAAGCTGGCAGTCGGACATAAAACACTAGCAAAATTATACTCAAAATGTCTCAAACAACAAGAAGTTCCCAGTTTATGGAAAAATGCAGAAGTGATTCTTTTACATAAGAAAGGAACACATAATGACGCATAACCACGGGAGCAAGCAGGATTCAGATGTGGATTCAGTACAATGGATTACATCCAGGTTCTACAGCAGGTCATTGAAAGACACAACGAATACACTATGCCACTGTACTTGATTTTTATCGATTATGAAAAAGTATTTGATTCAATCTCAAAGCGGGCCATAATGGATGCATTGTTTAATCAAGGTGTAGAGAAAGCCTATGTAAATCTACTAGGATCGATATATGATGAAGCTACAGCGACGTCCACCTTGACGATCTTGAGATAGGACTAAAGGTAGAGCGGGGCGTACGACAGGGTGAAGCAATATCGTCTGTACTTTTCTCAGCCTGCCTGGATGAAGTTTTCCGTAATCTGGATTGAGAACAGGCTGGATATCTTCCTTCTTTCTCAAGACACAGAGGAGCTGCAAAGACATGTGCAAGAGCTGCAAAGGGCTGGGCAACTATTTGGCGTGAAAATAAACCAGAAGAAGAGTTAGGTCATGCTCAATAAATTTGCTGAGGGCAAGAGGATTTCTATTTTAGGAACGGATTTGGAAGTTGTGAATCACTATATATATCTTAAATATGGCTGGCAGGCATTTGGCAGGCTCAACATAGTGTTTAAGAGTATAACTACCACTTTGCCCTAAAAGAAGTCTTTAATAAGTTTGTCTTGCCTGATATGACACACGAAAATGAGACCTGGACACTCACATCTCAGTCAGTTCAAAAACTTCAAGTAGCACCGAGGGGAATTGAAAGATGTATGCTTGGCATTACTAGACGGGATAGAAAGACCTGCACATGGATCAGAGAACAAACGAAAGTGAGTGACATCATTGGAAGAATAAAGCAATTGAAATGGAATTGGGCAGGTCATGTAGCGAAGCGATGGGACGAAAGATGGACCAGGGCAGTCCTGACTGGATGCCGCTTGATCACAAACGTCCACAGAGAAGACTGAAAACACGATGGACTGATGACATCGTTAAGAATATTGGACCCGAGTGGCAGAGGAAAGCACAGGACCGCGAGAGTTGGAAGCATGCTGAAGAGGCCTTCATCATGCAGTGGATTGATACGGGTTGATGATGATGATGATGATGAGAGCCTGTTACAAGTACACTAATCGGTCAAGAGATGCAGATCACCCTCTAATAGAGAGTAGTCATGTGACGATAGAACTTGCATAGCGAGTTTAAGGTCATCTGCAAATATAAGAGTGTTACATGTTAGCGTGGAAGTAATATCGTTGACGAAGACGGAAGAAATCTAAGGGGAATGGATGCTACCTTGGGATGCACCACTCGTTGCAATGAAGATATGAGAACTATGACCATTAAACTCAACATGTTCTACCCTGTTTGCAAGTAAGTAATTGTATCGCCATCAAACTCTAATCTAATCATATTTTGAAGTATAAGTCCGAGTTCAAGTTTTTCGAATACGTTCAAAAAATCAGTGTATATTCTGGCAACCTGACATTTACATTCTATTAATTTGTATAAAATTGAAAGAAGCATATTAGATTGGTTATTGTGGATCGGCCTTGATAGAACCCATGTTGCTCAGGTATGATCCAATGTTTAATTTTAAAAAAGATTATAAATACAGGTTTCAAAAACCTTAGCAAAGTTGCATAGGATTGATATTGGCGATATTTAGGGACATATGCTGGGTTGCCTAATTTGTGAATAGGAGTGATCTTGAAGGAGTTCCATGTGCTGGGAAATGGGTTTGTTTTAATTGATAGATTGTACAGATAAAGCAACGGCTCCATCAACATGATAGAGTAGTCTTTAACAAGAACAGCTGGGATTTTATCAGGACCAGCTGTGAGTTTATTCTTCAACTTTATAATGGCAACTTTCAAATCAGTAACGTTAAGAAGCTGTAGCGTGTGCTATTCATTTGTGAATATATCATTATCAATTGAAGTAGGAAAATCCGTAGAAGAAATAAAAATAATCTTGAAAAAATCCGCAAAACAATCCTTGATGTCGCTCGGGGTTTTCATTTCTGCAGAGTTGTATAGCATATTGCCAAGAATCCGGGTAGTTTTAGTAGTCGAGAATTATTTTATTTTTTATATTAAATTACTTTTTACTTAATAAATAAATTAATATTTAACAAATAATAAAATGATATTTAATAACAAAGGTTGCTCTCGTAAAAACGAATTGATTTCCTCTTTTATTTTAAAATTAAATAATATGTTGCCTGCTTCAAGATTTATTGAAAATATATAATTTTATTAACCTTTCCGGGTCATTGACTTAAAGAAAAATACTGCTTGAATCTTTTGGCCTACTTAAAGTATAATTATGATGGTCTTAGTCGAATTAGGTTTTGGTAGTGAAATAAGAAAGAAAAGAAGTTTCTTCGAAGAAAAGAAGTTTAATTTGGCAAATTGATGTTTGTTTTTTTTATCCTTGCTCAATTTATATATGACATGCATTTATTTAATGCTATGCTAATACTGTTAAATTTTTAACTAACATATTTTTTAAGAGTGATTTTTTTTTCAAGTAAATGTCTTTCATAAAGATGACATCATGCTATACAGAAGATCGTACCAACGGCGGAGCGTTTTTAGCTGCACTGCTAAAACCGTCATTTTGGGAAAGATTTCTTTCATGAATTATGAGCAATTATGTGTGTGTGTGTGTGTGTGTAGGGTTTTTTTCCGGGAGTATATCCGGTTGTCGAGTTGGTTCCTGTCGGCAACTTGAAGACGTTTCGCCAAGTTTCATCTGGCATCTTCGGTGCTTACTGTCGCGAGGTTCGTGATTGTCTGCGAGAGATCGGTTTGCCGTGTAATATTTATGTCTTCTGGCCTCGATCTTAGTCGGTAGCGATTGGCTGGCACTGGCGCTAGTCCCGCCCCCTGAGGCGCTTGCGACGTCTTTGTTTCCAGTCATGTTCTGGATGTCGTGCTGTCCGGATATATATAACACAAAAAACGACAGAACAAGCCGACAGTCTGGACAATGTTCCGTCGACCAGTTCCGTTCCAGCTTCGATCGTGTCAACACCTATCTAGCTCGATCCGTATTCGAAAGTAGTCATCGCGCTCGGTCGAACCGCTACCTGCATCAGACGCGCCGTCGAGACCCGCACCATCCGCTCCCGGCCGGCACCATGGCGCCCGCCTACCCGTCGGACTCCGATGACGACATCAAAAGGCCCCGAGCCGCGCTTGCGACAATAACTGACCTCCTTGATCAAGTTGCTAGTTTGAAAGAGGACAACTACGCCTCCAGTTGAGGATCCAAACCGAAGAAGTTGAAAGAAACTTTCAATCTATCATCGACAGACTCAACGACGAGAGCGTGGCTCTCAAAAATCAAACAACAGAGCTGGAGAAACATAACACCGCTCTGAAAATCGGCATCAACGAGCTGGAGGCCAGAATTTCAGCCCAGCTCTTTGAAATTAACCAACTCAAACAGTCGAAAACAAACCCACCGCCAACACCAGCTTCATCGCTAAAAAAGCAAGTACCCGCTCCAAAAAAGAGGAAAACCGCCGCCCCGTCGTCCGACGAAGCGGAGGACTTTCCGGAAAAAGCTACTCCGAAAGTCAAAATAAACGCCCCGGTCTCCACCAACCCCGGTATTTTACACCACTTCTAAAACTCGACCAGTCGGCCCACAACCAAATGGACACCAGCCCAACCCCGGGACCATCCACCGGCACGGCACCTGGACCGTCCACCAAGCCCAAAACACCCGCCAAAAACACCACTCCGACGAGGCCCTTCAAAAAAACCCAGTGGTCCTGCGCGATACAAACCGCTGGACCGATCTCGCCAAGTACTTCCGATCCCACCACTGGGAATTCACGGATGCCAAGTCAGTCCGACTTGGCATTCAATTCTTCCCGACGTCAGTCGACAGCTACAGGAATATCACCAGGTTCACAACCACATCGCGTACCATACGCACTTCCTGGCGTGCGAGCGGGAACTCAACGTCGTCATCCGCGGCGTCGATACCCACCTCTCCACGAAAGAAGTCGAAGCCGACCTAAAAACACAAGGCTTCCATCCATCTGAAGTCCGCCGAATGACCCGTACCAGAGGCGCGAAGATCACAGCCCCTCGTCAAAGTCCGCGTTCCCCGCGAACAGAAGGACATTTACAATATCACCACAGTCTGCGATCTTGCCGTCCATGTCGAGACACAGAAGTACAACCGAACGTTCGCCCAGTGCCGCAACTGCCTGCAGTTCAACCACTCGTCAGTGAACTGCCACGCTCCGCCAAAGTGCCGAAAGAGCTCCGGGGAACACAAACCGGCAGAGTGCAACAAACCAGAAGGTGAACCGTCAAAATGCATCAACTGTGACGGGGATCACGTCGCCACCTTCTACGGAAGCCCGGTGCATCCAAAGAACCGTGCCTCCACCAACAAAAGCACCAGCAACCGACCTCCAGAACCAGCAGAAACCACCACGCCGAAGTAGACGTATGCCGTCGTAACCGCACCATTAACCGCTCCAGCGCCAACCCCAACACCAAGCCTCGACGAAGCCGTCCAAACATACCTGCAGCAGGCCATGTCTAGCCTCGCCGCAGGTCTCAAAGAATTCCTTCTGAAAAAAACACTAATACGCCACAACAAACGGCGCTACCAGATAAAACCCTACGCCGAGCCTCAATATCAACAGCCAACTACCACCATCGGATCCAGCCAGTGGGCTAGCCCCGCCCCATCTCCAATTCACCGCGTTCTAGCCATTGGAACCCGGGACATCGTACATACACCTGGTGCACAGCAGTTAAAACGACCCAGCACCTTGAAACCCACCAGAAGAAGAAGAACAAGCCGAAGAGACATTCAACGTAATATTGCCATACATTAAAGGAACAATGGACCGTTTACAATGGAACTTTTAAGAAAATACAAAATAAGGACAGCATACAAACCCCACCGAACAATAGGCGTACCCTTTAGAAACCCGAAAGAGAAAGTCAGACTAGAAAATCATGGAGTTCAACATCCTAGAAGAACAAGGACTCGACCTCAAAACTCTACGATTGATCAAGCAGATACTGATTGACACAACCTCTAAAGTAAAATTTATGGGGGAAACATCCGAGCCCTTCCTGATTAAAACTGGAGTACGCCAAGGAGATGGGTTATTCCCAACCTCTTCAACTTGGTCGTGGACAAAGTCATAAGACAATGGGAAAAAGAACTGAAAAATCAAGGACACTGGAAACCAATTTGACTCAGACGATCCAAAACCAACATAGAAATATCATGCTTGGCCTTCGCAGACGACCTATCCATACTCGCAGACAATGAAAAAAGGGCAACCAAACAGATCGAAATCCTCAGGGAATGTGCAGAGAAAGTCGGCCTACAAATCTCCTTTCAAACAACGGAATTCTTCTGCTCAAAATTAGATGTCCAAAATTTCAACACCAAATGCGGCAAAATAAATAGGGTCAATAATAGGTCAAGTTTCGAGGAGATCGGGAACAAAGTGGACGGAGGAGAGAAAGAGAATCCACGGAGAAAGGATGAGAGAGGTGTAGAGAATCAGAAAGAACACTCGAAAATGAGTCAGAATGTTTTGCGTGATCCAACTGTGTCTATACGCACCTAATAATAATATATATGCTCAAAAGATAGCGTAGTGGGGCCGTGGAGGGAGATATTTAAAAAACAGAAATTTTTCATACGCACTTCCACATATATCTGCTCGTTTGAAATCAGCCTCCACCATCACGTCGAGACAAGTACCTCCCAGGCCCGGTTTCTGGCCTCTCAGCCGTCGTCAGTTGGGCTCGAGTCTAACGCAAGGAGATAGCTGAATAGAAACGAACAGAGCAAGACCAAGTCAACTGGCTATATTATTTTATGCAATGGTCAATATAATAGGCGTTAACGTAAGTGTTATATATAAGAGCGCAAATAATGCTTTTATAGAACGTTGAGCATTTATTATATCCATTGGAGGAGATCTCATAATGGACTATTTATAAAACAGGGTCACAAAACAAACAATTCCAACAGATCTTCGGACATTGATCAAACGTCATATCGGTATAACTACGGAAGCTTCAGGTGGTATTATTCACATGGTTACAATGGTAACAAATACCCACAGAAATGTGGGTATTTGTGCCCGAAGAGAGAAATCTGTGCGAGAAAGGTATTTGTAAATCCCATAGTATTAGTACTGTCAAATGATTTAATTACGGATTATAAAAGTTCAATAAAAATAGAAGGCCCAAATACTTCAGACTTTTCAATTTATATTTATTTATTGTGTTTTATTTTATTGTAGATGGCCAAAAGGATGTTTTGAGGGAGTTATTTCATATTTATAAATTTTTCTGCGGTCATAATATTTATTATGGACGTTATTAAAATGTCACTTGTTAAAATGTCAAACATTTTTGGTATTTCAACACTGGAGCTTTTGAACACAAACACTTTTGAATGTATTTTTTATAATTATATAATATTCGGTTCATTATACCTTAAGAAGCTAAAAAAGTCACCATACCAGTTGAGGGTTAAAAAGAGTTTTCTAATAAGAGTGTCAGAACTTTGATACCTAACAGCGGCAATACTGTGTTTGAAATGAAAAATGTTACTGAAAGACTGTTGTGACTAGTACATTTTGTCAATTCACCTTGGAAAGATACATGATCCAGAAGTCGGGCTCTAGAACAGTTCACGCTTTAGAAAAAAAATTTTGTTTTTTTGATGGACTGGATTTGTGAGCAATCATAGCTTCAGGATTTGGGCAGATGAAAAGTCTCAAGTGATTTATCTTCTTTATTTACCTCTTCATCCTTAGAAAGTTACTGGTGCGGTTTTTGGGCTGTAAGAGTAATACGATCTTATTTTTTTGAAGACGATGATAGAAATGGTGTCACAGCTAAACGGTGAACGCAGTAGGAATATGCTAGTAGTACAGTTAGAGGCGCTTGTTGTTGTTAGCATTCCTTTGCGCCCATACTAATTTCATTCTTTCGTTATGCGCTTTTTTCCTTTCGTCAGACCAAGTCGTTCCAGTCTTTCTACATTTTTCTCTCTGGCCAACCTTCCAAACGTTAACCTTGTGTCTGATACAGCCTCTATTCTGAATTTCACTTTGTGTAATATTTGCTGATCTTAGGTCCTCTTTAATTGCAGCAATCCATTTAATTATTTCTACTTTAGCTCTACTCCTATTTTCATAAAATTCCACTATTTGTCTAGTTAGCTTAATCGGATTCATTCGTTTTATGTGTCCGTAAAATATAAGTCTTCTTTTTCTCATATCGCTATGTATATCTGTGTATTGTTTGATTTCTTTGTTTTCTCGAAGTCGGTATGTTGTGCTATTTATTTGTTTGGGGTCTGAGATTTTTCTTTCCTTCTTTTCAATGTTCTCGATGTCTGTCTTTCTATTCAAAATGAGCATTTCTGCCCCATATAGACATTCTGGCTTAATAACTGTGTTGTAATGTCTCAGTTTTGTGTTTTTAGATATGCATTTTTTGTTGTAAATATTTTGTGTAAGTGACAATACCGTCTCCATTTTTTGACATCTATCCTTATTGGCCGGTTTTTCCAACCTATTTTCCATGATTATTTCACCCAAATATTTGAATTGAGAAACCCGTCTGATGTTACCATATTTTGTTTTTAGAAATGGCGTTATTAGTCTGTTGCAAGTCATGTATTGTGTCTTTTGAAAGGATATTTGGAGTCCTACCTTTTCTGCTGTTTCGATTTATACGACGATTTATCCGTAATATGTTATTATATAAGTTGTATTAACACAATGATTTGATCTGTTGATCATCATCAACGTCGCCCTTTGTAAAATGAATTATAGAATTAGAATAGTGTAAACAATACTTACATTGACGTGTTCAGGTGTCGATAAGACATAAGTAACAGTATCGGCGATGTCCTTAGGCTCCAGTGCAAGCCTATTCGGAGCATACTCATCTTTTAGACCGCCAGAAGCGACTTGAAATATTTCTGTTTGTACAATGCCGGGGCTAATGCTCTATTAAATAATTATACATTTATCTAAATCGAATTACTTTAAAATGTTAATTGTCTAATTTTATTTAGCAATTAAGCTTAAATATAAATTTTTAGATGCCATGAGCGCTTATGTAGGTTTATAATAAAATATTTCGCCTAATTTAGAATGTTCATAATAAAAAAAGAAACAGTTCACGGATCTACTTAGAATATCTATTTAAATAAATAAAAATAAAGAATATCGATTTAAAGTTATAGTTTTTCCTGCAATAGAATTTGTTTTGTCTTGCAATTTCTTATTAGCAAAAAATTAAGTTATTTCATATACAATTGCTAAGACTTATACGAAAATCAGTTTACTCTAAAATATTCTAACATTAATTCAAGGATCTTTTCATAGTTGTACCTTAAATTCTTTTGATACTTGTACATTCTGAATGACAGATCATATATGTAGCTAGTCAAAATGATCTTTTCTAATAATAACATTAAGGTTACTTTTAATAATATCTCTAATATATATTACAAAAGTTTCACTTACCGTTATTTTTATGGGAATTTTTTCACGAATTAAATCTAATCTCAAATTCTCAGTGAAACCCGTTACACCAAATTTGGTAGCTGGATACGCAGAGGCATGTGGGACATTGCAAACTTTGTGACCAAAATAGCTATTGATTTGAATTATATGACCTTTGATGTTATTAGCGATCATACTGTTTATTGCCTCCCTGGAGCAAATCATCAATGCCAAAAGATTCGTATCTAGAAAAAAGAATATCCATTAAATATTTGCGTCCTAAAAAGTCTTTGAAATTGAGTTGATTCCAAAAAACTTTTTATTGATAATTGAAACATTGGTATATGATATTTAAACACCAAACACAATATGCAGTTTGCAGCTCCACGAACGTCCACTTTTTCCTACCCCTCTGGCATAAACGTATCTCTATCTAACCAATGACCCGTATAATTTCGTCGTTCAGTTCGGAATCAATTGTGGATTGTTCTTGTTGACCTAGTTTTTCACGGAACTTCAAAGAAAATAGTCCAACGGTGTCAAATCACATGATCTTGGTGGTCTATTAATATTACCGTTTCTTGCAATAAGTCATCCAGGAATTTTCTCTCTCAATAAAACATTTCTTTCATTAACAAAGTGGGATGTAGCGCCGTGCTGTTGGAACCACATCCAGATCAATGTTATTCAATTCAGTCCACCAACATATAGTTATTTTCTCATCATTCATAGTTACAGCTTCACTAGGTGCCAAGTTACCAATTTCGAAAAGATCAATCAATCAATTTTGAAAAAAATCATCTCCTTGTTCTTTGATCCAATGAAAAAACTCACGACATTTTAAGCGATCCAGTGGTTTTAGTTCCTGCATTATTTGAACCATATATATATATATATATATATATATATATATATATATATATATATATATATATATATATATATATATATATATATATATATATATACACCAGGTGTCCCATGAAGGATGGATCGCGGCCGTATCTTGAAAACTATTTTTCCCACAGCTTTGGGGAAAAAAAAATTGTACTAAAAATGATCATGAGAAATTCACCAAAAATATTTTTAAGCTTCTAAAATGACCGCAAGAGGGTGTGACGAGCTAAACATTTTTAAAAATAATTTTTTTTTTGTATTTTCAGGTGTTAACCGAGTAAGAAAAGTTCTCAGTTATAATTAGCAAACTGTCTCCTACAACTTTATTTTATGACATTTTGTCGTAATTTCACGAATAGCGGGGTGGGGGGAGTTTTACCTATTGAGATAAAAAGTCGTCTAATGTCCGTTTGCCTAAACCGATTTTCCTCTATTTGGATTCATTTAAAAGGCAATTGCTGGGACAATCAGATAATCTGGGAGATAAATTATTTAGTTTATAAATGAAACCGCGAGGTGGCGTTACATTAAACCATAGTTTTTTGAAGTTTTGTTCAGTTTTTTCAAATGGAATGGTACAGCTTTTACTACATGGCAAGAAAGGTAATTTAAAGAGGAATCATCCAATGAAAACCCGAAATCGATATCTCTGACATGTCAAGAAATATTTCGATTTTTCTGAAAAAAATCATTTAGTTTTAATTTTTACCGTAATATTTAATTAAAAATTGGTCTTAATATTTAGATCGCAATCGCAACCGCAACAATTTTATTTAAAAAATGAAATTATCTATTCAATATCAATCATCATAGATGTTCTAATCCTGACCTTGATAATATATTCTAATTTAATTACATAAGCGGCAAAAATGCCTTTCCCTAATTGTTGCATTTTCTCTTTTGTGATGCTTAAATACTACTTGACAGAATATTGAAATCAGTCATTAATAAATATACCTACTCTTTCTTTTAAACTAAATGAATGGATGAATGAAATTATGCGTTTTCGGGTTTCCAAATAAACGCATGCAATCCTTAGGTACATTACACAAAGAGTGTAAGAAGGGAACCATGGAAACAAACAAAAACAGTAAAATTAACTTGTCAGTTTTGAAATACATTACATTTTCAACATTGCATTTATTGATTATTAATAATTATTATAATAATATCTAACAATGCTTTTTACGAATAACGAGGCCTTTAAACACGCTCCAAATTAATATGGCACGAAGAATTTGGACCAGTCCTAAGCCTGAGTAAAGTGTGAAGGAAGGCAAACATTACGTTAATATTTTTTTAACTTAATGCAGGTAGTAGTGAAATAATAACTGATTTTTTTCAGAAAAATCGAAATATCTCTTGACATGTCAGAGATATCGATTTCGGGTTTTCACTGGATGATTCCTCTTTAAATTACCTTTCTTGCTATGTAGTGAAACCTGTACCATTTCATCTGAAAAAACTGAACAAAACTTGTTGAATGTAACATTGTATATATATATATATATATATATATATATATATATATATATATATATATATATCATCATCATCATCATGATCAGCCCGTATCGATCCACTGCAGGATGAAGGCCTCTTCAGCATGCTTCCAACCTTCACGGTCCTGGGCTTTCCTCTGCCACTCGGGTCCAATATACTTAACGATGTCATCAATCCATCGTGCTTTGGGTCTTCTTCGTGGACGTTTGCGATCAAGCGGTATCCACTCCAGGATTGCCTTGGTCCATCTGTCGTCCCATCGCCTCGTTATATGGCCTGCCCATCTGCATTTCAATTGTTTTACTCTTCCAATGATGTCACAGACTTTTGTTTGTTCCCTGATTCATGCGCAGGACTTTCTGTCTCGTCTTGTAATGCCAAGCATACATCGTTCCATTCCCCTCTGTGCGACCCGAAGTTTTTGAATTGATTGAGATGTGAGTGTCCAGGTTTCACTTCCGTATGTCATAACGGGTAGAACGCACTTATCGAATACTTTTCTTTTCAGGCAAAGTGGGGGTCTGCTCTTAAACACTATGTTGAGCCTACCAAATGCCTGCCATCCACATTTAAGACGCCGTTCCACCTCCCGGGCGGTATTCCCCTCCATTGAAATCCTCTGCCCAAGATATATAAAGCTGTCCACAATCTCTAAATCCAGGTTTACATAGGCTCTCTCTACACCTTGGCTAAGCAGTGCATCTATTATTGCATGCTTTGAGATGGAATCAAATGCTTTTTCATAGTCGATAAACGCCAAGCACAGTGGCATGGTGTATTCGTTGTGCCTTTCTATGAGCTGCTGTACAACCTGGATGTGATCCATTGTACTGAATCCACTTCTGAATCCTGCTTGTTCTCTTGGTTGTGCGTCATTCAGTTTTTTTAATATTCTTTTAGAAATTATCTTAGTGAAAACTTTGTACATCACTGATAGGAGGCTTATTGGACGGTAGTTCTTTAAATCTTCCTGTGCTCCTTTTTTTGTGTAAAAGGATCACTTCTGCATTTTTCTATAAGTCAGGTACTTTTTGTTCTTTGAGGCATTTTGAGTATAATTTTGCCAGTGTTTTATGTAACGTCCGACCGCCAGCTTTTAGCATTTCGACAGTTACACTATCCTTTCCTGGAGCCTTGCCGTTCTTCATCAATTTTATAGCATTTGTTACTTCCTCCACTAGGATATCTGGCATTATATATTGTTCTTCCGTGGGTATTGCTGTCCTTGACTGGCTCTGATCTTCATATAACTGGGAATAAAACCTTCTGACAATCTCTAACATTTGGGTACGTGCCCTGCACACTGTGCCATCCTCACGCTTTAAAGCATATATTTGCTTTCTTTTGTTTCTCAGCTTCTGTTTAGCTTTGTTAATTCCTTTGTTTTCTTCCAGGGTTTTTTGCACTAGCTGCATATTGAATCGGCGCGTGTCCTCTCTGATACGTGTTCTTATAGTTTTGCAGAGCTCAGTGTACTCGACCCTTCCAAAAGGACTACCTGCATTTCTCATTGCTCGCTGTTTCTTCATTAAATCAATTGTCTCACTGGAGATTTTTGTTTGTTTGAGACATTTTTCTTCTGGTGCTATTGAAGCAGCCGTTTGAAGTACATTGTTGGCGATTTCTTCATATTGAACTGATATTTCCACCTCCTCTGAATCTTGTAACGCAGCAAACCGGTTTGACAAAACAATCTCAAAATCGCATCCCCTCTCCAGCAGTCTTCCAGAATCCACCTTGCCCTTCCTTGATCTTACCATTCTTTCGCTCTCTTTTCGACAGTCAATCCGAATCCTTGCTCGTACCATTCGGTGGTCAATTCCAATATTAAAATTGTTAAGGACGGTACAATGATGTAGTCAATTTCGCTTGTGAGCCCAGATGGACTTTTCCATGTCCATTTTCTGCTGATATTTTTTTTATAGAATGAATTCATAATATATACTTCTTATCCTTCAGCAAAATCAACTAATCTGTCACCTCTATTGTCTCGCTCACCAGTTCCATATGGGCCAGTTGCATTTTCGTCTGTTCTTGTTGTTCCAATTCTGGCATTAAAATCACCCATCAGGATTTTGTACCTACATTTCTCCTTGTATAAAAGCTGGGCCACATCATCATAAAATTCCTCAATGTCCTCATCTTTATGGCTTATCGTTGGTGCATAAGCTTGGACGATTTGAAGCCTAAACTTTTTATTCAGCAGAATGACGCATTGGTCTAATCGGCCGGATGTACTTTCAAATTTTACCACGCTGTCCTTCAGCTTTCGATTGATGAGGAATCCAATTCCGCCACATCGGCCATTTTCCGTACCTCGAGTGTAGAGTACGTGTCCAGTTGGTTCCAGTTTGATTAACTCTTCACCCTTTCTTCGTGTTTCACAGAGCCCAATAATATCCCAATGTATGTTGTCAAGTTCGATTAACAGTTCTTGCAATCGGGCCTCTGTTTTCATAGTCCGTATATTTAACGTTGCAATGTCAAAAGTCCAATGGCAGCCTGATCTAACCCGGTGATTCTTAGCACCCTCTGCCTTGGGGCAGGTCTTCCCGCTGCCGTAGGTTGTTGCCCCTTGGCCTCCGGCGAATGAGGGCCGTGTTTGAGGTTGTACTGTCATATTTCAACATATTGAAATACCATGTTGAAGGTATGGACCGTAATCTGCCACGCTGGTCCAATGCGGGTTGGCAGATTTTGGATCATGTTAGTCTGAGGCCTCGGCCTTGACCCGTCCGCCAGGGGTGACCCTCCCAGGAGCATAGACTCCAGACGGCATAGCTCAAAGCTTCATTGCCCTACTATATATATATATATATATATATATATATATATATATATATATATATATATATATATATATATATATACATATATATATATATATATATATATATATATATATATATATATATATATATATATATATATATATATATATATATATATATATATATATATATATATATATATATATATATATATATATATATATATATATATGCCTTCAGAGCTAAATCCTTTCTTTAAATTCGACATGTAGTGAATTCACTCCAATTCAAGTCCAACTTGCCGTGAACCTCGACTACTGAAAATGCTGGGTCTTCACCAACACTTTCACGTACCAAATCAATATGCTGTTGTTAAAATTTTTGAACAATTCAATTGCGGTTATCGAAAGATATTTTCAGATTTGTAACGCCCATTTTCATAAAATAATTTTAAAATATTCTTGTACTGTGTACAACAATATTTTTTAAATGTCATACATTACACGAGTAATGTATGTAATGCTAATTAGTAAGTAATGTCATACATTATACGATTCATTATGAGACTATACCTAGGTAAATTCACAACGCCATCTATGTATTATTCAAGTATTAAAAAAACCGCTCAATAGTTATTTGTAGAGATATTTACTACCACAGAAAAAAAAATGTATCGGAAAATTAAACTATATTTAAAGGTATACAACTTTGCTCCCGCCGTTATCGTGGTCCATCATTGGCGACTGCTTATTTCCTACATCTTTCAGGCAGCATTCGAATTCCTCGTTCAAAAAACTGGTCTGGAACACGAATCGATCGAATTTTAGACTTTCTCATAAGACCGGAAATGCTGGTCAGCCAGGCCGAGTGCCATCGATCGAAACAGGTGATCACAGGAAGCAACGTCTGGAGAATATGACGAGTGGGGTAGGACTTTCCATTTCAAGTTTTGCAAGTATGTTTTGACCTTTTTTGCAACATGGGGCCGAGCATTGTCAGGTTGCCAAACCACTTTATCGTTTCTTTCGCTGTGTTGCGGCCGTTTGTCTTTCAATGCTCGGCTCAAACGCATTAATTTCGTTTGATAACGATCCCCGTAAATATTCGGTTTGGGCGTCGGCGTGGAACCGTGGCCGGGTTATCACCATAATTTTCAACGCTTGGAGTTATCGTAATAAACCCGTCCTTCTACTACATTCATAATGGGATGAAGAAATCCTTTTCGTTTTTGCCTTTCAAGCAATTGTTTACAAGCAAAAAATGGCGTTCAACATCGCACGGTTTCAATTCGTATGGCACCAAATATTATTGCTTCTGGGTCATCTGGTCCAGATCTTTGGGGCATGTTGAAATTGCATGTTGAGCCACTTCCAATTATCTTGCCAACTCTTCTGGACTTTGATACGAGTCCTCATTGTTATTTGTTATTTGTTAACAAATCCTTAACATTACTTCATTAATATTATGATTTCAAAACTGTTTTATTATAGCGTCGGATAAATGGATTATGAGAAAGTCTACTACGAACTTTTAGTTACCTAAAGTTATTTTCCATTTTTCGATATCGCCATTAATGATCCGTGTCTTGAGCGCAAGTCCGGCATTATTTATCATTATACAAATAGGGCCCAAAGTTTCTGTTATCTTCTTAAATGTCGATAGTAATTCTTCTTGGTTAGTTACATCACATTTGAATGGATGCAATTTTCCTTTTTCTCCTTCAAGTTGCTGTGCGTGTTCTTCTATGCGTTCTAGTCTTCTAGCCAAACCTGCAACCTAAAAGTTGGAGTTTTAAACTGACGGTTTTATATTGACAATTGTACTAAGATTTCAAATGATACACATGTAGCTTTTTAATTTCTAAAGCATTTATTACAGATTTTGCTTTATGCATGTTTTGTATACATCCTTCTTATTACTTTCTCAAGAATAGCTTAAACTAGTACTAAAATTATTTATTTTTTAAAGTCTAGTCCAAATATCTTAAATATCAGCTGGTAAAAACCGGGATATTCA
Source organism: Cosmopolites sordidus (assembly GCA_031761425.1). Taxonomy (NCBI): domain Eukaryota; kingdom Metazoa; phylum Arthropoda; class Insecta; order Coleoptera; family Curculionidae; genus Cosmopolites; species Cosmopolites sordidus. Next base: position 199,696 of record JARFXV010001423.1, read on the forward strand.
ATTACAACATAATCTTATCTATTACCGGGGTATTTTGGAAATTTAGCAGGTCATTGGTGGTTATTATATGAATATTCCGAATTATTAATGAATATATTGAAGGATTTTTTTTATTTCCAATATTTCTAGTGGGTCTAATTTTTTATTTTTCTTTTTCGAGTCTAGTAATTTAACATTGTTTATATCTATAAAATGATTGTTTTCGATACAATGTATAGACATTCCGGTGTTTTTTATATTATTTAAGGTATCTGTTTTGTGTTCTTTTATTCTACATCCTATACTTAATGCCACTTTGACCGATATATACCGCTTTACAATCTTTACAGTTAATTTTATATATACCCGATTCATCTAACGTATCCGTTTTATTCTTATTATTAACTAACATTCTATCTACATTATATGTATTTACACAAATAGTCTTATAACCTAGTTTATTTTATCTTTTACACGCTATATTACTCAGTTTAAGTATTACTATAATAAATGTTTGAAACATTAAAAAGCGTATCATTTAAAATCTTAGTATTTTTAAAATGTTTCACAGGGAACCTATTGCGGAATACATAAACATTATTTAATTTGTATTAATATTTCAATGTTTTAAGAACTGAAAAAATGTACAAATTACTTACATATTTACTTAACAAGAAAAAACCTTGATAAGAAAAAACATCGTTTTTCTATCCGTTGTATTTCCTCTAAAAAATACGCAGCTCTTATTTGGAGCAGATTCTTTGGTCTTTGATCTCTGGTATCCTGTGATGAATCCATGTTTCATCAACAGTTATGAACCCAAGCCAAAAATAATTCCAATTGGATTTTAACATTGCTAAACATTCTTTCGAAGCTGACGGACGGGAGTGTTTATTGTCAATTGTGAGTAATCGCGGCACCATTTTCATATCCAAACGAGTTGTTAAAATATTCTGCACCCATTCAGTTGAGATGCCCACAGTATCATCAATTTCATGCACTTTCACTATCCGATCGTTTATTACGATATGGTGTATTTTCAATCATTTCTGAAGTGGTAACCACATTTTGGCGACCTGGACCATCATCATCAAAATGTTTGTACGGACACGTTTGAATTCAGCTGTCCAATATTTTATGATAGATAACGAAGGTGCAAAGTCCCCATAAAATTCGCTGAGCCCCGTTTTAATCTCATCATTTGTTTTATTTTTCAAAAGCAAGTATTTTATCAGTGGTAGATATTCATTTTTTTCCATTATTGTAAAATTACATAAATTGACAATTTGACAGTATTATTACAAAACTATCACTTTTGTAAATGCAAGACTAAGTAATCTGACTTAAAAAAAATAAAATTCTTATGGATATATAAATAAGTCTATATTATCAATAGAATAAATAGAATTTGCGAATTTCTAACTGGCTAAATTGAAACTAACTATTTTTCAAATTCCTTGCCCAGTGATTTATGCTTAAATAGCTGGGCAAGGGGCTTTGGTCAAAGTATATAATGTAATTTGTTATGTATTTTCCTTTGAAATGTCTCTTTAATCTCTTCATCTTTTAATATGTAGCTTTTGATTTCCTATTTACTAATTATTGTCTTGTTCAATTTATCAATTTTGCCTTATAATATAATGTCCATCTGTATCAAGTAATTAATTTTAACTTATACTTACAATAATTCCCTGTTTTACTAAGGCTTCTGCAATTGCTTTACCGATGCCTGATGAAACACCAGTAACCACAGCTAGTTTTCCTATCCAACGCTCCATCAGAACTTTAGTTTAATACCTAAAATAATTCAATGACTTAAAGAACACAATTCTGGTAAATTATTTCACGATTCCTGTTATTATAATTATGCAAGAAATATGTTACACTGACCTTATGTATGATAAGATTAAAACTGCACCAATATTTCCTAAAGCTGTTCGAGCTACAATCAGGCTTGCAATATCACGTTCGTCAAAACATTTCTGATAATTCATTCATATTTGGCGTATGTTTAAAAGGTTAAGTAAAAAATAATGGAATTTTATTCATCAAACATGCGAAAACAACGAATGAAATTTGTATTAGAATTTCCGCAATCCATAAATAAAATAATGAGATTATTTTATTTAAATTAAAGTGATTTTAGTAACCTTGCAGTGACCTGACACTTCCAAGCAAGACTCAATTAGAATTGTGTTTTATTAATTTCTAATTGAAATCTTGAATTTTCTCATCGATAAAACTGGGGTTTGTAGAAAAAAAAAATTGCATGGGAGTCACGTAGTATGAAAAAAGCTGATTTATGACATATAAACTCTTCATTCGTCATATCGACTTAATCAAACTATTTACTAAACTTACATAAATTTAGTAAGGGGACGTCCGTAGGTTGAGACAGTCCGTAGGTTGGCACAGTACTACTTTTTTCCACTATCGACACTAATATTTTTATTGTTTTTGTTTATTCATTACGAGAAAAATTTTCATAGTAGTAATATTTGCCACAATAGGTCACAACAGTCTATATACACCATGCAAATTAGTTATATCTTTAAAACGGTTTAGTTGCTGGCTTGTTTGATTTTACAAGTCAAATTCGCAATACAAATAAACAACAATTGGCATGGAACAAAATTTTTAATTGCAAATTACTGATTGATTTGTCCGTTGCTTTGTGATAGTTCATTTTTTAAAAAAGGAATACCGCAATTTTATACTTTCTTATCTATCACTTTTATTTTAAAAATTGTGTGACTATAGTTTCGTAAAACGATTTTATATTCTCAAACACTACTTTAAAACTTAAAAATTGAATAAATAGTAATAGAATAAAAATAATAAATAATAGAATAAAACTTAAAAATAGAAAAAAATATAATATATTAAAGTAGTGTTTGAGAATGTATAATCCATTTACGAAACCATAGTCACACAAATTTAAAAATAAAAGTGATAGATAACAAAGTATAAAATTAATTTTATTCCTTTTTTAATTGCAAATTACATTCAAAATAAATAAATAATCTTGAATAATACCTCACAAAAGTAAACATACAGCAAGAAATACACCAACTTGAATGAGTCAAAAATTATTTTCTGTTTCTAATTCTTATCAGAAGTGTATATTATATTTTAGTACATTTTAGGCATGCACCTCAAAGGAATAGTAACATTTAGATGTTTTTTAAAGTATATTATTTTTATAACAATGGTTAGAAACGAAATTTCTGTTCAAATTTGTAACTGAATTGTAGGATTACGAAGTGAAGGAAAATCTGATAATGTAATTGCAAAAACAGTAACGTTTTGGGATTAGAGGCGCATCAGCAACTGAGAAGGCTATTTAGCGACTGGACCTACAGTTTAACGTGGGTTGCGAACCATGGTCATCAGCTACCGAAAACCCCCTCAGGCTATCAACCCTTGGTTTTGTGCTTAACCGAAAGTATCTCGAGAAGTCTACCGACTGGCGAGTGATCAACGTAGAAAACCTCTCAGAAGGCATCCAGCTTTACTCAGCCTCGAACTGGCGTGACTGAGGGGTGATTCCTTGTCAGATTTTACACTCTTACCTAGAAACATTCACAAGAATTTTTAGAAAAACTTTTTTGCCTAGTACGGGATTCGAACCCGCTCCACATTAACTGCCGTAACGTAAGGCTTGACACCTTAGACACCACAGCTATCATTCAAAAAATTGAGTGAACGACACCCGTACGATATCCGTACAATTTTGAAAAAATTAAACTAAATCCCAAAACTAATACTCCCAAATTGACGGGTCATGGTCAAGGAGAGACTGGAAAATGTGTACGTAGGTTCTCAAATCAAAAGGATTTCATGGTAGGAGACCAAGGAAAGAAACCACTCATATCTAAGAAAAGCGGATAGAATTTTCCAGGGAGCACTTGGAGAAGGATTTTGATTTTTGGAAAACTGTTTTATTTACCGATGAAAGCAAATATAACATTTTTGGGTCTGAGAGAAAAAAACAAATATAGAGCAAAGCAAACCAGGAGTTAAAACCCGAAAATTTGATGTCAACAATCACACGGTGGAGGTAATATGATGGTGTGGGGCTCTATGGCAGCAGGGGTGGAAAATTTAGTTTTTATTGAGGGTAACATGGATCACCACCTATACCTGCAAATTTTGCATGATTATTTCTTACCTTCAGTTGAACATTTGGAATTGGAAAGCGATTTCACCGAGACAACGATCCCAAACACACAGCGACACTTCTCAAGGAATAGATCCTATATAATGTTCCTAACGAACTTCATTCGCCACTCCAGTCACCCGATTTAAACCCAATCGGGCATCTTTGGGATGAGTTAGAAAGAAGAGTGCGAAAATGCGATATTTCCAATAAGTATCTTTAAAAAAATGTTCTACAATCGACTTCGACTGAAATCACTCCAGACGTCACGAAAAATTTAGTCCTGTCAATGCCCAAAAGATTACAAGAATAAAGGGGGTCATAAGTACCGAAGGTGAACCAACAAGATATTATTTTTCTCATATAATATGAACATATGCATTCTCATGTGCATGTTTACTTTTGTGAGGCATTATTCAGGACTATTTATTTATCTTTAGCAAGCCAGCAAATTTGTTTGTAGAAAAAGCTGGATATAACATTTGTACCATAGTTTTTTGTCTCTTTTATAGTCCTGAATGAATTTTGAACGTATCTTGGTATAGGGAAAAAAATCATGTCATTTCAAAATGGCCACGATGTATGTAAGTTGGGATAGTTGAGGCTCGTAGGTTGGAACTCTAGGTGTTCTCATATTTTCTCGAATCTTTTAGAATATTCCATCGAATTATATCGAATTTTTTAGAATTATCTCGAATGGTCTAGAATATTTCATCGAATTATATCGAATTTTCTGAAAAATTCCAGAATATTCTATAAAATCCTATCAGATGAATTAGATGGAACATTCTAAAATGTTCGATGGGATCAATGGCATTCGAAATCTTTTGAGTACATTTCAAAATCGTAAACAAATCGAAGCTTTGGGATGTTCTATCCCCACCACTGGACACTTCTTCACGCCCAGCTAGGGGTATATAAAGAGCCTCACTTCCGCTCTCACGCCAAGTTCGGAGCAGGACTCCGAGGTGACCGGACGTGTTTTTGTCTAGTCATCATGGGGACAGACAATAGTAGCGGTTGATAGTTCCGTCAACAGAGGTCAGATCTGGCCTAGGGAGCGGACACCCCCGAAGTCGTCCACGCCGCGAAGCGGGTGGCGCTTTAACCCTAACCAAGTGAATAAGTCTTAGCCCCGACGTTGGAGATGCATCGATGCACCGGGATTGGCAACAATCACCAAGACCATCCGGCCCGAATCTCACCTAACAAGGAATAAGCAGCGAAATATCTGCACACCATCATCAATGCATCGGAGATGGATTCCGAGGGGATCGGAATTCTACACCGGTCTTCTTGGGGCCAGATAACAGTGACTGTTGGTAGTCTTAGCAGCTGACGTCTGATCCGGCCTAGGGAACGAGCACCCCGAAGTTGTCACCTGTGGCGTTGCGGGTGGCACTTCAAACTTAACCAAGAGAATTAGCCTTAGCCCCGAACCTGGTGAAGTATCGACGCACTGGGATTGGCAGCATCACCAAATCCATCCATCTCGAACGACTAAACAATTGTACAACAACATCAACAGTGTATTACAACATCAATCAAAGACCGGAATAACATCAAAAATAAAGAGAATACGCCAGAACTCAACCACGGAATAAGAACAGAGAAAACATCACTCTTTCAACATCAAATCAACGGATTCACACACGCCAGTCAAGAAGAAGATCAAGAACATTAAATCAAGAATAAACTTTCACTGAATTTGTCTCTCGCGTGGCAAATTCAGAGCAGTATCCCACTTTTCCTTCAGGTTGCCCACCACGCCCAAAGGACGGCGACTAAAAATCCACCGATTGCAACTGACGCGAAGCAGACGCGATCGGTTAACAAGGACAGTTTTAGCCAGTGAAGAAGTGAAAATAAAAAACAATAATCAAACAAAAGAAAAGAATATAACAAAAAAGTATAAGAAAAAGTAGAATAGTGGTAAAACAAAAATAAAAGTGAAAAGTAGTTATTCAAAAAAACAAATAAACGAATTTTTCAATTTTCAGCAAACAGAACGGGTTTCTGGTTTGTTCACAAAAACAATAATGTTCGTCTTCACAGGTTCCAAAGTGCTTGCTTAATAAATTGTGTACGTCCCTCAACTTCGAGTCTTTCGGTAGGAATTAATTTTTTGCAAATCCTTGCTATATTTTCATCTTTATTTATTTATTTTGTTGTTACAAACTTACTTTTACAAGTTTAAATACACTATTGTGGATACAGTGAAATGCAATTAAGTTGTATTAAACATTTTATTAATGATTCATTTAAAATTCTTCCCCTTGTACTACGACAGTTAGTTCTTTAACCTGTAATTGAAAAAACAATAATTATAAAAAAGGTTGATACCTAACTTTAAATTCAAAATGATCCAGAATTAAAATTCTTTATTTACAAAACAGTTGATCTTTGACTATTAATTGAAATACCAATAGTTTCCAGTATCGAGTTTTCTGGAAGGTTCGTAGGGATTTTTGTAAGAGAAAGAGAAACGCATATGGTTACGTAAATATTAATTTAGTCTACTATGTAGTTAACGTTATTAGTTACACGTTTTTGCCAACGTAATGGGAGGTCTCTAGTGCCTTTCTCCAAAAATTAGAATCTTTATTGCCAACAAATATCAGAAGGTTGGTTTTCACTTTTGCGTGGGATAAAACAACCCAACTGAAACTCAATGACTACCGCGTTCTAAGTGAAACGTGTGGGCGTGGATTGTAATTGTGGAACACGACGGCTCACGTTTGCTAATTCTGGCTATTTTTCTTCAATTGCAGTCTTTAGCCGATGTAATTGTGGATAGCACAGGTCGATGTATCCCACCCACCATGCTTCAAACCGTTGACCCTCCCATGATTTTTTTATTACATACTGTTGTACACAATCCACTTTTCATCACCCGTTACTATCCGCTTCAGATATGGAGCTTCATTTTTTTCAGCAAATGTTTGTGAGTTACTGATACATCGTATCGACTGATGGTTAAAAACAATCGATTTTTTAATATTCAACTGATCTATTTCCTCTCGAGTCGTGGTACGTAGATCTTTGGCTATTATGGCTCTTATTTCCTTCATATCACTGCTTGAAGAGCAACCAGAACTGACTAACCCCAAGAGAATCCTCTGAGTAAAAGGCATAAATTCAATTTAATTTAAATCAACTTGACTAACTGAAGACAAATCAAAGCGAATATGAACGTAAGCTTTGTAAATACCACAACAATTAATAATATATAAATATACATTACTAATCCAATACGCATTTTTATTTAGAAACGTTAAAAGATCAACTAATGGATAATATCCACGAACTTTCCAGACCTTATTCTAAATCCAAAGCTTTTGTTTTAATATAAAATGTTATATTATCGATCTTACAATAGTGGATTGCAATCGATTTAAAATTATCGTGACGACATACACGAGAGTAGCTGTTTATGTATCCGGAATAAAAAATAAAAACAAATATTTATCATTGAAAATAATTTTATTGTTTTTTCATATATTTCACTTTTGCACACGTTTGAACCAACTTTCATATTATTTTTTTCATTCCTATTGAAGTATCTCCAAAACATGCATGTTGAACACATCAACTGCTTCTTCTGACGTCGAAAATCTTTAACCAGTTAGTTTATTCTTCACAGACGGAAACAAAAAGAAATTATTTGGTACCAAATCAGGAGTGTACGGCGGGTGTCCCATTCATTCGATGTTTTCACTGGTCAAATATTGAGTTGTTCGGTCCGATGTGTGAGAGTTCGCTTTGTCATGGTGAAGAATGATTTCGACGTGCCTGGTTGTTTTTTCTTATTTCTTCAAACACTTTCCACAAATAAATGGTTGTGTACTATTCAGAATTGACCATTCTACGATTCTCTAGTGGTACTGTAGCTACCGATTTTGGACGATTTTCTTAAATTCGTTCGTGATTGAACGACGGCCACGTTTTAATTCATTAAACCAGTGATATACTGTGATTTTGGATGGTGCTTCGTCGCCAAAAGTCGAAATGACTTGATCGATGCATTATTGTTGAGATAATCCACGTCGAAAATCGTAGTAAATCATCGCACGAAAGTTTTCATGAGTTAATTCCATTTTGTCACTGAGATGAAATATTTAAGTCACATAACAACACAAATAGCGTTCGTATGACAAAACGTTCTGAGTACGTATACAGTCAATAACATCAAACTTTACGATGTATATGCTAAACGGAGCCTAGCAATACCATTGCTGCCGATTCCTAATACATAAATAGCAAGCATTGCAACACTTTTCTTGCGATTCCACTGTAACAACACGATAACATTGAGCTCCACTAGAAACTTAACAACAATCTATACTGAAATATATAATATTTTTGAAAGTATATGTGGATATCTTTTCAAGGAAATCGTGTAGAAAAAAAATTCCTTAAACCTCTAAGCAAGCCTTGAATATCACGGTGAAGGATGTTATACACTACCTTGACACAATAACACTTTCAACACAAGAAGAAATCCTTTACACCCAGCCTAATCTTCCAATCTAACTTCACGTGTATTAACACTGAACCATGTGTCAAATCAATAATAAATTAAATAGTGATTTTTTAGTTTGTTAAACGAACTGTGAGTTTGCGCGTCTTCTAGGGTCAATATTATTCAGTATAGTCTGACAAATCATCATGTTGTCATGATTATTTTCTTTGGGGATTATTTTGGTCATGATTATTTTCTTTGGGGGTATATCAAATCTTTGGTTTATGCCGAAAAATAGTAGCATAACTATAGGATGGCAGGGCTGGCAAAATGCCACTGGCCCCCGACCTGACGATGGCCCCCGATCCGCGAGGCCGCAAACTCAGAAGAAACCTAACATTTTTAACAAAATTTTGTACAAATTATAAATTTTATATAAGTACTTAAAATCAATTAAAGTTAGACACAACTAAAGACCATATACAAATTCAAATAAATTATTAAGATTTAAACGCATTCATAAGAAAAAAATGTCGTTTAATTTTAGAACGCATCCATTGGTTGTTTCATTTTTTGTCGCGGTACTTTGGTGGCGCGGGCGAGCTAGTGATTTAAAAAAAATACAAAATATTTTGATGCAAGGCTATAACGACTGGAAACATATTGTAGACGCCATAGAAAGACATGAGACATCGAAAATTCACTTGGACTCTTCTCTTACGTACCAACAATGGTGGCATGGCTACATGGAACACTAGATGAAGAGCAAGAGTCCATAATCAAGAAAGAACATTCTTTTTGGCGCTAGGTACTCTCTAGACTCCTTGATGTTACTCTGATACTTTCAACGTGTAATTTAGTCTTTAGTGGCCACATAGAAAAGGCAGATAGCAATGATCCAAGTTCCATAGGAAACTTTTTTAGTATTGTTGAGTTATTATAAAAATATGGTCCGATTTTACAACAATTGTTTAGTAAACCAAAACGCCAGATAAAAAGTCCGAAAATACAAAATGAGCTCATTTCTGTTCTGGTTCTAAAATAGAAAATGTACTCGTAAATTAAATAAATGCTGCACCATTTTACTTTATCATATTCGATACGACTCAAGATATTTCAAAAACAGATCAAATGTGTGAACTTTATCGTTATTGTATAATCGAGAAGGACTAAAATTGAATCCCAAAGGCGCTTGTCATTAAAGAGTAATTTTTAGGATTTCATGAAATTAAAGACCAAACTGCCTTAGCAATGTCCAACCAAATTATGAAATTCATAAATTACAAAACTATATCTCTAAATAAGTGTCGAGGACAAGGATATGATGGTGCTAACAGAATAAAAGGCAGTTATGGTGGAGTTTAAAAACTCATTAACGATATTGAGCCAAATGCGGTATATGTTCACTGAGCTGCTCATAACTTAAACCTGGCCCTTAATGATGTAGTCAGAGAGGTTATTGATATGCAACATTTTTTTGAAACAGTTCAACAAATTTATAATTTATTGGGCATAGTATCAAAAGATGGAGTATGAAGTTTTACATCTGATACAGAAAGGGAGTCTTCAACTTCGATAACATCAAAAACATTGAACCCTACTAGATGGGCAGGACGCTATGACGCTATTTTTGCTTTAAACGTTCGGTTTGTTGAAGTCCAAAAAGCGCCAACGAAAACATTCCGCTTAAATTGTAAATCAGATGAAAGAAATGAAGCTAGTTCACTCAAGAAGAAGATCGAGAACTACAATTTTATTATGATATTGGTTTTCCATTGCAAAATTCCACAAACTATCGATGCAGCCTCTAAAGCACTTCAGTCTAAAGCCACCGATCTTTCAAATGCCTTAAAACGTTTGAAATTTTTTCTGGAAGAATTTGAAAGGTATAGACATGAATTTGAAAAATTAAAAAAGGAAGCAAATAGTGTAGCAGAAAAATGGTCCACCAACTCTGAATTTTCTAAAACTCGTCAGAGGTGAAACGCCATATTGACGAAGTTTGCGAAGATGAGCGTGTCCAAGATCCGGAAAGAAATTCTCAGTTTTCGGTCCACATTCAGGGACGAAATAGAAAAATCTTCGTGTATTGGAGAACTTTAGAGCTGATTTATTAATAATAAAGAATCATTTTATGTCGTACAGTTTTCCTGAAGTATATACTGCATTAATGTTTTTTGCTACAATTCCTATGACTACATCTAGTGCTGAAAGATCATTTTCGAAACTAAAATTAATAAAAACCTATTTAAGTAACTCTATAGGACTGGACAGGCTCCCTAACTTGGCTATTCTGTCTATTGAAAATTCTATGGCCCGATCTTTAAACTTAGACGATGTTATTGATACTTTTGCGGAACAAAATGCTCGGAGAAAAGAATTTTATTAATAAATATCTTGTTAATATTAAATTGATATTTCATTAAAATTATGTAATACATATGCTTTTGAAAATAAAATTTATTAGATATTTAACTAATATGCACACAATATTAGTAATATTGTTGGGTAACTATTTAATTGATTTATTAAAATTAAATTAAAACGTGACTATTTTTATTGGGACGGCCCTATCCAATGAATTTGCTACGGGCCTCAAATGATATAGTTACGCCACTGCCGAAAAGTCAGCAACTATTTACGCCTTCGAAGCCAATACAACTCGGACAATTGCGAACCCCAGTTGCTTGAAAAAAAGGTCGGAAATTGGCTTTGTCTTTAGTTACTGCCGCGGCAAATATTTTTCTAAAATTCTTATCAAACCTTAATGGCATTATATGTTAGTTCATAAAAAATAAATAGATTTAAAGTATCTGATTTTGTTGTTGTTTAATTTGAATTTAAAGTTAGGACGCTTTAAAAAAAATCACCTTATATTTGCCTTTTAAAATATTCACTAGTTATTTAGAATGTTCAGTTAAAACTTGTAAGCAAAATCAACGTGGTAGTCTTATAAAATTAGTTGAAAAATATAATACTATCAATAATACTTACATTGACATGTTCTGGTGTCGATAAGACATATATAACTGTATCTGAGATGTCCTTGCTCTCCAATGCAGCTCTATTGATACCATATTCTTCTATTGCACCATCTGTGGCGACTTTAAATATTTCCGTTTTCACAACGCCAGGACTTATGCTCTATTAAATAATTAAATATTAATCTCAACATATTTTTAAAATTAAATAATACAAGGATTTACATTTCCAAATAATTAAACAGTAATTGTTTGGAACATTGAAAAGGTTGTTTTCGTTGATTATTTTCAACTTAAACGCACAATCATCAACATTTTGTGGATTTTCTTGTAACATTTTGTGAAGCAATGAAACGAACTTTCAAAAGCGTTTGTACTACTTACTTATTATGCGAATCTGGCCTCCAATTTATTTTATTTCTTATCAAAATCTTTCGTCATGAAGAAAAATATAATTGTTTCAAACGTTAATGTGAGTGAATTGGTTTTCGCTAACACTGTTAGTTCATCACAATGATGTCAAATCCATAAAGGGTCTACCATTAGAGATGATGGAACTCTGACAACTTATGGCGGCCATATTTATTTACCGATTTTTAACATGCCTTGTCAGTTGTTTCCCGAAACGAAAATGGTTCGTTTCATTTTAGAAGAACGTTTAGAATATTGTTGCCTTTTAAGCAAGTGTAGCCGAAAATGGCAGTTCGGTTGCTCGCCACTCGCAAGAGTTAGGCCTCTCACCAATCGACTCTCGACAATCTGGCGAATTTTTTGTCCTTAGGCATGCATTTATATAAGATGGTACTGGCACAAGAATTGATGCCAATCGACCATCGTATTCGTCGTGAACTTACCGATTAGTTCTTCAAAATGATTGAATGATTGAAAAAAGTGTTTTATTTAATTAAAAGTTCCATCATTCTTATTGGTAAATCCTTTATTTTCATTACTAGATAGGTAGAAATATAAACCGTTCACACGCAAAAAAAGTTATATTTGGAAAATCGACTGAGAGGCTATTTATGCCTCTACAGATTTAATTCAGGCCAATATTTCAGGTCTAATTGAGGAGGGTTCTTCTATCTCTTAATTAGTTCATTTCTAATATGTCAAGTTTATTCACTTGTTTGCCTTTATTTTGAACGGGCCATATTTTGAAGTCACTGTTGAAACAATGATTGCTGCTGATCTACCCGGCAACATAGCTGTGACATCAAATCGACAAGACTACTGCCAAGTCGGGATGTTTAAGAGACACTATATGGGAAAATAAACATATAAGAACCAATAACGAAGTCAGAATATATAAAACCTGTATAAGGCCCGTTAGGACTTATGGCAATGAAACAAGATCCGACGCGGACAAGATAAAAAGATTGCTAAGAACAGCAGAAGTAAAGGGTTTAACAGCCATTGCCGGAGAGGATATGAAATGAAACAATTCAGGAAAATGTAACATCGACGATGAAGTGAGATGGGGAAGTCAGAGGAGACGATACTGGTACCAACACGTCAAGAGAATGGAACCCAACAGACTCATCAAGACCTCCAAACAGATGGAGAGACAACTGGCAATCTACATCACAAGAACTGCTGCAGAACAAACGAAGGAAATTTCGGGAAATTATCTAACATAACATTATCTAACATATGATCTAACAAAAGGTTAATAAGAAGACTTGGTAAATACAGTGTTTTTATATAAAAACTTTCTGAATTTCTCAGACAGTTTGTCAAAATGTGTTAGTGTTTTGAATCAATTGCCTTTTTCCAACTTTGGTGGATATATTTGAGAAACAGCAATTTTGTAGAGATTTCTTTTCAAAATTTTCTCGATTACTCTAATAACTATTGTTAACCCTTATTTGTTTTATGGTGTTTAATTCCTTATTAAAATCTATATTAGATAAAGGAATATTAGTCGGTTTATACATAGAACTGTACTTAGCTTGACAGACTAAACATGGCTTAGATTCAAGCCATCCTCCAAGATTGATTAATCCAATATGTGTTAATCTGTGGCACGACAATGCAAGGCCTCATGTTACCAGAATAATAAAAAAAAATTAGGGTGCGAATATATTATGGAGATGCATTCTCCACATACTGTATTGTCAGATCAGTGGAATATTTTCTTGGTGAGAAAAAAATTCCTTCCGTGACAACTATCAAAACTACACTCGAAAAATATTTTAATTCGAAAGCACCCTCATCATTTTATAAAATGGGAATAAAAAGTTTGTCAGGCGCATGGGCCAAGATTATCAGTAATAATTACACTGGGGAACAGCAATTTTGTTGACTTAGATCTGTGACTTGTTTTTGACTAATTTTTCATCTCTGCATTCAAAAATATTCAGTTTTTCTCTATCACGTCAAGTTCTTAAGCTACAGCATAACTCTCATTTTACCTTAAAAGTGTACATACGAAAGAAAATAAGGTGAGATCTGACCAAATAGATTAGAATATTTTATTCATACAGAGGTTAACATATTAAAAGTGAAATTGTGCTTATACAAAAAATAAATAAAAGATATTATGGTAAAAATTTCTTCTTATAGCTTTTCCTGGAGTGTTCAGTTTGTAGAGATTCTCGCTTGATGCTCCAACAGTAGTCAGCCATCATACTGACATCCCATCTACCTTGATAACGCGCTCCCATAACCTTTAAATCTTGGTGGAATCGCTCGCCCTGTTCATCACTAACAGCACCAATATTTTCTGGGAAGTGAGCAAGATGACTATGTAAGAAATGCAGTTTGATGCTCATGTTGCAACCAAGCTTTTTAAAGCTCTCCAAGAACTGTTGAACAATTTCGATGTAATTCGGGGCTCGTGTATTTCCAAGAAAGTCTTTAACAACATTTTTAAAAGCCAACCAAGCATTCCTTTCAAGTTCGGTCATTGTTTCAGTGAAATTTTCATCTTTAACGAGTTACCGAATCTGTGGACCATCAAACACACCAGCCTTTATCTTTTCATATGACAAGCTAGGGAATGCCGAAATGATATACTTAAAGCAGTTTCCTTCTATTGACAAAGCCTTAACAAATTGCTTCATGAGACCTAGTTTTATATGTAAAGGCGGAAATACAATGTTTTTTCTGTCGACAAGTGGCTGATTTAAAATGTTTGGATCACCAGGTCAGATCTTGGTGGCCAGTTTGATTGCACCCAATGCTTCTCACGAGCTCTGCTGTCCCATATCTACAAAAAACAGGGATACTTGGTATATCCGCGTTGCTGGCCAAGAAGGAAACAGACCATTTTAAGGTCAACACAGATGATCCATTGGTGCATGTTATATTGCAACAAGTCAATGACTTTCTTTATGTCGTCATATTCTTCACGCAAAGAAACTGAATGACCTATTGGGAGTGAACCGTATAAATTTCCATTATATAGGAGAAAACACTTCAAGCTACGCTTTGAGCTATCTATAAACAATCGCCATTCAGTTGCGTTATAATTAGAAATGGCCAATTATTTCATTAAACCTTCTACGTTCTGGCAATATAGAAATCCGTCATTATTTCTGAAGTACTGCTTAAATTCACTTTCTCTGGATCGATAGTAAGTGACTTTAGCTCCTTTGTCAAGCAAATTTTTTTCGTGCAGTCTTGATGCTGATAATTCCGATGCTTTTTTGGATAGTCCCAAATCTCATGCTAAATCGTTTAATTCATGTTGATTGAATCCTTTACGAACAGAATAATTGGAAACTTTGAATTCTTCGTCGGTGGAGTCACTTCGATCTTCACTTGATTCACATTCTTGTATTTCTAAAGAAGGTAATTCTTGAAAAACTGGCACTGGAATTTCAGCTGAATGAGGCACAGAGCGTATAGCTGACGGTAAACTAGGGTACTCAATTTTATGTTCGTATTTCTTGTTGAATCCTGATATTTTCACTATGCAAAAGTAGCAATCACTTAAGTGATCTTTGGGCTCTCGCCAAACCATTGGTATACCAAAGAAAGTTTATTACGTGTTCTCTTCGTCCACATTCGTATACTCTCTACACACTGCTTGCACACTTTATGAGGGGCCCATGATTTATCTTGGTCACCTATTTTTACTTTAAAATAATCAAAATAGGCTTGCCTGACAACTGTACTAATGTTAATCCGTTGAATGGGGATGGTAAAACTGCCACATATATAACAAAATGAATCAGGGCTGTTTAAGCACTTACGACGAGAACTACCAGAGGCAGACATAACGAAAATCTGTGGTTGTGTATGTATACTTTGACTTCACTATATCAGAGCTACACAGACCCCCGTACTTTAGCATCTCATGTGTAACTGACCGAACTAGTTTTGGATGACGCAACGTCACTTACGCCCCCACTTATAGGTCGAAGAAGGTTCGCCGGTAGGAGAGTAGTAGTGACTTCTGTGATTCGCCAAGCTTAGTCGGATGCGCAACAACTGTAGAGAAAAAACTTGACGGCATAGAAAAAAAACTAAATAAAGTTTTGGAATTAACATGTCAATTTACGTATAAAACAGCTTAAATATCGAACTCAACAGAAATAATTTTTCAAATTGTTCCCCAGTGTTATCAAAAGTCTTATAAAATAATGTTATGTCCAGCACTGAAAAATTACATTTCTTACTGGTACACTTATTGTGTACCGGTAAGTACTTAAGCGCCATAGAGCCTCAGCAAGTTGTAACTCAAGCGCCATAGAGTAACTGGTAATAGTAGAGATCAAAATAAGGGGATATAATCAATAAATGTAATAGAAGACCTTGGGTACTGCAATAAGTACACTAATAGGGCGATAGTTGGTTACAGAAGCTTTGTCACCAGATTTATAGATTGGCCTTAGAAAGCTCTCCTTCCAGAAGTCGGGGAATTCACCAGTCTTAAGAGAAGCATTAAAGATGTGGTACAACGGTCCCCCTTTTATTGGGTATATAGTGATGCTCTCAAATCTGTTGAGCACAAGTTTCTAAAGCAAGTGGCCTACAAGCTAAACATACTGGATAATTATCGGGATTCTGAAATACTCAACCAGCTTAATATGGTCCCAATCACTGTTCGTCACAGGAGAAGGGATCTTATAACACTTTATAAGATCATTCATGGAAGGGTATTGGCCCCTGAAGTCCTTGAAAAAATTAATATTCATGTTCCACTGAGAACTACAAGAGCCACTTACAGTTTCCACTATCCTGTCCATCGAACTAACTATGACCAAAACAACTTTATCTCAAGAGCTACCAGACTAGCCAATGAACATCCCAATATAGATTTCTTTGGATCATATAGTTCATTCCTGAGTCAGGTGTGTGTTAGTTTTTGAGTGGTGTTTGAGTGGGGGGTAATTATGTAAAATTAGGTAGTATACTGTTATCTTTATATGAATCATCTTTATATTAATTAGAATTTATTTTAATAAAAGGTTTAACAATCTTGTAATTGGGCTTTGGCCGTTGAAAAATAGAAATAAAAAAATAAATAAATCCGAATTTGGTACTAGTTTGAGCCTAGTTCGTAGAGGACGCTTGCTACCTACTTTGTGGGGAATTAAGTCATATTTTTTTACCTTATAGAAAAGCTAAAAATATGTTGACTTCAAAATAGCGAAGACTTATAATTCCCACGTAAAAAAAGGTACCCTTAAAGGCATTATTCCATTCCGAATATTCCATTGCCCATCTCTTGTCGATGGCTAAAAAATCTGCAATTTACTATTTAAAATAACAGTTTTTTGAAATATATTTCAATAGGTGTTGAAAGTGTCCACCGTTTACCTCAATACACTTTCGCAGGCTCTTTGTTAAGTGATGCCTCACATTTGAGAAAATATTTTCTTCATTTTTAATAACATTGCCCGTTGAATTTTTTGTAAAAGTTTGTCTCGTGTATTGATTTCATCATGGTAAACTAAATACTGAATAACTAAAGACTATAATAATGATTATTTCGCCAGTTAAAAATGACGCGTCCGGTAAAAGTTGCCTCGTCAGAAAACAAAATATTTTTCAGATATATGGGGTATTCGTTTTTTTTCTAGTAGATTTTGACAAAATTCTGATCTAGCTGGCAAATCTTATGGCAATCAATTTTGAACAGGCGAGAAATGATAGGGAGACAATTTTTTTTTATGGGGAACTCTTGAAACGGTAGATTTGCTAATTCCTGTAGATACCTCCAAACGCCTAGGGATTTTCCTCGATACTAACCAAAAAGTTCCTCTTGTTGTTCTACCGTTATATGTCCACAAGGATTATTGTAATAAGAGAACCTGTTTCGCCTAACTGATTTAAAATTCTTTGAAAAAATTGTCGATCTGGGATGATTCTGGTTGGGTAGAGCTCGTCATACATTATGACTGCAGTGCTACTATTGTAATTTACTAGTACATAAACGCTGACCATATCCCTAAAATCACTATTACGATGAGGATTAGGCATTTGTACAAATTATTTAATACCAGGTCAAGATTGGAGAAAGTTGTTTCCACCTACAATGGGAGTTGTTTTCGAGGCGTAATAATTTATTCACAACATGTATTGTGAAGCTAGTACCAAATTGGGATTTGTCACCTTTGAAAAACCAACTACTCCAATTTTCAACCACATATCTTCAGCCGTTTTTAAATTTTCTCACTTAAAAAATCTCAATTTTTCGAAAATTTAGTTTCAGTTTGGAGAAACTTGTTTCCACCTACGTTTTATAAGAGAGATAGAAAACAATGGGAGTTGTCTTCGAGACGTAATAATTTATTCACAACATATATTGTGAAACTAGTTCCAAATTGGGATTTGTCGCCTTTGAAAAACCAACTACCCCGATTTTGAACCTCATATCTTCAACCGTTTTTAAATTATCTCAATTTTTCGAAAATTTAGTTTTAGTTTAAAAACCCTATATCTATTTAATGACTAATATTTTCCAACACATTTATTGGCTAAATCCTCTTATTTTAATCTCTACTATCACCAGTTACTCTATGGTGGATAAATTATGGGACACCCTGTTTAACTAATCATACTTACTGTTATTTTTATTGGTATTTTTTCTCGATTTAAGTCGAATCTCAAATTCTCCGTGAATCCTGTTACACCATATTTGGTAGCTGGATAAACAGAGTTATGTGGAACATCGCAAATCGTTTGGCCGAGATAGCTATTGATTTGAATTATCTGACCTTTGATGTTATTAGCGATCATACTGTTCATTGCCTCTCTGGAGCAAATCATCATTGCGACAAGATTCGTATCTATAAAAGATATACACGGTGTGTAAATTTAACCAACGATTCTTTACATCATTCGAAAGAACAAGAGTCAAAAATCTAAGGGTTTTTGCAAAAAAAAACCAATTTGTTAGATCGTTAATCGAAAAGGTGTGGTAAGAATTATCATTAGCGAATAGGTGTAAAATATTTGAAAATATTATATGTTTATTATTTAACGAATAAACTATACACAAACTAATGTAAATATGTTTTTTTTTTAAATTA
This sequence comes from Cosmopolites sordidus, assembly GCA_031761425.1. Classification (NCBI taxonomy): domain Eukaryota; kingdom Metazoa; phylum Arthropoda; class Insecta; order Coleoptera; family Curculionidae; genus Cosmopolites; species Cosmopolites sordidus. Next base: position 218,758 of record JARFXV010001423.1, read on the forward strand.
AAAATCAGCCATACATCAGGCTAAAACTCGAGGTAGTTACGAAGTATCGCAGTTATGTACAATGGCGGTTCGTGAGGGAGGGCGTTAGGCCGCCGCCACTCCAGCATTTGTTATAGTAAACAATTTTTCAGAGCAAAACACCATATTTTATATCCGCTCAGTTTCTTTCCTTAAACTCATTCTAAGATATTATTAAAAATTAAAATCTTCAAATGTAGAAGAACGTCTGTCGATACATTACATGGAATGATACGGATAAAAATTCTATTCTCTCGCTACAATTTTTACATTGTTGGTCGGACGTTTACCTCCAGTGACTGTACGCCACGTCATCGTATCTCATCGTTGGCGTTACATGTTATGTTGGTTGCCAGAATTTTGGGGTTAAACTGCTTTCTAAAACATGAGATTTGGACGTAGATTTGCTGCGACCGAGCGTATCGGTAATTAGTTTTAAAACGCTGATTTGGCAGACGCGAAGCGTTTGATATGTCTCGCGTTGCGTATTTCGTTCGCCTCACGAATACTTGTTTTGATTTGGGATTTGCTACGTGTGTATACACTGAGTAGTACTGTAGTAATGTCTGATTTAAAACAGTTAATAATGAGTAATTTAAGTTTATAATGGTTTACTCTTCGAGAAACAGTAAGCACCTACTTATTCATTCCTTAATCTGCGCAACAAGCAACAACCCATCCTGTAATGTCCTTGTAAATAGTAACAATACAAAATGTCACCTCCTATGTGGGGTTTCAATAGCACGAAAAGTAAAAAAGGGGAAGGGGAAAGCAAGAAAACTCTTCAGCAGCACTATTTTCTTTAACTCCCTCCCACTTTAAAAACCCACGAGCCGCTACTATACTAGTAGTATCGCCTAATAAAGACCATTACCTTGCCATTGTGTTTTAGGAAAAAATGATTTCAGTGTGTGCCAATTTAAATTCCATTTAGAACCAAAATTGTTTCTGTGGACTTATATAGGCTATTCCAATAGGGGCCCTTGAAATGTTAGTGAAGTTACCATTGCCAAATTTGGAGATTGCAATAACTAATGTTGGACAAATCATCATGCAAAGTTATAGTGTTGAAGCATATGTGCAAATCATAAAACTTTACTATCAAAATGAAGGCTCAGTTCGAGCAACGTTCTACCCGCTGCATGATTTTTACGGTGCCCATTATGAGTTCAGTAAACAATCAGACAATACCCGCACGTCGCCATAACGTAAGATTTGCAGAAAACATTGCTATATTGAACGAGCAATTACTATTCTAAAAATATATATAATAATAAGTGGGACACCCAGTAATTTCGAACCATAAAATTTCGGCATGATATTAAAAAAAAGCGATATCCAACAAAAGAAAGTTTATGAAAATCGGTCCAGAAATACAAATTTTAAGAAGGTGGTAAGTCCTTATCTTGAACACACTAAATACCGAAACGTATGGAATAAATGTCTATAAAAATATTACTTTATTATTATTAGGAGGACAATGAAACAAAGAAAATTTTTCTAACAATTTACTATGTTGCCAATTGAAAGGAAATTGTTGGTTGTTGAGCTTGTTTTAGTGAAAGTTTTTGTTCAATAATGTAAAAAATTGTTGGTTAAATTTACGAAAGTTATTTCGCTTACACCCTGTAGCTGAGTGTTACCTACACCCAACCGCTGGATTCCACAATCTCATGTGGAATGTTGGAGTGAAAGTGTGGGCTGTTGACTGTCGATTGAGTCTCCCTATTCTTAACGGGAGAGCATGAGTCGGTACCCTGACGAGCCCGAACATCATAAGGCGAAACATGTGTTTTCCAATTGAAGGAATGGGTGGGGCTCGTCCCCAGTCAAACACCTTAGAAATTGTTTATTTAGGAGGAGACGCAGGTTGCTGTGTGTTCCACATAAGATTGTGAAATCCAGCGGTTGGGTATAGGTAATACTCAGCTACTGTTGTCTCCTTGAACGCTGTCCAGGGAAATCTAACCTTTCATGTATATATATATATATATATTATTCATGTATAAATATATATATTTCATGTATATATATATATATATATATATATATATATATATATATATATATATATATATATATATATATATATATATATATATATATATATATATATATTATAGAAGTTGATGTAGGTGTTTGGGCACCTCCAGGTCTTTTGTTTTGTTATTTTCTTATAGAAATGGGTTGACATTATTTTTAGATTAAACTGCGAACATAGTTCAGCCAATCTTCTACTATTATGTTTAGTCCATTTATAAGCGGGAAAACTGCCGGCTGTTTTCCTGTACTTTTTTTCTTTCCCTAGTTGGGCGTTGAAATCACCCAATAGGATTTTTACATGGTTAAAGGGAATTTTAGAGATATTCTTTTCCAGACTTTTCCAGCACTTATTTACTTTTTCACGATTAAATTTATTTTCTTCGTTAACTGGGAGGTGTGCATTGATTAATGTATAGTTTTTGTTAGCACACTTGAGGGATAGTGTCACAAGTCGATTATTTACTGGCTGGACATTTGTTATAGAACCAAGAATGTTTTTTGAGATAGTGAAAGCAACACCGAGATGTGGTGTATTTTTGAGTATTCTTTTGTCCGTTTTACTTTTAAATAGTCTGTAGTTGCCGAATTCCAAGGTGTTATCATCTGTCAATCTGGTTTCTTGCAGAGTTGAAATTTGGATTTTTTTCTGATGCAATGTTCGCCCCGATTCGTATAGATTTCCTGGGCGCAGGAGAGGATTGATATTTACCATTCCAAAGAATTTTTTTTTTCGGTTTCAAACGTTGGCCAGAGGTCTCCGACTCCCTCTGAAAGATTTTGCGTTTAAGCTCGGGCGCCCTAGAATCCGAAAGTCCGGTTGTACTAGCAAAGCTGGCAGAGGATTGTCTACCTCCTGGGGTAATTTTGTAATTACTAGAATGCTTCATCTTGTACTTTGAATTAAAAGTTTGAACCATGACGGTTCAGAAGTTAAGACTGGAGGTTAATAAAATTTGTTATATTTAAAAAATATTTATGTGCGCCTTTTGTTACTCTGTATGGTCTCGTGGACCGATGTTGCAAAATAAGATGCGTTTCCTGGATTGTTAAAAACTGATTGATACGGGACTTTCGTCCCTTCTTCTTTGCAAATCTCACGAGCAGCTTCAATCCTTTTTAAGTCTTTTTTTTTTTAAATAATGACTTAAAATTGCTCTAATTTTGCGATTTATTATATAGCTTTTGTTAAAAAAGCATCGACTAAATAACTCACCGTGGTATCAGTTTAATTCTAGATACGGAATGTTTATATGTAGGAGTAGACGGTTGAAATTGGGTTAAACCTCTGAAGAGTGAAGTATCATCCTTAATTTATAAACAAAGACTCTCAATAATGCTTCTCTAAATCTTACTATCAAACTTTTAATTGCTGTAATGTGAAATAAATAACGAGAAAACCGACTATGAGCTCTTATTACCTATAATTATTTTCCATTTTTCAACATCGCCATTTATGACCTCCGTTTTGAGTGAAAGTCCGGCATTATTTATCATTATAAAAATTGGACCCAAAGTTTCTGTTATCTTCTTAAACGTGGATAATAATTCCTCTTGGTTTGTTAAATCACATCTGAATGGATGCAATTTTCCTTTTTCCCCTTTGAGTTCCTGGGCATGTTTTTCCATACGTTCTAGTCTTCTAGCCAAACCTGCAACCTAAAATATATTTTTAACCTTCAAGTACTGCTGTTAATGTTTTGTTCATAAATATTCACATAGCACTGTAATATCATATGACACTATTTTTGTATTAAAATATATATTAAATGTTGCAAAAAACTTTTATTTATACATTTTTTTTTTAATATGTCTGTATATATTTAGGTACTTTGTAATATTTTTTTTTTAATGTTTATTTATTTTATAAAAATTAATTTAGCGATTGCTTAAATAATTATATTTCTCAGTAATATATACCTAGAGATGAATAGAATAAAAAAATAAACATTATATATAATAGGACTAAAATTATTTTGAAAATATTCGTGGCATAAATTTTTGTGTGCTCTTAAAATGTTTGTATTTTAAACTTAGGATGGTTGCGGCGTTTTCTTGATTGAAATTCACAATAAATTATGTAAATAGAACAAAGTTATCTAATTTTCACTTATATTTTTCTCTAATACATACCGTGTTTCGCTGTACTGTAGATTGTTCGAATGGTTGACAAATAATGAAATTGTATTGTGACAAATAGAAGTAGTCCGGTCAATCTAGACATTCAAGGGTACATAAATCAAGGGTACAGCACATCAAGATGAAAGTGAATAAAAGGAAAGTGGTCAAAGGTCAAAAAATGGGTTTTCGCGATTATTATCGAAACGGTAAGTTTTATCGTCAAATTATTTCAGACAAAAAATATAGACCATAAAATTATCTATAAAAAAGATATCAATAACTTTTTTCCTGAGACCCACCGTTCCTGAGATATAACGATTCAAAAAGTTGTAAGCGTCATAATATGCACGTTTCCACCCCACGTCTGAGGTAGTGTACTTAGCGGGTTTTTTTTAATGTGGTTTCCCCAGTAGGCCTATTCCACAGGTCTGTTTAGATGGAAACTATTGCATAATAACAGATATTAGCAAGGGTTGGAATTGATAAAAGCGATGGAAATTGAAAAACAGTAGAAAAATTTATTCGTCCGATTCATAATCTTCAATTACTTCTATTTGTTGTTCTTCTTCTTGATCTTCTTCAACTTCTTCTTGATCTTCTTCTTCTTCTTCATCCTTGGTGTAAGTGAATTGCGTCAGTATCGCATGTCCCTTCGTTGGTAGCAAACGAATCCTCTACTAAAAAAGGAATAAAACAATTCTTTACTTTGTTATCTACCACTTTTATTTTTAAACAAAATTTGTGTGACTATAGTTTCGTAAAACGACTTTAGATTCTCAAACACTACTCTTTTTTTTACTGTTTAAAAGTAGTATTTGAGAATGTAAAGTCGTTTTACGAAACTATAGTCACACAAATTTTGTTTAAAAATAAAAGTGGTAGATAACAAAGTAAAGAATTGTTTTATTCCTTTTTTAAAAATGAACTATCACAAAGTAGCAGACAAATCAATCAATCATTTCAATCCTTTACTGTTGGTGATTCAACATCGAACACGACTGGCCTTGACAATTCGTACATGCCAGAGAACAAAACAGTCCAACGTTTTTGCAACCACATTTAGCACTGCATCCCTTTTTACAGTTGCAAAAAATTGTGTTTAGCAGTTTTTCCGGCGCAGGTGGGAGTAAAGTCTGAATTGGTTCTAATGTATTGTCGACCAAATTCCTACCCCAGTCTTTTGGGTCTAGCTAATAACCAAACCACACTTGAACTTGATAATATACCCGAAAAAGATGTTGATGAGCAGCAACTGAGGTTGGAGGAAGACAAGCTAATTGCACTTGTTTTTTATTTCGAATGTTTTTAACAAAACATGCATATCGATACTTATCGATACTGTTTTCTTAGGAGCTCCGTACATAGAAAGAAGAAAGCGAATTCCGTTGGTGATAATTTCTTGTGGAGTTGAATTACTTTTTTTTTTAATTTCACCACATTGAACTAAATCTTGTTTTTCAAACATCTTAAAGACTGTTGTTTTACTCCTCCTCTAAAATACAAATGTCGTATCACAGCCAGTTATTGCGTGTAAAAATAGTACATGACATATATTACATATAGTACATGATTTTGACACTGCAAAGCGAAAGGTATCTAACATCAGTTGGAGCAAATTCCAAGAGCATCTGCAAAACAGCGGGCCCAACCCGCGCATTGATAACGTTCAGCAGCTAGAGGATGCGGTCGAGAAACTAACCAAAGACATAATAGAAGCCACGAAAGTGGCGACTAGCTTCAAGACGGACCCTTCTCGGACCACCTTAGACATTCCGTCCGAGGTAAAAGAGAAGATCCGTCTGAAAAACAGACTATACAGACGCTATCGACTGACTGGCGACCCTGAGCTCGGGCGACGTGCAAACGAAGCCAAAAGGGAGTCCTTACAGGCTCTCAGAGAGTTCAGGATTGACAGATGGGACGATTATCTAGCGTCAATCGACAGGGCCGATCGATCGATTTGGAAAACGGCCAATCACTTGGTGGGAAAGGCGAGAGCGCCGATTCCTCCCCTGAGGACGGGTGACACTCACGCCGTCACGGGGGCGGAAAAAGCGGAGCTTTTCGCCGTGACCTACCAAAAGCAGATGACCTCTCTTCAGCCTTCAGCCGAAAAGAGGACTAAAGTTGAACAGTTTAGGCAAGAAATTTTATCTTACCAAGGAACTCCCAATCCCGGCTACTTGATCAGCCAAATAGTCTCGCCGAAGATAATACACAATATTATCCGAGGTTTGAAATCTAGAAAAGTTCCTGGTCGCGACCGTATCTCTCCGATGCAGCTGAAACGGCTACCAAACAAGCAAATAGCCCAGTTGGCAAATATCGTCAACGCTTCTTTCAGACTTCAGCACTTTCCAGCTATATGGAAATATGCCCAAATCATAGTAATCCTGAAAAAAGGAAAAAGCCCAAAAGAGCCAAGTAGCTATAGACCCATTAGCTTGCTTAGCGCACTCGGTAAGATCGTCGAGAGGGCGACACTACACGCTCTCAACGTCGTTCTTGCCGGCAAGAACATACTGCCGGACGAACAGCTCGGTTTCCGAAGGGGGCATGCGGCCGTCCACCAGGCGGCACGGCTCGCGACGGAAATCAGGCAGGGTTTCGGTGGCAGGCGCCATACGGGAGCCGTCTTCTTAGACCTCTCGCAAGCCTTCGACAGAGTCTGGCATCTCGGACTCATAGTCAAGATGCTCAGGCTGGGTATACCAACAGACCTAGTCAAGCTATTGGCATCGTTCCTGACTGGACGCACTTTCCAAGTGCTCGTCGATGGTACTTTGTCTTCAGTCCAGCGAATCCAAGCGGGAGTACCGCAAGGATCCCCTCTTGCCCCAGTAATCTTCAACGTCTACATGGCGGACTTTCCTAAAATTCCGCATGTAAAGACTGCATTCTATGCTGACGATACCGCTTTTTATACGTCAGCCCACGGGACCTGGCTGATCACATCCAGGCTCCAAAGGCAGACGTTAAAAGCCCTAAAATGGCTAGCCTACTGGAGGTTAGCAATAAATCGCAGCAAAACCCAGGCTGTCCTCTTCACAAGAAGACAGCCGATAATCAGACAGAATATCCGCATCCACGGAGTCCCCATCAAATGGGCCAGATCGGCACACTACCTGGGCCTTGAGTTCGACAAGGCCCTCACGTGGGTGCCGCACCTAAAGAAGGCAACCGGGAAAGCAAGAGCCATGGCTCGTCTGCTTTACCCCCTAATGAACGGCAAAAGTAAGCTCTCGCTGAACATCCGAATAACCCTGTATAAAATCATGGTCCGATCCGTCCTCACCTACGGATCTCAGGCCTGGTTCCCGTACCTCCTCCCAACGTCGATTGCAAATCTGCAATCGTTCCAGTCACGTGCTCTTCGCACAATAGTAGGTGCCCCATGGTTTGTAAGGAATGCGCAAATCCATAGGGAAACTGACACACCAGAGCTTCAGACATTCCTGTCCAGACTTCTGGACAAATTCCTAGCGACGGCGTCCCTTTCGGACAATCCGCTAATCAGAGCCACGGCAGCTTCATTGCCGGCCGTTGCCCCAGTATGACCATCCTCTTCGGTCATCACCTCCATGCCTAAAGGACGGCAGCTAAAACCCTTCGAATAAGCGACATTGTCGTGACGTTCGAAAAAATCAGTGAATACAAGTCAGGGCCCTCGGGTCAACTTAACCTCCAGGACAAGTAGTAGTAGTGACACTGCAAAAATTGGTAAACTTTTTGATGAACAAATTTCCCAGAGCTTTTTCTTGTTTTAAAAAGAAAATAGTTTTTTCAGTTGGAGTTCGAGCAGCGAGTAATACGAATAAGTCTACATCTTCACCAACAACAATAGTTGTATTTGTCAAATTAAATTGCTCTATTGCTGTTTAAATAATCAGTACATCGGCATCGTTATTAGCTTGTTGAACCAATATATTTTCAGCAGTAAACTTTTGTTTCAACATTGAAATGACCCGAGACTTGTGAGTATTTGCAAGACATTTCTGTTGACTGGTAGGAACCAGGATGTCATAAGTTCATCAAATAAAATATCGGAAGATGAAGATGTTGCTAAAGTTCGACGACGTTGTTCTGCTGCTTTAATATTTGTCGTGCAATCATTCTAGCCATCAAGTACGACGGTAACTCTGGAACCAAAATGTCGACGTACATAATCAACGTATTTATCTAAAATAACGTTGAATGTTTCTTTACTATCCCACACAACACGATGTAGTAATATCATCCGTCAATGATGTATGTCGCATTAGTGTTGTTAATAGCAATATTTACCTTTTCAAAACAATCGTAAATATCAGACTTCTGTGTTTTACACATCCCGATGTCATCAAACAATGATAAAGGGTACGGAGCCAATTCATATAATTCAAAAAAACTACGAGGTCTAATTGTAATTTAGACTTAAAAGACCTTGGTCGAACAGCAGTCATAATACTATGACAAATATTTGTGCATATTAATTTTAAATGATCTAAATTTGATCGTTTATTCTTTAAAGTCACTCGTTCCATAAAATATGTCAACGACTCTGGGATGTCATTGTTTAAATCTTCAAACATGCGATCTGGTGGAGGGTAGTTAGAATTATCAAACACTGCGGATTGAATACCTTCGCGAATGATAGCTGCAGCTGTCTTTAGGATTCTGAATCGTTCTTCTTTTTTATCCATTTTCTTTTTTTCGTACCAGGCTTGATTCAAAATATCATAACGATTGTTTCTTAAGGATATAAATCCTTGATGCTCCTGATTTTTCAGTGATAATAAGTTTATCACCATAATTTAGTTTTAGTCCATCTTAATCATCATGTGATTTAAAATTGTAATTTTGCAAACCTTTCTTAGTTCGTTTAAAGTGAATTGACAGTAATCGCTATTTTCTATGTAAGTAAATATTTCCTCCATTGCCAGATTCGTAGTTTCGTCTTTAGGGCGACCGACTTTCGCCCCAGTGGAAGATTTCATGAAAGAAATATAGCAATCACGATGATACTTAGCTCCAGCAGCAACTAAATCATATTCAAATTCGATTTGCGCAATAACAGCTTCTGCTATAGCATCGGAACGAGTCCGAGCTACTTCCAGAATTGAATCTTTGAATTGAAGTGTATTTACTTGCTAATTTGACGGCGAAAATCCCAAGATTTTCTTCTCTCATACTCTTCGTTCAATTCCTTGCCGCAAAATAAGCATAGTTTTTTAAAACAAAAGCTGATTCACTTATATGTGATCTAGTATGAGAAGGACTTACTGTAGCTGTACTGGCTTCTTGTTCTTCACGTTGTCTTTTATTAGCTACAGCAATAGAAGACTTTCGAGTATAATTTTAAGATATTCTGAAAATTCATCTGCTCGTTCGATACTTGCATTGATTAATGTCTTCATACTACGTTCAACAGTAACATTTTCACTTTCAGTTAAAAGTTTAGCACAAATAAACAATACTTTGACATTTTTATTATAAAACCCAAAACAGCCCAAAATAGGTTAGAATAAATACGTGTTTTCACTACGGAGTGGCGCTCAAGACTAACGGTATTTCATTTATTGGGTATTCTGACATAAAGCAGGTATACGACCCTAGCTACGCACACAATCGAATAGAGAGACAGATGTTGTCTCAAGGTTACACTGGTGCATAAATTAAAGGACTGGGTTTCATTTTACCTGATATTCTCATAGTTATACTTATGTATATTTTATATTTTAAATGTAAGTTACACTCACCGATAGAAAAATATTTTTACTTATATTACAGCTACAGAGATGTATATACGTGACGTTCTCATGCATATTATGATGCTTACAACTTTTTAAATCGTTATATCTCAGAAACGGTGGCTCTTAGAAAAAAAATTATTGATACCTTTTCTATAGATAATTTTATGTTCTACAATTTTTGTCTAAAGTAATTTTTACGACAAAACTTACCGTTTTGATAAAAATGACGACAACCCCATTGTTTTGGCCTTTGATCTCGAATCAATTTTTTTCCACGTACCGGAACGATGGGGAATTTTGAAATGTTATTTTTAATTATGTTTTGAACAATTTTACTCTTATTTTTCGGTCTAATTTGACCGGACTACAGGGACTATAGCAATAAAGTAATTTTACATTTTTTTTTTCTGAGAATTGCCAGAACGCTTACTCAGACCCTTTTTTTCGATATATTTAATACCGGAGAATGTGTGCATTTATGACGGTTTATTTCCAAACATTCTAGTTAATTCCATTTTTAACCATTATTTTCTATGGGTAAGATTTTAAAATCGTTATTAAATGCATGTTTTTCTTTAACAAGACGTTCCGTCTATGTTGAGTCCATTTTATTATTTAGGTAGCTGCGCTTGTATTCTACGATTCTGAATTTAAATGATCTACCTGTTTGTCATAGATAAAATTTATTACACGAACCACAATTGATTTGGTAGACAATTGGTAGTCGATTTTCTATAAACCTTCTCACACTGATATCACGATTCACAATACATTCGACCACCCAAAACAACATAAACGAGCAGCCTACAATAGCAGGATTCATCGTTTAATCAATGTTCCTCTAAATCCAGACAAATAAAATACAGAATTAAATTTAATTAAGCAAATTGCCGTTAACAACGACTATCCAGTTTCAATAGATGATAAAATAGTCTCCAAAAAAAAACCGCTTTCTGAAGCCTATCCGAAGAAATTATATTTAAGGATTAAAATTACATAATTTGGATTTAAAACTATTTCTTATTATGGAAATATATCTGAAAAAACTTAAAAAATAGCCCAACACCATTAATAAAAATGCAGCCTTTAAAACCAAAAATTGAAGAAAAAAAAAATTAAAAAGCTATAAACAAAAAACGGTGAAAGAAAAACATACATTTTTTAATGATTTTAAAATCTTACACATAGAAAATAAACGTTACACACTGAATTTACTAGAATATTTGGAAATAAGCCGCCATAAATATACAAATTTCCTTCTTATCGACCAAATTGCCTCCGCGATTAAATATTTCGAAAAAAACAGTCTTAATAAGAGTTCTGGGAGTTCGCAGGAGAAGCATGTATATAGTGCGGTTCAAGATATATCGTTGACCGAATGGCTGCAATAAACTGTTGCACTGCAATAAACAACTCCTGTCGTAACGAAACCCGGCAAAGTTTCAAAAAAAGTAAACAGGACCGGGCCTATTCAAATAACAGGTAAAAAGATAAAATTAATTTTTTATCTGGTTTAGTAGTTTCTAAATATTTTAGTTTAGTTCGCTTTCTTTTCTTAAACAGTGCAGTTCTATAATTTCGATCGTATTGTTCGTTATTCCAAACGTGCTGAAAATGTGGCGTTTTTGGCAAGATAATGATGATTGTGCCTCCGGTAGTGCTAATTTGAAAAGGAAACATTTATCGCCCGATTTTAAACAAATTGTTAAAAATGTGTATGTTTATTGAATTAATATTATAATATTGGCTTAATGTAAATACAGCTGCAGAAACGTCTTCGTTAATGAATTACAGTTAAAGATATTGTGACGAAGCCAATTAAAGCTAAAAAAGTTCGTAGTAATTCTGGTAAAAACAAATGTGTTGACGAAAGTGACAAAGACTTAATTGGAAGCAAAATGTATGCTATGTATGAAGAGCAAACTGTGCCTGCATTGCATTTATTGCAACAGCGACTAACGAAAGATGAAACCAACATTCTTTGCAGCTGAACTAGCCTCCGGAGAATATTATCTCTAATGTGTTTTGCATATCGGACCATTAATAAAAGACACATATTAATGGAATCGCAATGATAGCGACGATGGCGGTTTGACTACTTAAACTCTATACTACTATAGTGTTTGACTATATTAAACATTCATCTTTGGTAGTGCATGACGACACAACAGGAGAACTTTTTGAAGATTGGTTTATAAATAGCTTTTTGCCTAATTGTAATGGACTTTTTGACTTTGGACATTGAAATGGAATTTTTCATTTACTTTTCCTTTATATCATCGGATCATTGAAATTATTTGTAATTGATTTTGGAGTACAAATAATTTGTAGTAATGTTGTTGGAGTAATTTGGTACAAAGTATTGCTGTTTTTTGCATCTATGGGACAGTATGGCAACAAAAGGACATTCCAGTAAGAAAGTGTGGTCTCATTGAACTTTTTTTGAAATTTCTTGGTTAAAGACTTCAATAGTGGAACCTGTTAGATAAATATACAATTATTTCACTTTATCGAAAACGAAATGTAACATTTTCAAGTTTTTATGAAAGGCTCGCTACGGATCCGTTGTGATATTGATAGTTTAATATATAACACTTAATATGTACCTCCAGAGTGGCGTATTTTCATAGATTTTAATATATTTTTTATTTACATAATCCTCAGTAATGTATTCACATAATTAGATTGTGAAAATACACCGTCTCCTTTTTTTTACCACCACTGACCCTCTGTAACAAAAAGCCTGTACTTTTTATAGTAATTACTTCACATACACCTATTTTCACCAATGTTACCTCAAAAAAGTTTAAATTTGTTGACTTGTGTTACAGGGTGGCTTAATAGTCTATGGTGGGACAGGAGCATACGAAAAAGAAATAAGAGTAGATTACGAAGGGTATTATTAGAGTGAAAATCATTTTTGAAGCTACTATTAGCGCACGCGTCAAGTAGTAATAATGAAGTGGAAAGTTAGATCAAAAAACATTTTTAATATATTACAATAATACTTTTGCAAGATTTTAAGGGAGTGTTATCAGATTTCAGTTTCACAATTTAGTAGTTAAACATTTATAATTAATTTCCATCAAGTAGAAGCCAACATAATCCAAAAATCATACAGTGTTGTCGCTATTAATTTTCCAAGTTCTTACAATATTATTACACACTTACAATAATTCCCTGTTTTACTAAGGCTTCTGCAGTTGCTTTACCGATGCCTGAGGAAACACCAGTAACCACAGCTAGTTTTCCTATCCAGCGCTCCATGAAAACTTTAATTTTTCCAGCTAAAGTATATCGATGAGACCAAAAAAGCACTTTTTAAATTATTTTACTGTATCTGTTTTAATAACTATGTAAGAATTATCTTACACTAAACTTATATTTGATAAGTTTGAAACCTAGTACACCAATGAGTTCTGAACCTTTTCGATCTACATTCAGGTTCGCTTAATAATTAAAAATAACGCTTATTTAAACTTGACATATATTTTAAAACGGTAAGTAAAAGATAATGATGTTTTGTTTACACGTTCCAGATTTCATATTGTAATTGCTTCAAGTCATAAATAAACAGGTTTTCTCTGTATATATAAATATGTTTTTTTAGTAACCTGGCGATGACCTGCCGTCTATAAACGAAACACAATAAGTATTGTTATACAGCATTATATACATAATTTTAATAATATTGGGTTTTCCGTAAAGTTCTACGGAGGTTTCAAAAGTTTCTTTTTAATACTTGTGAACAAGAATTTGTCTTGGATTAGTAAAGTTTATTTGCATATTATTAATTGTTATGGTGTTTACAGTGTTTACGTTCAGATTCGCTTTGATTTGGATTCAGTTGGTCAAGTTGATTTATATTGTACTTGTAGGTCGATAACATACTTTAGGCTTTTTTTTTATTTCAAATAGAGCAACAACCCTAACTAAACAAAAATCGAGATTTCGACTCTATACGAAGAAGGTTTTGTTGGGGAGACCACGGAGCAAAAGTACTTTGTTCGGTTCAGGAATAGAAATTTTAATCTGGAAGTTTGGCATCGGTTTGGCGGTCTTTGAAGCACAACTATCGAAAAACTTAAGGGCATAATAGCCGAATATCCATACAGCAGAATCCGTGAGATTGCAGATAAGTTAAATATTGGCAAATCGACCGTTTTTGGCCGTCTGACAAAAATGGAGGCGTCCGCCGACTCCTGTTGATGAAGAAAAAATTCTGAGTTTCCGTTTCTGAAACGGAAAGTACTATGGACTAACGGAGTACTAACGGACTATGAAAAGTGACAATAACTTGTGTACGATAATATGTAATAAAAAAAAATCATGAGGACTGCCACAGTTAGAGGTTTCAACGCATCCAAACTATAACACCGATCTCTACTGATCGGCTGAATATAACAACTGAAGAAAAGAAGCCAGAATTAGCAAACAGAAAAGGCATGTTGTTTCTATATAATAATAACAACACGTTTCAATCACGACACGACAAAAATTGTTGAGCTTTAATTGGGATGTTTTGCCCGATCCACCTTACTCGCCGAACATCGAACTCTCGGACTACTATCTATTCCACTCCCTACAAGATTATCTAAACCAGAAATATTTTTAAAATGAAGGGTTTTTTGACATTTTTGCAATAAAGATGTTAATTTTTGATAAAAGGCACTACTTTTTATGGGGCTACTTAAGATCCAAAGCTTACATAGACAAACCGCGAACTCTTGAAACTCTATCCGAAACTATAACGCGCGAAATTGAAAGGATTCCTCGTGCCATGCTCGAAAGGATGATTTTGCTACTCGTCTACAACAATGCCTGGACAAAAATGGACGCCACTTAACTGCATTTTATTGTACAAACTAATGTATCTGATGACATGAGGGAGATAGTCACTTGGGGTATTTTGAAAAATTTCCCTGATAGAACCCGAAAGCCCGTACCTCCGACGAAAACCAGAAAGAAGAATGGAGGAGGATAATAGGTGGGAAACCGACAGATGTGAGAAGACTCGAGTTCATGAGCTGTGGGTGAGTGAAATGATAGTGCCCAATCATTACTTCGTTTAACTTGACCTGCTGGGATTTTGATAGAGAATAAATTATTCTTGATTGGCCATAGTCTGTTATCAACCTCCAAAAGATTCCATTCACGTTTAGATTAAGGGAAAGTATCATCCGAAAGAAAAATTGTAGTGATTTTGATTCAATTTATTGCTGATTCTTTAATCCAACGATCAGCAGTCTCATTGCCTTGAACCCTACAAGGCTCGAGATCCAGAAGAACGACTCCATCCTTTTCTTTTAGATTCTCTTATAGTCAACTATTAAAAAGGGAAGTTACTTAAATGTGTACCTCATGGAGATCCCCTTAATGGTAAAACATGTGCTGATGATAAAAATGTGCAGTATTAGGGTTAGGGTCAGGCTATAAACGCTTGGTTATGTGTCTATCCATAAGTCTATCAGGAAGCCTACCGGCTGGCGAGTGACCAACGTAGAACACTCCTCAGAAGGCATTTGGCCTTGCCCAGCCTTTAACTGGCGTGACTGAGGAATAATTCGTTGTCGGATTTTACACTCTTGCCTAGAAACAATCACAGACATTTAGGTGTAAAAATGTGTGGGTATGTGAGTGTATAAATGTGTGTGTATGTGTAGGGTAGGAAGTAAGACGGACAGAAGAATGAAAGAAAAACACTCCTCCGAACGCTGAAATCGAACCAGCTACCTTTGGATTGCCAGGCAGGCGACTAACCCACCTGACCACCGCGGCCGGCTCTGCTGATGAGGTAACTGATTAAATCTTAACTCAATCAGAGCTGTATTTTCATTTTTTTTAAACCACTTTTAGTTAAGTTTTAGTCATTTTTGTAAAGAAAATAAAAAAGCAGTTTATTTGTATAAGACATTTTATTATTGCTTATATTAAAATTGTTCTCCTTGGACTACAACAGTAAGTTCTTTAATCTGAAACAAAAAACATTAATCAAAAAAACCGGAAAAACTGAAACTGTTGTTTTTTGATAAATACTTGGGTTGCTATTTATGTATCCGAAATAATAAATAACAACTACGTATCATTGAAAATGGTTTTATTGTTTTTCAAAATATTCTCCGCGATGATCGATATGCTTTTGCATACGTTTGAACAAATTTTTATATCACTTTTCCCATTTCGATTGAGGTATCTCCAAAAAAATTTTTCTTATCTCATCAACCGCTTCTTCTGGCGTCGAAAATAAATCATTGGGTGGCAAATCAGGACTGTACAGCAGATGACCCACCAATTCGATGTTTTGACCGGTCAAATATTGAGTTGTTCGGTCCGAGGTCGCGTTGTCATTGTGAAGAATGACGCTGCGTCGCTGGTTGATTTTTCTTATTTCCTCAAAGGCTTCTGGCAAACAAATGGTTGTGTACCATTCAGAATTGACCGTTCTACGATTATCTAGTTGCACTGTAGCAACATGCTATTTATCCCAAAAAACAGGCAACCATTTGCTTCGAGGTGCTTCTTGTGCAAACAACTTTTGTTGGGTTTGGCTCATTTTGAAAGACCCATACAGTCAACTGCTGTTTACTTTCGGGCTCATACGCATAGATCAAAGATTCGTCCCTTGTGTAGATAGTATCACGGCTTTTAACGTACCACGATTGAATTTTTTAGCATTTCCTTGCACATCCACCGGAAATGAACATACTGGAATCCGACGCGCAGAAATTTGTTTCACGGCTAAATGTTCATGTAAAATCTTGTGCATGCTCATCATACTAATGCTTAGAGATACCTCAACTCATAGAATCTTGCTTTATCAGTTCGCGTACAGTGTAAAATTTTCTGGCACAACAACCGGTTTTTGGACGACCTTCTTTAAATTGGTCCGTGAGCGAACAACGGCCACGATTGAATTCACTAAACCAGTGATATACAGTGGCTTTAAGTAGTGTTTGCACAATCAATGCACTGTTGTAGAGATAATCCACGTCGAAAGAAAATTGGTAAATCATCGCAGGAAAATTCTCACAAGTTAATTCGATTTTTTAACTGAGATGAAATTAACTTAAAGTCCAACTTTACGATGTATATGTCAGGTAGCGCCTAACAACCGACGCGATCTTCCGGATATATAAATAGCAATCCTTGTACCCTCCATAATACTTACATTGACATGTTCTGGTGTCGACAAGACATAAACAATAGTATCTGCTATATCCTTGCTCTCCAATGCAGGTCTATTCAATCCATATTGATCTCTTGCACCATCAGAAGCGACTTTAAATATTTCTGTTTTCACAACGCCAGGGCTTATGCTCTATTAAATAATTCAACATGTATCCAAACATATTTTGAAACAATTTAATCAGTAAACAATATTTACAGTTCTAAACAATAAAACGATAATGCTTTGGAACATTGAAAATGTTCCTGTCGTTGATTATTTTCAATATAAATTCTGGAAAACTTTTGATTTTGATAAGAATCTATTGTTGGCGGAAATTGAAACTGATCCGAAACAAATTATTCTGGAATTAGCCACAAAGCTTAAAATTTAATGGTTCACAACGGTATTATAAATCATGGTTCACAACAACTAAACCAAATTCAAAAAGAAGGAATGTTGATGCCATATCAACTTTCGGTTTTAAACTAAATTCAACTCGTAACCGTTGCAGGGCACTTTTGTCCAAGTTAGATTACTGAAGATGAAAAGTGGGTTACAGTCTGTGTCAGAAGATATTGTACACGTTTTTTTGCGATTGTACTATCCGAGAGCTACAGCGCAAACATAGATTCATTTCAGTATCTCTAGAAACCTGAAAATGGAAGCGTTATTTCCAAAATGAGTTCCAAGTAGGCGAAGCGTTTCGATGCAATTTTCCTCTGCAAATACTCAAAAGGACCTAAATTATTATTGTCCGCGGCTGCCAAAGCAGCTAAAAAGTCAAAAAGTTTCATTGCGAAGTGGATCGAGCGGTATGGATTATTTAAAAACGTCGATAACTTCGACGACTGGGGCTCCAAGCGCAGAAAAGCTGGACAAAGCGATAGCCAATCTTTTCAAGAAAACTACCACTTTGCAATTGCGTCAGGCGCGCCTTCAATTGGCTAAAAAGGGAATAGATGTAGGCCAACACAATTTAACTGCGTTTACAACAGTTCCTCTCGATCCTCGATGGAAGAAACATCTTCTACTCCTTCTCTATCCACCGCGTCGCGATCGCCAGTAGTAACGGTCCGTTCTGACACACCCCACTCCAGACACGCTGACTGGACACGGGTCTAGACACGCGCCGAACCCGTCTGAGCCGACCGACAGGCCTGCTCCATGACATTGACGACCTGCCTGAAGAATTCCGAAAGGGGATGCATCCAACCATGACGGAAGGTCTTCAACAATGCCAGGAATTCAAAGGTCAAAATTGGGAATTACGCGCCCTAGTTCTTAACATCGCAGAAGCAACCGAACAAAGTTGCAGCGACGCGCTGGATAGATTCAGCATCGAAAACGCGGAACTAAAAATCCGCACAATCTTGCTAGAGAAAGAGAACTGTTTGTTGAAGAAGCGCATCGGAGAGCTGGAAGCCAAAATATCGGCCCAGCTCTTCGACATCAACAAATTTAAAAAAGCGGCCGGACCCAGCAACAGTTCGCTCGCCGCCATACGACAACCGAAGAAATCAGCTACTTCCAAGCCAGCACCGACCTATAAAAAGAGGAAAACTACCGCCCTGTCTTCGTCAGACGAAGCGGAAGAATATCCCGACCTCCCGCCGCCGAAACAATCTCTAAACGTCCCGCCATCCACAAACCCGGGCGTTTTACACAATTTCGCAAAAGCTGATTTGATTGAATAATTTTAACATGTTTTTTACTTTACTAGTCAAATGTTATGTTTATTTTCGTTATTAATGCTAAACAATGTATAAATTTAATTCAAAGGAAAGGATCATTTAAAGAAACTGAAATAAATTAATACATATATGATGTAGTTTAAGAAAATTAGTGACTTCGTATTAATCATTACAAATTTGTCTTGATGGTTGTCCACATTTGTAGATCACGTAGATTTCCAGATTAAATAAAGATGCTGTATAACTAATTATACTTACTGTAACTTTTATCGGTATTTTTTCCCGATTTAAATCCAATCTCAAAGTCTCCGTGAAGCCCGTTACTCCAAATTTGGTAGCTGGATACACGGAGGTATGAGGAATATCACAAACCGTGTGGCCAAGATAGCTATTGATTTGAATTATATGACCTTTGATGTCATTAGCTACCATACTGTTAATTGCTTCCCTGGAGCAAATCATCAATGCGACAAGATTTGTATCTAAAAAAATATTCATTTAAACATCTTTCTCCTACAAGATATATATATATATATATATATATATATATATATATATATATATAATAATATATATAATATAATAATATATATAATATAATAATATATATATAATATAAGATCAATCCACTGCAGGATGAAGGCCTCTTCAGCATGCGTCCAACTCTCGCGGTCCTGAGCTCTCCTCTGCCATTCGGGTCCAATATGTGGGACGTGTTTTCGGTCTTCTCCGTGGACGTTTGCGATCAAGCGGTATCCAGTCCAGGACCGCCCTGGTCCATCTTTCGTCCCACCGCCTCGCTATATGGCCTGCCCACTTCCATTTCAATTGCTTTATTCTTCCAATGATGCCACTCACTTTCGTTTGTTCTCTGATCCATGTACAGGTCTTTCTATCCCGTCTAGTAATGCCAAGCATACATCTTTCGTTCCCCTCTGTGCTACTCCAAGTTTTTGAACTGACTGTGATGTGAGTGTCCAGGTCTCACTTCCGTATGTCATAACGGGCAGGACACAAGACTTTTCTTTTCAGGTAAAGTGGTAGTTTGCTCTTAAACACTATGTTGAGTCTGCCAAATGCCTGTCAGCCACATTTAACGCGTCGTTCCACCTTCCGGACGGTATCTCCTTCTATTGAAACGCTCTGCCCAAGATATATATAGTAATCCACAATGGTTCCCCAGCCCTTTGCAGCTCTTGTACGTGTCTTTGCAGCTCGTCTGGGTCTTGTGAAAGAAGAACGATATCATCCGCGAATCTAAGATGATTTAAGTATGTACCATTAATCACAGTGGCACAGAGTATAGTGTGCAAGCACAGTGGCATAGTGTATTTGTTGTGTCTTTCTATGACCTGCTGCAGGACCTGGATGTGATCCATTGTACTGAATCCACTTTTGAATCCTGCTTGCTCCCTTGGTTGTGCGTCGTTAAGTTTTTTTAGTATTCTTTTGGATATTATCTTGGAGAAAGCTTTGTACACTACTGACAGGAGGCTTATTGGACGGTTTCGAGATGCAGACACTAAACAGGGGTGCGTGGAGACAACGATCCTGAAGCGCCAACTGCTCGGAGCAGAGTGGCAAAGGCATCGCTTTGAAGCTGAGAGTCCCCACCACCTAATCCAACCGGTCGGAACGCTCTACGGTCACTTTAGGTACCAGCACAAAAAAAATGCATTACTTTCCGGACACACCGTGTGTAATTCTGATATATTCCTTAGATACAAAATATTGGCTCTGGTTTAAAAATTTTCTATTTAATTTTTTTTTAATTAAAAATTTAGATTTTTTAATTTAGATTATTTTTTTTCTAAATATTAATTTAGGTTAACATTTTTTTTTATAATGACAGAGGTTACAAAAATGCTTCAAAGCCTCGCGTACAATACGATTATTTAATTTTTTACTTGTTTTTCTTGAACAACCTCTCTTTTCTGGTTGATTTTTGCGTCACATATGATTGTTTCAAAACTTTAGCAATTATTCGTGAAGACCGTCTGATTGCATTCGTAATAAATACATAAGATTTATTTTAGCTTCTCAATTGCAAAATTAAACGCTTTACTTCAGTAATACTGTTTCTAATGTGACCCGTGGTTTTTGTTAAATAAAGTCTACTTAATATTTCGCAGTTAAATCGCTCTGACCCGAATCGCTTAAAACCCTCTAAGGAATGAAGTATAATATAATCCTTTATTTATAAACAAAAAAAAAACGCATATACATCGTTAAATCCTCGTATATTCTAAAAAATGTTTTCCTAAATGTCAGTCTCAAATTATTTTATTGTTAAAGGGGAGAAATAAATATTATTTATTATTAAACATATTATGATCTCTTAGTTACCTATAATGATTTTCCATTTTTCAATATCACCGTTAATGATCCCTGTGTTCAGTGAAAGCCCTGCATTATTTATCATTATAGAAATAGGGCCCAAAGTTTCTGTTATCTGCTTAAACGTGGATAATAATTCCTCTTGATTTGTTAAATCGCATTTGATTGGATGTAATTTTCCTTTTTCTCTTTCGAGTTCCTGTGCGTGTTTTTCTATGCGTTCTAGTCTTCTAGCCAAACCTGCAACCTAAAGTTAGATTTGTAACCTTTAAGTACTCGCGTAAATATAAAGGCTGTCTCAAAACATTTTTCGTTTTTAATATTTAATAAATAAAATATCAGAACTAATTCAAATTTGTTTAATTGCTGCAAAATTACAGAGTAGTTTTTGAATTTTAATTTATGAAAAACAACCATCCACAAAATGCGCACTATCCGCTTCTTCACACTCATTTAGTCTGGAGCTGAAATTTCCAATGACTAGCTGGAGCATCGCTTTTGGAATCGCGTGGATTTTGTATGTTATAGTTTGCTTTAAAACATTTAAGTTGGGTTACTTTTTAAGTAACCCCATAGGAAAAATCAACAGGTGTTTAATTTGAATTCATCGGTGGCCAGTTGATGTCCCCTCGGCGACTAATCACTCTTTAAAGGAATAAATCGTGAACAGCTTCATTCGCTTGATATGGCAGCCCCAGCAACAACTTTAGCCGAGTGCAATGGTTTCTGGTGCATTTTCAGCGGATTATCGGGAGCCCAATATCTACAATTTTGTTTATTCACGTGGCCGTTGATATGAAAATTCGATTCATCAGAAAGCCATATATTATTGAAGCTACTAAAACAATTTTCCATTGTCCTGCAGAATTCGACTCGTTTAACTGGATCATCGGGCTTCATCTCTTGCACAATAACAATTTTGTCGTGGTGGAAATGTAAATCTTAGCGAATAATGCGATTAATCGTGGATCTGTGAAATTGTAGAGAAACTGCGCGGACTTGTAGAAACTGTCGTGGATCTTATCTAACAGATTGGCGAATGCGGTCAACCTTCGTGCTCGTTCTTGATATTCTTTTGCGCCCAGTTGATTTTTCCGGTATTGTGTTTCCAGTCTCTTCAAACTTGTACACCCAATGCTTGATTAAATTCGCAATTGGCACATTTCTCATTATCGCTAAATTAAAATATGTCCTGTACAGTCGTTGAACAATAGTTGATCAATAGTGTAAGAATCGTTGTTTTTATAAAACGTTAGCACGCAAAATGTGCGCTGTAGTCTCGTGAAAAGATTCATCGTTACTAAACTTAACAAGCCCGTCAAGCTTTTGATACCACTCCCCTCTCCCCGCTATCAATGCTTGGCGCGTGACAATCAAAACAAAAACGAAAAACATTCTGAAGCACCCGTTATTACCCTTTATATAACTTATATTAAGAAACTATTTTTAAATAAACAAAGTAAAATGTATATCTAAACTTCCACTGTATTTTAAACTTGTACGTATAATAAATAATTTTGACATACAGAGCGTTTATCAAATAGGAACTGTATTAAACCAGCAACAGTTTAATAGTATGTAGTTCATATTTGGTCACTCATGACTAACGGTCAAATGGGCACTCTTGAACGTTATAGGCAACAGCTGATTCATGATATAGTGATGTTCTAGAAGAAAAAAGGTCTTATTCTGGCAGAATATCGAGAATATCTCTTTAAATATGCATTTTACGAAGAGAATGGGTGATGGAAAATGGGCTTTTTTCAGTCGTCAACAGTCAACAATTTATGTTTTGGCCGACCTCGGATGGCGTATATATACACTGTTAGATGAGGAATCCAATACGGGAGAGCATGTGTCTGTACCCTGAAGAATCTGAACATCTAGAGACGAAACATATCCCCTCCAACTAAAGGGATGGGTGGGTGGTTGGTCAGTCATGCATCCAACAGTTGGGTGTATGATCACACTCAGCTACTGTTGTCTCATTGGGCGCAGTTCAATGTAGAACCAATAACTAACTAAGAATTAACTAACAACTAACTTACAACTACTAGTCACTTCGCCACAAAACAAAATTGAACAAAGAATTAATATAAAATTTTGATTCAAGTTCAGGAAATACTTTTACAGAAACATTTCAATAGATCGTAAATGTTTATTGTGATGACTGCTTATCCCGTGCACGTGTGTTCGAACCGTCGTGATGTTTCGAAAGACGACTCAAAGCCAGACCAACCACGAAACAAAACTCGCGATGGGTTGGTGAAAAAAAGTATGTAAAATGATCGTCTACGATGCGAATTCTATTGTGATGTGGATAATGCGGCAATTAAATGCGACCAAATACATGATTCACGAAATTTTGTCAAAGAATTTAAACAAAGGAAAGTCTGTGCTCGACTTGTGCCTCACGCCTTAAATAAAGACCAATAAATTGCTCGCGTTGAACATCGCATGGACTTTATTAATATAGCCAGACAGAGCTGCACATTCTTAAAATCGATTGTAACTATGGATCAGAGTTGGTGCTTTAAGAATGATCATCAAGCAAAGCTCCAAAGTTCTACCAAAAATTCAACCAAACGTAGATTGTTGACTGTAGTTAGGGTATCCCTATTCTTGACAGGAGAACATGTGTCGGAAATTTGAAGGAAATTTTGTCTTTGTCGGTTCGATTTTCCTGTCGGTGGTGAAAATAGTTTCAATGTCATGTCTCCTTAGAAGTTTTCCAATGTTGTCCGTGGTGCCTTTGATATATGGTAGAAAGGCTTTGTTTATGTTTGTCTTTTTTTCTGTTTCTTGTTGTTTGTTTGTCAGATTGAGCGCCTGTCGGATAGTTTTTTGTTGATATCCGTTAGTTGCCAGGACATTTATTTATTCCGTTAGTTGCCAGGATTTATTTCTTGTTGATAGTGTTCCCTATCCGTTAGAGTTTGCGATCGATCGATAGGCCAAAGATTTTGCAACGGCGAATAACTGAGCCGGATGGTGGTGTGAGCTAGCATTAAGGTATCTGTTGGTGTGTGTCGGTTTTCGATAAACTGTGTGTGATAAGCCACCATCTCCATTCCTTTTTTATCAAGATATCTAGGATTAGAAGTTCTTTTTCTGTTTCTTTTTCCATCGTGAACTTGATTTTTGGATTAATTTGGTTCAGGTATTCCAGGAATTTGTTCAGGTTACCCTCCCCATGTTGCCACACAACAAACGTATCGCCGACATAACGTAACCATATTTTCGGTTTATGTATACACGTTTGCAGTGCTCGGGTTTCGAAGTTTTGCATATATAGATTCGCCAACGCTGGAAAGAGTGGGGAGCCCATCGGTGTGCCTTCAATTTGTTTGTATTTTTGGCCTGCGTAGATGAAGTAGGTGTTTGCCAGGCAGTGGTTCGAAAAACTGATGACATGTTCAGGCAGCTTATACTTCGTCTTAATGATCGACAGGGCCTCGGTAACCGACCCTTGCGTGAAGAGGGAAGTGACGTCAAAGCTGACTAATAAGTCGTTTTCTTCTAGCCGGATGTCTTTGATAATTTCAATGAAATGTTGGGAGTTCTTCACATATGATGCAATTATTTCTACAAGAGGCTGGAGTAAGGAAGCCATGTATTTGGCCAGGGCTTGAGTGGCAGAGCCAATGGAACTCCCGTTTTGTTAACTTTCGGGAGACCGTATAATTTTGGGCACCTTGACGATTTTTCCCTAGGAATGATCTTCTTCTTCGTTTCATCATCCAATTGGTGATTTGGTGGTTTTTTCCAAATACGTTGTATGATCGCTGGTTGTGCTTATCACACACAGTTTATCGAAAACCGACAAACATCAACAGATACCTTAATGCTAGCTCACACCATCATCCGACCCAGTTATTCGCATCAGTTAACTCTAACTGATAAGGAACACTATCAACAAGAAATAAATCTTCTGCAATATGTTCTGGCAAATAACGGATATCAACAAAAAACTATCCGACGGGCGCTCAATCCGACAAACAAACAACAAGAAACAGAGAAAAAGACATACACAAACAAAGCCTTTCTGTCATATATCAAAGGCACTACGGACAAAATTGGAAAACTTCTAAGGAGACATGATATTGAAACTATTTTCACCACCGACAGGAAAATCAAAGACATTATTCCAACCGCCAAAGACAAAATTCCCTTAGAAGACCAAGGGGTGTATGAAATTCCGTGTCAGGACTTTAACCTGTCATACATAGGCCAAACAAATAGAAAAATAAGCGCCGGAAGGGACGAGCATATTAACGCCGTCAAGCAGAAAACTACCACTTCCTCTCTAGCCCAGGATGTGCTCAACACCGGACACAAAATTAATTTTGGAAGGACAAAAACCTTAGCGAGAAATGAAAATTTCTCCGCTAGGATTATTAAAAAGGCGATAGAAATAGAAAAAAGGCCCAACAATCTAAACAGCCGAGATGATTCCCAAATATTGCCACATGCTTGGAAACAATTTTATCGGACTTCCGAGTGGGATCAGCAGAGAGCTCGAGACAGCGAGATGGTTCTTCATCCATGCAAGCGGTGCTACTGACAACGGGTCCACAAACACGTAGCCCAACACGGGCTCTCATTGGCCGGAATCAACCGACCAATAACGTCGCGCCGCCAGCACACCAAAACCCGACGCGACAGACCGACCAGCAGCATTTGTCGTCGAAACACCGTCGAGTAAACGCTTTGAAAATGATGGATGAGATTCCATCGAAACGTCAGCGAAACCGTACACAAGTGGACATTCAAGATGAAGACACTCATTTAAGATGAAGACACTCCCATATCTCCGCTATTTGAAGAAATACAGATTTGAATGATTGCACAGTCATACAGATGGATGGGTCTCATTTTTTAAGATACTCAACTGAAACCCGAACTTTAAACTCAGCCTACTACGAATTCACAAACAAGGTCAATCCTAAATATTTTGCTTCGCTTTAGAGATATCGAAAAAGGTTATTAGAAAAAGTTGTTCGGAATATTATTTTAACCCTACATACTAAGTTTCATGATAAAATTCGCATTTTTAATTTTTGCCTTATTTTGATCTATACACAAAATTATTACAAGTTTGTTTGTTTTGTTTTGTTTAATTTGATAATTAGTGTGCCATGGTGAGTAAAAACTTGACACATTGTCAATAGTGTCATGTATTCAAATATTTCAGTAAAATAAATAGCACTTACAAAGGAATAATTATTTTATTATTATTGGAAAACAATTTTTGGTAATTGATCAAATTTAGGAAAAAGTATATAACAATAATTTTCATAATACAATTAATTAACTATCAAATGTGATCTCTCACAACTAGTCCTCCGTCTAATCGAATACATTTTTCGATTATTTTACGATTCTGTTTTGTGTATAGACCAAAATAATGACAAAATGAAAAATTAATTTTGTCATGAAATTTGGTAAATGGGGTTAGAATAACATCCTGAACAACTTTTTTCGATATATCTAACGCGAAGCAAAATATCGAGAACTGACCCAGTGAATTCGTAGTAGGCTTAATTTAAAGTTCAGATTTCAGTTGAGTATCTTAAAAAACGTCACCCATCAATCTGTCTGACTGTGCAAAAATTCAAATTTGTATTTCTTCAAATAGCGAAAATGTGGGGGTGTCTTCATCTTAAATGCTACAACATATATATATATATATATATATATATATATATATATATATATATATATATATATATATATATATATATATATAATTGAGAGTTTATTTTAATTATTGATTAAAACACAAAATTTACCTTGATTTCAAAAATGTTTTTATTGATGATTGAAGCCATAACCTGTTTCACTAATGATTTGAATAATTTCATCCTTTAATTCAGAAATCGATTGTGAATTATTTTTCTACACCAGGCTTTTCACGTGACCTCAAAAAAAATAGTGCAATGGTTTCATATAACATGATTTGTTCGATTAGAAGGGTGAGGTGTAACACCACCTTGTTCAAACCATATATCTTCCAGAGCAATATTATTCAATTCAGCCTTTAAAAATGGAGTTGTTACAGCTACATCAGCAGCATTCTGAAAGAAATACCGACTATTTACACCTCCTGGCCATAATGCACACGAAACAGTGACTGGTTTAGGATATAAAGGTGTCTAATGAATCATTCCTGGATTTTCCTCACCCCAAATGAGATAATTTTGTTTATTAACATAGCCACTAATTTTAAAATATGCTTTGTCTGAAAAGATGATTTTTTGAGAAAAATTATCAGTTTGTTCTTTGATCTAATTGATAAATGCACGACGTTTTGAATGATCCGCTTTAGTTCTTGTGTTATCTGACCCTTATATGCCTTTAGAGCTAAATCATTTCGTAAAATACACTGTTATGGATTCACTGAGCCCCAATTATTGGCTCTTCAACAATATTTTTACGTATCAAATTAATATACTTTTCTGAACGATTACTACAACTATATGTTGCTCTACTTTTATCATTTACCGAACCAATTTCTTGAAGTTTTTGAACAATTCGATTGATAGTGTTTTTAGATAGACGATTGTGCAAATAATCGTGATTAATAATCGATTGTGCAATTACGTAATAATCGTAATTTTCTAAAAACATTGTGTGCGACTCTATTTTTATAAACGTCATGTATTTCACTTCTGAAATAAGACTATACCAAAGTAAATTCACAACGCCATCTATGTTTTGTTCAAGGATTAAAAAAACCAATCAATTTGAACGACCTGTTCATTTGAAGTTCTTACACTCTTATTGGAAAATTATTTAATATTAAATTATACTCACAATAACTCCATGTTTTACTAAGGCTTCTGCAGTTGCTTTACCGATGCCCGAGGAAGCACCAGTAACAACAGCGAGTTTTCCTGTCCAACGCTCCATGAAAACTTTAACTTTTCTAAGTAAACTATTTCGATGAGATCAAAAAAGCACCTGATTATTTCAGTATATCTGTTGTAATAACTATGTAAGAATTATCTTACACTAACTTTATGTCTGATAAGATTAAATCCTACTACCGCAATACTCTCTCGAATTTTTTCGAGCGATATTCAGGCTCGTTTAAAAATTAAAAATAACGGCTATTAAAACTTGACATATATTTAAAAGGCCAAGTAAAAGATAACTAAATTTTATTTATCAGTCCAGAATTGATATTGTAATTATCGGAAGTCATAGAAATTTTACAGTTTTCTTTCCACAAATAAAACCTATTAAGTTTGAACGTAACATAATAAGTATTATTTTTAATTAATTTCCAAAATATCGAGTTTTCCGGAAAGTTCGCACGGATTTTCAATAAGGTTTCTTTTTAACGCTGTCAAACAAAAATCTGTGTTGAATTACTAAGGTTTATTTACATATTATTAATTCCTGTGGTGCTTGGGTTGCTGTTTATATATCCAGCATTCCTCATCGCTTCTGAAAACAAATTCGAATAACAGTAGCCTTCGTTCGCATTAGAGTTTTTTTTGTTTCGCCGGAAAAATGTTAACTGTATTAGTAGAGTAACGAATTGTTGTAAAATGTTACTTGAAACTTAGAAAAACTGCCACTGAAACTTATAATTTATTGAAAGCAGTATAATTGAAAGCAGAATGGCAATGAATGTTTATCGCATGCACGTATTTTTGAGTAATTTAAGCGTTTTCAAGATGGCCGAGAAGACATTGAAGATGATCCACGCCCGGATCGCCCTTTTACGTCAAAAGCTGATGACCATAACGAAAAAATCAGTAAACTGGTTCGATGTGACCGGCTGTTAATTATCCCTGCGATTGCTGAAACTGTAGGAATTGTCAAAGAATGTATCATCATGCTGTATTATTGGCTAAATTTCATGAATAATTGATAAAAAAAATATAAAGACAACTGGAAAGAAGTTCACATCAAAAGAACAGATCATCGCCGAAACAGAAGTCTATTTTTCAGAGTTACAGTCAAGTCGTACTTTTGGAAAGGCACAAAAGTTTTGGGTGGTCATTAGGCGAAGTTTATCGAGCTAAAAGGAGAAGAAAAATCAATCAAGAAAATAATGTATTAAAAAGGAATAAAACTTTTTCTTTTATTTTGTTATCTATCACTTTTATTTTTAAACAAAATTTTGTGTGGCTATAGTTTCGTAAAACGACTTTACGTTCTCAAACACTACTTTAAAACTAAGATGTTACTAAGATTAAACTAAGGTTAGTAAAACCTTAGTTTTAAAATAGTGTTTAAGAACGTAAAGTCGTTTTACGAAACTATAACCACACAAAATTTTGTTTAAAAATAAAAGTGATAGATAACAAAGTAAATAATTGTTTTATTCCTTTAAAAAAAAAGAACTATCACAAAGTAACGGACAAATCAATCAATAATTTAAAATAATATATTATTTAAAAATATTTTATACTTCACTTTCTTTCGCACTTTAATTTTTCTTTCTTTTAGTTCTTATGTCGCCTCATACTAGCGTAGGCCTCCCTCAAGAGCGTCCATCTATCTTGTCCAATTCTGATATATTACAACGCTCCCATCCACTTCAAGTCATCATATCATCTCTGGTCTATTCCTATTTCTCCATTTGAGAATCTTAACAACTCATCCACTATCTGTTGTTCTTGCCACATAGAACATGAAATTTCACGACATTGGAAGCAAAATTATCGCGTTCAAAGTGTCAGTGTATTTATACCATGGGTCAAAAAATGAACATCGAACACAGAGACGTTTTTGTTTTAAACTTGCTAAAACATTCACAGAAACGTTTCAAGTAATGCAACAATGTATGGTGAGGATTGTTTATCTCGCAGAGGAATGGTTTAAATGATTCAAAGAAGGTCGTTAGGATATCAAGAACGACGAATATCCTGATCCAAAAAACTCCATTGTTACTCAATGTAACATTGCATGAATTTATAAAATAACCAGGTAAAATTTTCTTTGCGATACATGGAAATGGAAATGAACTTTACAAAAGTTGAATTGTGACCGATTATTTCGGACTTCGGTAGGTTTGTGCACGGTTCGTTCCACACAAATTGACTGACGACCAAATATTACTTCGAATCCAACATTGTAAGGGATTGATTAAATAGTCGAAATGGGCGAAAACTTTAAACACAGCACTGTTACTGGCGATGAGACGTAGTGTTTTCAATATGATCCAGAAACCAAGCGTCAAAGTGTCGAATGGAAGTACCCGAGCGAGCCAAATCCGATGAAAAGCCGTCTCGAGAACTTAAAAATCAAAACAATGTTGATTTGCGTCCACAATTCGGAGGAAATTGTGCACAAGGAGTTAAGTCTACCTGGTCAAACGAACAATGGTGTGTTTTATCTTGATGTTACGAAGCGTGTGTTGGCGCGTGCGCGTGTGCGCACGCTATTCGTCATGTGCAGCCACTATACCGTTAACAAGGTAACTGACACTTGTTGATCACACCGTCCCATCGCTTGATGCTTATCACTGATTTTTTGGCCAAAAATGGCATGCACCATAGTCGAATGATTTCCGGCTTCCTGCGACTTTGCCATTCAAAAGGCGTCGACCGCCTGAAGTACCTATCTTTGCAGGAGCTCAAAAATGTATCCATCAACGTAATTGACTATACAAAATATTGTATTGACGTGCTATTTCGAATAAAAATAATGATTTTTGCCCAAATAATTATTTTATTTGTTTTTTTAAGAAGTCCTGTATTCCCTGAGAGGCACATTGTATTCGTCTATGTTTTTTAAGACAGTTCCAGTGACGACTATCTGCGGATCTCCACGACACATGGTCTTGGTTTTGATCAATTTATAGTCCTATTTCTCGAGATGTCTTTTCAACTTTCTTTTACTGTACCATTTTACAATTTTTAATTACTTTTACTATTTTTCACTCTACCCTAGTAAAAATGACTTCATGGTTTATGGATTAAGTACACATGATTTAAAGTCATTAATTAAGACAAACACTAATAGATAAACTAAAATATCCTGGTCGTTTATTTTATAACTAGAAAAACATGAGATTATGTAAAAGATAATTTTAATATAAATAAAGGGAATACGAAATTGATGTGAGTTTAAAAATAAAAACGTTCACATTAATCAGGGATTTTCAAATTTATTTCTATTCATAGAATTTTACACTCTTTTGAATAAATGTATGAGCTCTACACTTGATAGTAATTCCTTTTTCATTTAGATTATAAATTCATTTTAATTAGCAGAGTGCTAAGCTTAAATATTTTTAAATATAGTAACATATCATCATGATTTCTTAATCAACATTTTTCGGAGATAAGAAACGCATTAGAAAAATTGTTAGAAGAAAAATTGTTACAAAGAAATGTTGTTATTAAATATGTCATTTGCTATAACAACATTTTTATCTCGAAAATAATATATGAATATTATTTAACGAATAAATCAATGAATATTGCAAAAACATTTTTTTTTATTAAAAATTAGCAATAAATATTTAATGAAAAACTGTTTCGTCAATATTTCCACTTTAATATTAATATTTGGCGCGTTTCGCTAACACTGTAGCTTCATCAGAACTGGCTATTTTCGATGTTAAAATAGGTATAAATACAAAAAGTTTCTACAATAAAAATATTATTTTTTTAAGAAATCAATTTTTAATGAATTTCTCAATGGATCGTTTTTGCAGTTCTTTTCAAATATTTTCCCTTCTTATCAAACGATTTCTGTAGGTCTATAAAACATGCATGCTGTGAGTTTTTCGCTGTTTTGCAATACATTCATATATATACATATATACATTCATATATATGAAAAACAGAAATTTTTCATCCGTACTTCCACGTACCTCTGTTCGTCTCAAATCAGTCGCCGTCACCATGCCGAGACAAGTACCTCCCAGGACCGGTTTCTGGCCTCACAGCCGTCATCAGCTGGGCTCTAGCTCAACGCAGTGAGACAGCTGAAACGAAACGAACAGAGCAAGACCAAGTCAACTGGTCATATCGATGGCGGGTTGCAATCTCAATGAAACTCGCGCCATCCTACGGTGAATGTTCGCGGCAGTCAAAAACTACGCGACACATTCTTCCCACAACCTTGGATGTAGATATAAGGTTTGCTCAAAAGATAGCGTAGTGGGGCCGTAGAGAGAGATATTTGAAAAACAGAAATTTTTCATCCGTACTTCCACGTACCTCTGCTCGTCTCAAATCAGTCGCCGTCACCATGCTGAGACAAGTACCTCCCAGGACCGGTTTCTGGTCTATATATTTCTATATATATATATATATATATATATATATATATATATATATATATATATATATATATATATATATATATATATATATACGTTTCAACCATCTACATACAGGACATAAAATCAACTTTGAAGCAGCCAAAGAAATAGCGAATATTGAAAACTACAAGGTCCGAACAATCAGAGAAGCCCTTGAAATAGAAGAAAGAGGTGAGCTGAATAGGCGAAACGACACTCGCAACATTCCAAAAGTATGGAAATCCCTTCTGAAAAAAGTAAAAAACGTGGCAACGTGGCAACGTGGCCGCGAGGTAGAAAAGTCAATAAACGGGCGTCCGACAGCATTGCCGAGCTTCGCAAATGCTCCCGAACCACCCCGATATAATTTGCGCAGTCGCTTTTTTGGGCGGGCTGGCTATAAAAGCGCACACAACGACCCATGCACGTCAGTTGGACGCTCCAGTCGAAGCGGACAATACTTGAAAATGCCAAATGCGATTTTGGCGAAACGTCGTGACTCTTCACAGGAACAACGGATCGACACCCGGAATGATTTAGAAACATTATCTACAATTCGTGAAAGAAGTAGATGTAACATATATATATATATATATATATATATATATATATATATATATATATATATATATATATATATATATATATATATATATATATATATCCGTTCGTTCTGTGAAGAGTCACGATCTTTCGCCATTTTCAAGTGTTGTGTGAAGAGTGAAGAGTCCAACCGCCAACTTGAAGCGGACAAGTGTGTGTGTGTGTAATAGATTGACGTGTTTCCTCACCATAATACAATACTGTAGCTTCATCAGTTTTTAAAAAAAAATGTTAAATGAAATATATTTATAGATAAAATAGGCATAGATATAAACGATTCACAAAAAATTTTATGTTTATAAAATCCACTGAGAAACTATTTATCGCATGTAAATATTCAATAGGCGAATTGTTCAAGTTTACTTGATCACTAAGAAGAGTTTTTGTATCTTTTAATAAGTTTATTTCTAAATTTTCGAGGTGTTTTAAAATGTTGCCTATATTTTTAATGTGAAGTTATTTGAAATCACTATAGAAACAATGATTTTCACTTAACACGTGTGAGATAAAATTAATATCGTATTTCTAATTAAGAGAACTTTTTCCATGGTCTTTTATTACTTTCTTGAAGGGTCTATATGGGTGTCGGATGAATATTTTTGAACATCATACTTTTTTTTGTTTCTTTTTGATCTGCAATTTTTGTATAAATATTTCTGGTAAATTTCCATCGAGTAAAAACCAACACAATCCAAAATTCTCGATTCTGGATTAAGATTGAGCTTAAATGAAACTTTTATACAAATTGCATGATTTAGAAACATTATCTACAATTCGTGAAAGAAGTAGATGTAACATATATATATATATATATATATATATATATATATATATATATATATATATATATATATATATATATATATATATATATATATATATATATAACATATATATATATATATATATATATATATATATATATA
Organism: Cosmopolites sordidus; assembly: GCA_031761425.1. Taxonomy (NCBI): domain Eukaryota; kingdom Metazoa; phylum Arthropoda; class Insecta; order Coleoptera; family Curculionidae; genus Cosmopolites; species Cosmopolites sordidus. Next base: position 252,663 of record JARFXV010001423.1, read on the forward strand.
TATATATATATATATATATATAACATATATATATATATATATATATATATATATAATATATATATATAATATAATGTTAGATTTCACTATGCCTTCGTTATTCTCTCATCGTGATTATGCTAATATGTTATTTATTTATGGCTTTTGTAACAGAAACTCAAATCACACAGTCTTCGAATAGCTGCGTCGTTTCCCGAATCGGAGACTGCCAGATAGAAGGGTTTTTGAACAAGCTTTTATCACTACAGGAGAATCTGGTATGTTTCCAAGTACGAGAATTGTATTTGAACGCCAATTGAAGCTTGATCCTGAACAAGAAGAGACAATCGTTTGCTTAGATGATTCATTCTCATGAATTGTTTATACCCATTTCGTTTACAATCGAGGTGACATTTGCAGGATGGTGATTTTACGTTAAGGATATAGTTTTGTAACTGAATAAATTCAAATCAGAGATTATACAAGTATGTTCTGTTCAACGATGAAGCGCAGTTCACTAGTGATGGCATAAATAATTTTTGTAATGAACATCGATGGTCCGATGAAAACATTCACGCGACGGCTGAACATAATTTTCAACATCGATTTAGTATTAAGGTGCGGTATGGTATGCTAAAAAATGAATTAATCATTCCATATATATTCGAAGTTCACCTAAATTTTCTATTCTAAGAAATTTCTTAAACAACGACTTCTCAAACCGGTGGATTGGACGATGTGGTCGGCACAAGTGGCCAGCCATATCACCAGACTTTAATCTTCTGGATTCTTGTCTTTGGGGGTGGGTTAAATCTTTGGTATATGCAACTAAAGTAGACACTTGAGATGCATTACTCGACCGGAGAGTAAATGTAGCTGCAGTTATAAGGAACAGAATACGTTGATCGGGCAACCCGAACTGTTCATAAGAGGACTGACAAGTGTTTGGAAGTAAATGTTGGTATTTTTAGAAACTACAAAACGTAGTCTAACTATTTCTTATAAAAGTAATATTAAAAAAATTATAAACTTATATTTATTTTTGTTTACCCTTGTATTTCTATAACATTCGAAAGTAGAACCCACTTTTATAGAAGTTTTTATGTTCATTTTCGGTTCCTGAATATGTAGCTGTATAGCCTGTATAGCTGTATAGCTGTATAGCTGTAACTGGTAATAAAAATTACCTCGTCTGTCAGACATTTTTACATATTATTTACATTTACTTAACCTCAACTCTTAGCGCTGTCTTTGACCGCATTTATGTTCACAGAACTTCTATACAAAAATTGCTAAGACCGTTTCAGATGTAACGTGGCCTTTAAAATTCTAATCTCGAACTTTTTTAATGCATTGGCTTTCGAATTTCCGATGAAACAATGGCCGATATTTCTCCAGAATAAGTTTTATATAGTTTGAGTTTTGATAGTGAGCGGTTCATTTGTACAATTTATGCGATGTATACTATTATGGGATTACGTGACTTTCATGGCCTATCAGAAGAAAATGGCATAAAAGAAAGTGATTTAGAAGAGTAATAAAAAGTTCTGTAATATTACAAATAAATATAGAAAGACTTTATCGAAATCTTTCCAGCGACTACCGTTTAATTTAGGTGAAATACTGCTATCAGACGGTATTTAATAACTATTACCGGTTGTTGTATAAATATTTTCTTTGACATGCAATTTGTATAAAAGTTTCATTTAATCTCAATCTTAATCCAGAATCGACAATTTTGGATTGTGTTGGTTTTTACTCGATGGAAATTTACCAGAAATATTTATACAAAAATTGCAGACCAAAAAGAAACAAAAAAAAGTATCATGTTCAAAAATATTCATCCGACACCCATATAGACCCTTCAAGAAAGTAATAAAAGACCATGGAAAAAGTTCTCTTAATTAGAAATACGATATTAATTTTATCTCACACGTGTTAAGTGAAAATCATTGTTTCTATAGTGATTTCAAATAACTTCACATTAAAAATATAGGCAACATTTTAAAACACCTCGAAAATTTAGAAATAAACTTATTAAAAGATACAAAAACTCTTCTTAGTGATCAAGTAAACTTGAACAATTCGCCTATTGAATTTTTACATGCGATAAATAGTTTTTCAGTGGATTTTCTAAACATAAAATTTTTTGTGAATCGTTTATATCTATGCCTATTTTATCGATAACTATATTTCATTTAACATTTTTTTTTAAAAACTGATGAAGCTACAGTATTGTATTATGGTGAGGAAACACGTCAATCTATTACACACACACACACACACACACTTGTCCGCTTCAAGTTGGCGGTTGGACTCTTCACACAACTTCACACAACACTTGAAAATGGCGAAAGATCGTGACTCTTCACAGAACGAACGGATATATATATATATATATATATATATATATATATATATATATATATATATATATATATATATATATATATAATTTCGCGCATTATGGTTTGTCGTATGGCAAGTCGCCCCATCTTGTTGAAATCAAAGTGTATTGAGGTTAATGTGTCGTCTTCTCAGTTCTGACAGAAAATAATCATGCAACATGGCGAGATAATGATCTGTGTTAACAGACACTGTTCGTCCTTTTGCACGAAAAAAATACGGCACACCAAACAGTTACTCTCTCGGAGTGCAGATGTTGATCCAGTACTTCTCCAGGGTTTTCGGGTGACCAGTATCGAAAGTTCTGCTTGTTTACAATTCCCGATAAATGAAAATGGGCCGCGTTAGGACAAAACGATATTGTCGTCCAGCAATTCCAACATTCTATCTGCGAACCTTCGTCGTCTCACTCTCAAGTCATTTTGTTGCAATTTTTGGACAACTATAATTTTATACGGATGGAAATGAAGGTCCAAATGTAAGATTCTCCGAACTGACCTGTCTGATATTCTAAAAGCGCGAGCGTGACGTAGCGCTGAACGGCGAGGGGTGGTTTCCACCGCTTGTCGCATTCATTCAAAATTTTCCGGGGTTCCTACTGGTTTGATCCCCTTCCAGTGCAGTCCCAGGTCTCAACGATCCTGTTATTTGAAATTTATTCACCCACTTCATAATGGTACCGCGTTTTGGAACGCGACCATGCCGACTGAAGTTAAAATAATTTTGAAATCGTTGCTATGTGAGCACAACAGAACGACCAGTTCCTATGAAAGTGTTATAATGACCATCATCATCATCATCATGCAGTAATTGTCGATCCACTGCAAGATGAAGGCCCCTTCAGCTTGCTTCCAACTCGTGCGGTCCAGAGCTTTCCTCTGCCATTCGGCCAATATAGTTGATGATGTCGTCCATCCATCATGTTTTAGGACTATATATATATATATATATATATATATATATATATATATATATATATATATATATCATCATCATCATCAGCCCGTGTCGATCCACTGCAGGATGAAGGCCTCTTCAGCATGTTTCCAACTTTCACGGTCCTGGGCTTTCCTCTGCCACTCTGGTCCAATATACTTAACGATGTCATCAATCTATCGTGCTTTCAGTCTTCTTTGCGGACGTTTGCGATCAAGCGGTATCCACTCCAGGATTGCCTTGGTCCATCTGTCATCCCATCGCTTCGCTATATGACCTGCCCATCTCCATTTCAATTGCTTTACTCTTCCAATGATGTCACAGACTTTCGTTTGTTCCCTGATCCATGCGCAGGACTTTCTGTCTCGTCGTGTAATGCCAAGCATACATCTTTTCATTCCACTCTATGCTACTCGAAGTTTTTGAATTGATTGCGATGTGAGTGTCCAGGTTTCACTTCCGTATGTCATAACGGGTAGAACTCACTGATCGAAGACTTTTCTTTTCAGGCAAAGTGGGAGTCTGCTCTTAAACACAATGTTGAGCCTCTGAAATGCCTGCCAGCCACATTTAACACACCTATCCACCTCCTTCTTCTGTCCTGAGCGAAGTTATTGAACATAACCTGACTCTTTTTCAGGTTTATTTTCAAGCCAAATGGTTTGCCAGCCCTTTGCAGCTTTTGTATGCGTCTTTGCAGCTCTTCTGTGTCTTGTGAAAGGAGAACGATATCATCTGCAAATCTAAGATGGTTTAAGTTTGTACCATTGATCTTTACACCATCCTGTTCCCACTCCAGTTTACGGAATACCAGGCCAGTCGAGAAAAGAATAGGCGATATTGCATCACCCTGCCGTATACTTCGTTCTACATTAATTCCCATTTCAAGATCATCAAGGTGAATTGTTGCTGTAGCCATCATATATCGATCCTAGAAGGTTTATATATGCTTTGTTAACCCCCTGACTAAGCAGTGCATCCATTATGGCATGCTTTGAGATGGAGTCAAATACCTTTTCGTAGTCGATAAAAGCCAAGCACAATGGCATGGTGTATTCGTTGTGCCTTGCTATATATATATATATATATATATATATATATATATATATATATATATATATATATATATATATATATATATATATATATACAGGATGGTCCAAAGGGTTGTTAACTTTTTGAAATGGAATAAAAAAAACAAATTGATCAATTTTTACAAATTTATTCTTAAAATTCACAAAAAATCTTTTGAATTCATGTTCTGAAAATTACATTGTTTAAATGTGCTCCATTTCTGTCCTGGCACTCTTGATGGTTACCTCTAAAATTCGCACATAAAGTTGCGGCACGCTTTTGCAGTTATGGCTTCGATTTATTGTCGAATATTCTTCTTGAGATCTTCCAGAGTAGCGAGGCGGTTCCACTACACTTTATTTTTAAGATATTCCTATAAACAAAGATCACAGGGAGTTAGGTCCGGGCGTTGGGAGGACCACTGAATGTCTCCTCTTCGAGAAATAAATTTTCCCGGAAAAAACACCTGAAGGACGGACAAAGAGAGATTGGAAGTGTGGCAGGTGTTTGTGTCCTGTTGGAACCAAGTTTCCAGAGTGTATCCTTCAAATTCTTGAATAGTAGGAATGAAAATAGTTTGAAATATTTCGACATAACGCTGATAATTCACTGTTACTTCGCGGCCTTGGTTATCTTCGAAAAAAACGGTCCTATTATATTCCTGATGCCGATACTGTAGCCCAAACTGTGACCTTCGGGTTATGTATAGGCTTTTCGTGGTTCTTTTTTTTTTAATCCACCATTAAGGTGTAAATGAGACTCATCGGAGAATATGATGTTGTAGACTTTTTGAAATCAGTTTATCATTTCGTTAGGAAATAAAAGCCTATCAGCGGAGTCCGTCGGCTTCAATTCTTGCACTAACTCAATTTTGTAAAAAAATAAAATGCTCTTAAGGTCTAATTTTTTTAAATGATCCGCGGAATATAGTAAAACTATAAAACTTTTTTTTTTTAAATATGTTTCCGCGGAATATAGTAAAACTGGAAAAAAAAAGTCGCAGACAGTGTTTTTTTAACAGACAGTATTAATTTTTAACCTAATATATTCACTATTAATAAATTATTTTAAATTAAGTTTGCCGGTCGCGTTGGTGCGGCGGTATGAGCGTCTGCTTTGCCGAATCCGCGCTGGAGCGGTAGCTGGTTCGATTCCAGCGCGCTCGGATGGCTATTTTTCTTTCTTCTGTCCGTTTATCTTTCCTAAATGTTTGTGATTGTTTCTAGGCAAGAGTGTAAAATCCGACTACGAATTACCCCTCAGTCATGCCAGTTAAAGGCTGGGTAAGGCCGGATGCCTTCTGAGACGTGTTCTGCTTTGGTCACTCGCCAGTCGGTAGGTTTCCTGATAGACTTATGGGTAGGCACATAACCAAGGGTTTATAGCCCGAGGGGGGTGCTGGCCTGGGTTTGTCGGAAGCTGATGACCGTGGTTCGGAACCCACGTTAAGCTGTAGGTCCAGTCGCTAAATAGCCTAGTTGCTGATGCGCCTCTAACCCAAACACTTTACTTTACTTTTAAATTAAGTTTAATATATTGATTATTATTAAATTAGACCACATTATACAGTAAAACTTGGTTACAATATACCGGAGGGGACCTTAATATTCGGTACGTTATATAAGAAGTTTGTTAAAAAAATGAAAATATGTACGTACCTACATATACGTATGTAATTGCATTTTTATTGCTTTTATTAATTCTTGACAAAAATACACACGTACAGGTAAAAAAAATTGGAGAAAATTTCATTTTTAAAACTTAAAATCTACTCTAAAAATACACAAATTTAAAACTACTTTGTAAAAAAGTCTGTAAAAAAGTCTGAGTTTGCTTTTGGCGGTATACAAGAATATTGTGTTGTAAATAAATTTTTATTTCAAGCGCAACGCTCAAACTGCCATCTTCTGTAGTTCTTTGCATGCATGTTTGAAACAATCCTTGCTGTCGTAGATAATAAACTTTGAAACTGTAACACGTTGATCCATTGGTTGCAGACCGGACGTAAGATTTGCAGAAAAAAAATCAGTTTAATGTTTTTCAGATTTGTAAGATGTAGACGAACAGGGCAGTTTTCAACTAGTAATAATATGTACCTGTTTTCTCTTATCAGTTGTTTGTCCCATGATCTTAATTCACTTTCGAAAATATCAGCCATCATCTATGCTCGCTGTTTGCTGTATGATAAACTGGTAATTTTTTTATAGTTTTAAAGCACCTGGGTATGTTAAATTTCGCAATAACTAAAAGTTTGCGTTTTTCAGTCCTGGTCATGTTTGCGCCGACAATGGTTATTCTTTCCTTCGATAGTTTTCCCCCTATATATTTTTCACCCTTGACGTTCATTGTACGATCTGGAGCAAGTTTGTAAAAAAGACCAAGTTCATCGGCATTAAAAACATCGCTAGCGTCATAGTTTCTAATACATGGGACTAATCTTGATTTAACCCAATCCATCGCATTTTCCAGGTTTAAACTCGCAGCCTCTCGATGAATTTTACTAGACTTTATATTGTACCGCTTTTTGAATCTATGTAACCAATCCGAATCATAAAAAAAAATCCAGCAACACTAAACATTTTCGCAAACTCTTTGGCCTTTGCCTGAAGAATGGACCCAGTAATTGAACTATGCATGCTTCTTTGATGCGTAAACCATTGAAGTAATGTTTCATATATGTTTTTTTAAACAGGTTTGCGAATTCTTTTACCTTGTTTCGAAACTCCGCCGAATGTCAATATTTTATATTTGTTTTTCAGTATGGTGGACACTGTTGTCTTTTTCAAAGCCCTGGATTTGCCGATGCCGACTTGATTAGCACCACTTTTTATCTCCTGAATTATTGATATTTTTTTATCCATTATTAAAGCCTTCCAAAACATCTTAGTGGAACTAACTTCGGTTGATTCATCCATGCTTAAAATACAATTCGTTTATAAATCCGCTTAAACACGATCACAAACAGCACAACTTTACTATACAACACCAATAAGAAAATTATGGGGAATCCAATTACTAGCCGTATATTTAAGAAAGGTTTATTTCATAAGAAATATCACCATTTAAGGGAAGATCCTGAGAAATTTTTCAATTACTATCGGATGTTAGTAGCCAGCTTCGATCAAATTTTGTAAATTGTGTGTCCATACATCACCTTCATGGATACAAAATTTCACAAATGTATTTCACCACAGGAGCGCCTGTCTGTAACCTTGAGGTAAGTAATATATATATATATATATATATATATATATATATATATATATATATATATATATATATATATATATATATATATATATATATATATCATCATCATCAGCCCATGTCGATCCACTACAGGATGAAGGCCTCTTTAGCATGCTTCCAACATTCATGGTCCTGGGCTTTCCTCTGCCATTCGGGTCCTATATACTTAACGATGTCATCAGTCCATTGAGTTTTCGGTCTTCTTCGCGGACTTTTGCGATCCACCGGTATCCAGTCCAGGATTGCTTGCTCCATCTGTCGTCCCATCGCTTCGCTACATGGCCTGCCCATCTCCATTACAATTTCTTCACTCTACTAATGATGTCACACACCTTCGTTTGTTCCTTGATCCATTGATTCACAGCGCTTTCTGTCTCGTCTTATAATGCCAAGCATAGATCTTTTGATTTCCCTGTGCTACCCGAAGTTTTTGAATTGATTGCGATGTGAGTGTCCAGGTTTCACTTCTGTATGTTATAACGGGCAGGATGCACTGATTGAAATCTTTTCTTTTCAGGCAAAGTGGGAGTCTGCTCTTAAACACTATGTTGAACCTGCCAACCACACTTAATACGTCGTCCCACCTCCTTGGCGGTATCCCATTCATTGAAATCCTCTACCCAAGATATATAAAGTGGTCCACAAAATCCAAATCCCTTCCTAAAACTGAAATCATTGCTGCATCTTTGCAGCTCCTCTGGGTCTTGGGAAAGGAGAATGATATCATCTGCAAATCTAAGATGATTTAAGTTTGAACCATTGATATTTACACCATCCTGTTCTCAATTCAATTTACGTACACCTCGTTCTACATTAATTCCCACTTAATCCCACAAAATTCCCACAAAATCCATTTTAAGATCATCAAGGTGAATTGTCGCTGTAACCATCATATATCGATCCTACAACACCAACAAGAAAATTATGGGGAATAGGCCATTTAATATAAATACATAACTCTAAGTAAATAATGCTGGACCTAATCGTAAAAAAAACTGCAGTAGCGTTTGTCGGTCTGCTTCTGCCTGTTTTTTGCTTTGATTTCTTGCCGCTCTATCTCATAATACATGCTACCCAAATAAAAATAAATTTTATTTTTGTTAAAAATAAAAACTATTTTATATTTTAATACGCCGACCAAGATATTTCGTACTTTCGATCAGAAGTACTTAATAACGGAATACGTTATAAAAATGAATTATCTATTAAATGCTTCATAATTACTTTAAATTAAATTAAATTAAATTAGCTTACATTAAATTAAATTAATTAATAAAAAATATTTTTTATAGTATTCTATTCTTGTTTGTCCTCCAGTATATCTATATAACTTTTACAAGCAAAAGATTTCACAATATTGCTTTAATTTTTTTCGAATTTAATATTAATTTTCAAAACATCATATATCCAAAATATAATTGGATAAAAACATGATTTAACCATTAACGACCTCTATCATTACCTTATTCGCCCTAAAAAAAAACCAAATACCCTTGGCCCTGCCGTAAGCCTATAAAAAAGTCAGCTTCGGCTCATTAACAAACGGAATATATTATGGTACAAACGATAATTAACATCAAAACAAAAAATATATAAACTGGGAAACAAAAAACCATATTATAAGTCAGCGTCTGACAGAGCAAATCCAATTTATTATTCCTGGAAATTTTTCTTTACTTCGAACGGGCTAAATATTATAAGCTATTTTTTGTCGTTATTTCAATTAAGACTTTGTTTTCTTTAAATGAATAGGAGGTGAAAACTGAGATACTTTTCGGATAGATGGCGCTGCGATATCAACTGTGGTTACATTTCCGAAAGTAGCTTCCTTTCTATTGACGCTCCACGAATTTCAAGGGTATATGATATCTAGGCTTAAGCCACACTACGGTTTTTACAGCGAGCAGTTAACCGCTATAACCGCGAAACCGCTCGACACGCACACATTGCAATTAAAAACCGCAAAACTGCCCTCGATGTTCACAGTTTGAAGATGGATTTGCAGAGAACAGTTTCATTTTTGCTCTACTACTAAGAAATAAAAAAATAAGTCCTCAACATAAATTTCGCAAATATTGGGTCCATCCAATTACTAGCCGTATATTTAAGAAAGGTTTATTTCATAAGAAATATCACCATTTAAGAGAACATCCTGAGAAATTTTTCAATTACTATTGGTTGTTAGTAGCCAGCTTCGATCAAATTTTACAAATTGTGTGTCCATACATCACCTTCATGGATACAAAATTTCACAAATGTATTTCACCACAGGAGCGCCTGTCTGTAACCTTGAGGTAAGTAATATATATATCATATATATCATCATCATCAGCCCGTGTCGATTCACCACAGGATGAAGGCCTCTTCAGCATGCTTCCAACATTCATGGTCCTGGGCTTTTCTCTGCCATTCGGGTCCTATATACTTAACGATGTCATCAGTCCATCGAGCTTTTAGTCTTCTTCGCGAACTTTTGCGATCCAGTGGTATCCAGTCCAGGATTGCTTGCTTCATCTGTCGTCCCATCGCTTCGCTACATGGCCTGCCCATCTCCATTACAATTTCTTCACTATTCTAATGATGCCACACACCTTCGTTTGTTCCTTGATCCATAAACAGGGCTTTCTGTCTCGTCTTATAATGCCAAGCATAGATCTTTTCATTCCTCTGTGCTACCCGAAGTTTTTGAATTGATTGCGATGTGAGTGTCCAGGTTTCACTTCCGTATGTTATAACGGGCAGGATGCACTGATTGAAAATATTTCTTTTCACGCAAAATGGGAGTCTACTCTTAAACACTATGTTGAACCTGCCAGCCACACTTGATACGTCGTCCCACCTCCTTGGCGGTATCCCCATCCATTGAAATCCTCCACCCAAGATATATAAACTGGTCCACAATCTCCAAATCCCTTCCTAGAACTGAAATCATTGCTGCATCTTTGCAGCTCCTCTGGGTCTTGGGAAAGGAGAACGATATCATCTTCAAATCTAAGATGATTTAAGTTTGAGCTGTTGATATTTACACCGTCCTGTTCTCAATTCAATGTACCTACACCTCGTTCTACATTAATTCCCACTTTTAGATCATCAAGGTGAATTGTCGCTGTAACCATCATATATCGATCCTAGTAGGTTTATATATTCTTTGTCAACCCCCTGGCTAAGCAGTGCATCCATTATGGAATGCTTTGAGATGGAGTCAAATGCCTTTTCGTAGTCGATAAAAGCCAAGCACAGTGGCATGGAATATTCGTTGTGCCTTGCTATGGCCTGCTGTACAACCTGGATCTGACTTTCTGGATAACACTTCTGAATTCTGCTTGTTCTCTTGGTTGTGCGTCATTCAGTTTTCTTAATACTCTTTTAGATATTATCTTAGAAAAAACTTTGTACGTTACTGATAAGAGGCTTATCGGACGGAAGTTCTTTAAATCTTCCTGTGCTTCTTTCTTATGTAAAAGGATCACTTCTGTATTTCCCAATAAGTCAGGTACTTTTTGCTCTTTTTGCTCTGAGGCACTTCGAATATAATTTTGCCAGTGTTTTATGTAACGTCCAACCACCAGCTTTTAGCCTTTCGACAGTTACACTGTCCTTTCCTGGAGGATTCTATAGTATTTGTTTCTTCCTCCACTAGGATATCTGGCATTTGTTCTTCCGTAGGTGTTGTTGTCTTTGATTGGTTCTGATCTTTATATAACTGGGAATAAAATTTTGTGCCAACCTCTAACATTTGCGTACGCGCCCTGCACACTGTGCCATCCTCACGCCTTAAGACATAAATTTGCGTTCTTTTGTTTCCCAGCTTCTGTTTAGCCTTGATAATTCCTTTATTTTCTTCCAGAGTTGTTTGCACTGGCTGCATGTTGAATCGGCGCGTGTCCTCTATGATACGTTTTCTTATCGTTTTGCAGAGCTCAGTATACTTGACCCTGCCAAAACGATTATCTGCATCTCTCATCGTACGTAGCTTCGTTATTAAATCAAGGGTCTCACTGGAGATTTTTATCTATTTGAGTCATTTTTCTTCTGGTGCTATTGAAACAGCCGTTTGAAGCACGTTGTTGACGACTTCTTTATAATGAACTGATATTTCCATATCCTCCGGATCTTGTAACACAGCAAAGCGGTTTGATAAAGCAATCTCAAAATCGCTGCCTCTTTCTAGCAATTTCTCAGAATCCACTTTGCCCTTCTTTGACCTTACCATTCTTCAGCGTTCTCTTCAACAGTTAATCCTAACTTTTGCTCATACCATCGATGGTCACTTCCCATAGTGTGTGCGCGCTAAGTTCTATTGGTTACAAATTGTGGCACAGTTTTTACCCGCGAGCCATTTTGTAACATTTCACGGTTTTAAAACCAGTTGCGGGAAAAAACCGTAAGTGCGGGCGCTTGTGTTAATTTTCTTGACTCACAAAATCACGCGGTTAAAAACCATGGCGATTCAGCAGCAATGCGGCCTAGGGCTTAGTTTGTTTTTGACAATATCCAACAGTACATACACTCTAGGCCAAAAGTTTATGACCATTTCAATTTTATTTTTATATTGATATATATTTTTTTATTTATCGTGAATTATCAATAGTTTTGTACTGTAGACAGGTTTTTAATTAAACAGTATTAAAACGTGAAAAAACAAATTAATTTTTAGAAACATTTATATATATATATATATATATATATATATATATATATATATATATATATATATATATATATATATATATATCATCATCATCATCATCAGCCCGTATCGATCCACTGCAGAATGAAGGCCTCTTCAGCATGCTTCCAACCTTCACGGTCCTGGGCTTTCCTCTGCCACTCGGGTCCAATATACTTAACGATGTCATCAATCCATCGTGCTTTCGGTCTTCTTCGCGGACGTTTGCGATCAAGCGGTATCCACTCCAGGATTGCCTTGGTCCATCTGTCGTCCCATCGCCTCGCTATATGGCCTGCCCATCTCCATTTCAATTGTTTTACTCTTCCAATGATGTCACAGACTTTTGAAACAAAAGTCTGTGATATATATATATATATATATATATATATATATATATATATATATATATATATATATATATATATATATATACATATATATGAAATATTAAATTTTTTTGGACTGCTTCCAATGAGACAACAGTAGCTGAGTGTCATTGCGCACCCAACCGTTGGGTTCCACAATCTCATGTGGAACACACAACAACCTGTGTCTCCGACTAAATGAACATTTTTCTTGGTTGTTTGACTGGGACGGCGCCCCACCCATTCTTTCAACTGGACGACATATGTTTCGTCTCTCGATGTTCAGACTCTTCAGGGCGCCGACATATACCATACCATCAAGAATAAGGAGACCCTATCCACAGCCAACAACCCATGTTTTCGCCTTCCCGTCGGATGGCGTATATATGTAGTGTTAAATTTTCTTGAACTGCGTCCAATGAGACAACAGTAACTGAGTGTCATTACACACCCAACCGTTGGGTTCTACAATCTCAACGTCAAGCGGCTGCTGGGCAAAAGGCCAGGTTATACCAGTTGCGGCAAAAATAAGTTTAAAAAATCCATGTCACTGTATTAACTGATAATAGGCACATTTTTGAAAATGTTGATATTTGACACCCTACGGTATATCTTTAGGTATTGTGATCACAAATTTGCCAATTTTTCAGTGATATTTCTTATAACGAGATCCTAAATAACTCCTAAATAACCTTATTTAAAAAAACACAACCCAAAGGCAATGTGTGTGAGTCAAATTAATAATTGGCCTGTTATTTTTTTAAGATAAATCTTAATCAAAATGAAATGAAAGGAATTATTGTAACACTTTTTTTATCAAAATATTTTTCTTTAAAACTAAAACAACGTTGTTTGCCTTCGGCACGTGTGAATCTTCTAACATTTATTTCTTATGCTGTTTCAACAATTTCAAAATCAAGGGGGTTTAGGTCCGGAGAACGAGGAGGCCACTCAATTGAACCACGGCGCCCAATCCACCTTTCGGGTTACTCTCTGTTCAAATAATCCTGTCCAGGACTAGCAGAATACACTGGCCATCCAACTTGTCGATTTCTATGTAGATATTGAGTGGTAGTTCTAACAAAGTCTGCAAATCGTTTTTTTTTTGTACGTTTCAAATGTTTTGTGCGTTTCAAATTTCGGTCCACATGTTAACTTCAAATTGATTGGACCGGACGTGTTAAATACACTGATGAACTCCACTTTTGAGCACGCAAAATTTTATATATTTTATTTTTGAAATGTGATCCTTTTGCAAAAAAACAAGCAATAATATTTTTTGTGGAAAACTGCCAATTGTTATTCCAATTGTTGACCAAAGATTGTTCTTACATTCAGCACTTTAAGCGAAATGTATTATGTTTGCATTTTCCTATAGTATTCTAACGTTAATATGATTTCCATCATCGCTTTCAAAAAAATAATGTCTTATCACTCTTTCAGTACAAAAACTGCATCAGTGACTTTCTGAGTATGACGAGGTAACTCCTGAATCATTTGCCTTTCAATCGTTGTGATCTTCGGAACTAAAATTACTAATCTAATGTTACAATAATATACCTAACCATATTACATTTTAAGATGAAATTTATTTATATTATTTTACTAATAATAATTCTCCAGATGATATTATTATTATGAAGAAAGGATCTTTGTCTCTAAACATCCAGATAAATTATTTCTTATTAAAAGTTTGATCCTTCGTTGAAGAAACTGTTCTCATTAATTCTGATTAAAATTGTTCCCTTTGTGGCCGTTAGTCAAGCTATTATTTCCATAGTTTCAAACTATTCGTCTGAAGGCAACAATTCTTAATCAGAATTAAGAAAACTCTTGAACGACAGACCGTGGAAATTTCTTATAATTTTGCTGAAAAACAACAATGATGAAACATAAATTTGGAAAAGTCTCAGCGGGCCAATGGTGTCGCCGATATAATGGCTGTGCCTTTTCACGGTAAATTTTTGGATAATTTAGTTTACGATGAGTTATAAGTTTGTAGCATCTGCTTTGTTATTCAAGATATTAACATTCGAGAGTTATAAATAAATAAGGTCTTTAAATAAGTATTACTTCCATGTTTTTTGCTTAAGTGGAAATTTGATTAAAAAACATATTTTAAATGTAATTTTGAGTCCACTTTGATAAAGTATGTTATGAATTTGTTAAAAGCTATTCATATAAGTTTTTTAACTGAGATAGCCGATATTTGATGGAAATTCATTTTAAATAAATAAACAAAGATTAATATCTAAAAATTTCTACTGTATTTAATATTGTACGTATGACAATTGTTTCCTGCGAATCCTACAAGTACCTTTCAAAAAAGAATAAAACAAATAATAAAAGATTCGTCTATTTTTAACGATTACGAGAAACAACAATTAATAATGATGAATTCTATTACATCAAAATTATACTTATAAAATTACTGATATTAAAAACAATTAAAATTAAACAAGTAAACTGTATAAATAAGGAGATTATTTAATTGAGTGCGGCTCGTGTCCAAAAGTCTATGATGGACAAACAGGAAGATCTGTGTCTACTAGACTTAACGAACATAAATGAAGTTATATTAAACAACAAAATAATCCTCATTATGCTAATCACTTAATGTTAGAAAAGCATACTTTCAACAATAATTTTATAATGTTACATAATGAGAATAAATCCAAAAAATTAAATCTTTTAGAGAGCCTAGAAATCAAGAAAAGAAAAAAATTGGATATTTTGTTCAATGGCCAGCTAGACTTGAATGGTTCACCGTTATTAAACTTATATTGTCCTAGACGTTGACAAAAAAATGGATTTCCCCATTATCATGTTTTATGATATTATTAGGTCGATGGACACTTTAGGTTGTGGTTACTTTTCTGACTGTTAGTTTAGTATAGTTTGTATTTGAAAAAGGCACTGTGGGTCCAAACAGTTGTCATACATCTAATTTTAAATATAGTGGAAATGTTTAGATATTAATCTTTGTTTATTTACAAATAATTTTTATTTAATAATGACGTTTAACTGATTTTAGACTAAAAAAATTCTAACATGATAAAATAATATTTTAATTTATATAAAAGCATCAATTCTTCTATTGGAAACTTTGGTGTGAAACACTAAACTTGAAGAGATTTACCACTAAACATCAAAACACTTTTTTGAACTGCTCGACGCACATTTCGCTAACCATGTTAGCATCATCAGGAGATGGTTTAATCTAATTCTAAAACTAAACTATGTTCTATTTATATGAAAACCATACCTAACGAAGCGTGTAAAAATCATGAACCGTGAAGTGTACTAAGCCTTACATTAATACATTATTACATTAATTGAAAAAGTTGACTGAAAGGAATCCTGATGATGCTAACATGGTTAGCGAAACGTGCGTCGAGCAGTTCAAAAAAGTGTTTTGGTATTTAGTGGTAAATCTCTTCAAGTTTAGTATTTAAAAGCATTTTTAAAAATTATGTAAATGTATGTATTACTACGTGTATAAAAATAGTTTGCCCCTATTACGGCGTGTCAATTACTACGAATGACCCAGTTACTGCGGATAACCCAATGCCCACAAAACTTTGGAACCTAGTTAAAAATTGAAATAAACTTATTAGAAAGAAAACAATTTAATTTATTAAGTCTTAAAATAATAACTGATCAGAATATTCATATATTAATAAATAGAATATCCTATATCTTACTTATCATTGCCTTCTTGTAATTTATTTAATTAAATATCTTAAATTCATAAAAATATATACGATAATTTAAGACAGCATGTCTTAATTATTCAGTAATTGACCAGAATATTCACATATTTTAAAATAGTATATCTTATATTCTACTTATTATTGCCTTCTTGTAATTCTGTTTCTTCTTTTTGAAGATCAGATTTTTTTTTTATTTCAACAGTCTTTAATTTGTTTTGTAATAATTCTTCTTTAGATTTTTGTTTATCCTCAACTTCTTTAATTCTTTGTTGTTGTTGATTAAACTTTTCTCTTTCTTTTTCAAGTCTTATTTGCTCTTACTTCAGTCTTTCTTTTTCAATCTTCCTTCCGAGCACGTTCTTTTTTTTTCTCGTTTTTTTTCTACTCTTGGTGCTCTACTTTGATTTTTGTCTTTAATATCGCTTCTTCAGCTTTTAAACATTTTTGATTGTCCTTAGTTTCCTGAATCTGTTGCCATTGAGAGCTTGACAAAATAGATGGGAGTTGAGATAAATTATTAGCTTGGTCATTGTTTTTTTTTGTTAAGATCAATAATATAGTTTTTTCAAGAGTGCTAAAAATTAATTTATGCGTGGATCATTATTTATTATATTTTCAAACGGAAGTTTGTCTTGAAGCTGCTCTGTGATTGATTCCGGAGCACGGACATCTGATTTAACAAGATCTGCTCCAGAAAATGAGTTTTTTGAATATCTGTAGCAGAAATAGTAAGTGTTTCTGGAATTAGTTGATAAGTTCGGTTCTTTTAGTCATATATTTCAGAAGTGGTCGGAATGGCTTTCTGGAGAGTAGAATTAGAGATATTGACACCAGCAAGAGAAGGTGGAATTAGTATCAGGTCAGAGGGTTGGACATTCGTTTCAGATATTCGGTTCTATAATTTGTTCTATATATTTGTTGACCACATACTCCACTAGAATATTATCTTCAATGGTATTATTTACTTTACCCATTGTTTATTTTTTATTTCGAGATAGTTTTACTCACGCACAGTTTTTAGAGGTTAGAGCAGTCTCATTTACATTCGCAGTAATGGGTACAATGGCATACAACTTGAGCGAGTTGCAACTTGAGGCAACCCATTACTGCAGTTGATTGAAAAAATCGCAATAATACATGCAGACCTTCCAGTTTTTATTTATTAGAAGTGCTAGAAAGTATTAGCGATTTATTTCCTTCTCTTTTTCTTAATCTTTTCGTTTTGGAAGTGGAATTATATCCTTAGGTGACACTAGTGTTTTCTCTGTATGTCGCTGAGCTAATGCAGGCTCCAACTTCTCTGGTGTTAAAGCCGTTTCTTCTGATATTGTCGCTAGTTGAACAGAATCGTTGTTATTTAATTGGGGGTTGACTTCATTTGCATTCTTATCTGTAACCTTTGATGGCAGAAAATCCTCTTCTAAGAACACGTGATTATTTGGATAGATTGTGGATAGATTCCACAAAATTCAAATCATTTTACTCCCCTGTCCATAGTTGAGCAATGTTCATAAGCTTTATCTAATAATTTGGCAAACTGGTAGTGAAAAGAAAACAACCATTCATCGCATTTGTCTGCATAAAATGAGTTTAATGCCTTGAAATAATAGCGATCCAAACGCTGGATTCTATGACTGCAGTGGGGTGGTACCGTCAATAGATGAATAATTTGTCTCTGCAATAATTTACAGCTTTTAAACTTTTGTGATTGTCGACTATGAGAAGAACAGGATATTTATCTGGTCTAACCTTGGAACAAAAAAGTTGCATAATTAGCTAAAAGTTTGGAAACTGATAAAAAGACAGAATCGGTTTTTAATAAGGTGAACAAGCCGTTTCAAGTTAAATAAATTCTTATTCGTAATATTTTGTCAGCTGTTATTGATGGTGGTCCAACAATGTAGGGGCGTCATAAGGATTTCATAGCGCATTTGAAACAAGTTATATCAAAAGTACTCGCTGTACATTTGTTTTGGATGTATACGTTGCTTGCATGAAATTAAAACCGACAATCGGATGATTCCATTTGTTTTTGTCGTGTAATGTCACAGTTTCGTTGGTTCAATAAGTGATTCGCACAGTTCCGATGTTTTTAAAATATTTACTACCATGACCAAAATGAATGGTGACTTATGTCTTTAAAATTTGCGCGTTTTACGTGCCGATGAAACCATTTATCTTTAAAGTTAATGTCACTCAATCAAATAATGTCACGAATCAATTCAAAAACTTCGAATAGCACAGAGGGAAATGGAAAGATGTATTACAAGACGGGACAGAAAGCGCTGCACATGGATCAGGGAACAAACGAAAGTGTGTCGAACAAAAATTCTTACGAGTTAACCCGATTTTTTGATATATATATATATATATATATATATATATATATATATATATATATATATATATATATATATATATATATATATATATATATATATATATATATATATATATATATATATATATATTACATCGTCTCAGTTTTGTGTAGGAAATTGGAAATTTGGAGTCCTACCTTTTCTGCTGTTTTGTTTTAGGATTTAAAACTGTTTTTGTGCCGTTAATAATATATCTAGAGCTAAAATTGCTAGATCATCAGCAAACGCCAGACAATCTATTTTAATGTTTGTTCTCCCCAGTTTAATGAACTAGTCAATATTCAGGGCCGATTTTATTACACGCCACTCCTGTATTACTTTTTCTAGAACACACTTAAATAAGAGTGGCGAAAGTTCATCCCCTTGTCCCACTCCACATTTAACTTTGAAGGGCTCTGAGATGTCACTCATGAATTTAACTTTTAACCTTGTGTTAGTTAGTGTTGCTTTAATAATTGCCAGCGTTTTCAGATCCAGTCCTTGATCTTTCAAGATCTGGAATACAGATTCGCGGTAAATAGAATCATATATTTTTTTAAAATCCGCAAATTTACAGACAAGATTTATATATATATATATATATATATATATATATATATATATATATATATATATATATATATATATATTATTAGGCCTCTTCAGCATGCTCCCAACCTTCACGGTCCTGGGCTTTCCTCTGCCACTCGAGTCCAATATACTTAACGATGTTATCAATCCATCGTGCTTTCGGCCTTCTTCGCGGGCGTTTGCGATCAAGCGGTATCCACTCCAGGATTGCCTTGGTCCATCTGTCGTCCCATCGCCTCGCTATATGGCCTGCCCATCTCCATTTCAAGTTTTACTCTTCCAATGATGTCACAGACTTTTGTTTGTTCCCTGATCCATGCGCAGGACTTTCTGTCTCGTCTTGTAATGCCAAGCACACATCTTTCCATTCCCCTCTGTGCCCCCCGAAGTTTTTGAATTGATTGCGATGTGAGTGTCCAGGTTTCACTTTCGTATGTCATAACGTGTAGAACGCACTGATCGAAGACTTTTCTTTTCAGGCAAAGTGGGAGTCTGCTCTTAAACACTATGTTGAGCCTACCAAATACCTGCTAGCCACATTTAACACGCCGTTCCACCTCCCGGGCGGTATTCCCCTCCATTGAAATCCTCTGTCCAATATATATAAAGCTGTCCACAATCTCTAAATCCCTTCCTAAAACTGAAATTCTTATGTCCTGAGCGTAATTATTGAACATAACCTGACTCTTTTTCAGGTTTATTTTCAAGCCAAATGGTTCGTCAGCCCTTTGCAGTTCCTGTATGCGTCTTTGCAGCTCCTCTGGGTCTTGTGACATGAGAATAATATCATCTGCAAATCTAAGATGGTTTAAGTTTGCACCATTGATCTTTACACCATCCTGTTCCCAATCCAGTTTACGGAATACTTCTTCAAGGCCAGCCGAGAAAAGAATATGTGATATTGCGTCACCCTGCCGTACACCTCGTTCTATATTAATTCCCACTTCAAGATCATCAAGGTGAATTGTGGCTGTAGCTCCATCATATATCGATTCTAATAGGTTTACATAGGCTCTCTCTACACCTTGGCGAAGCAGTGCATCCATTATTGCATGCTTTGAGATGGAATCAAATGCTTTTTCGTAGTCGATAAAAGCCAAGCACAGTGACATGGTGTATTCGTTGTGCCTTTCTATGACCTGCTGTACAACCTGGATGTGATTCGTTGTACTGAATCCACTTCTAAATCCTGCTTGTTCTCTTGGTTGTGCGTCATTCAGTTTTTTTAATATTCTTATAAAAATTATCTTAGTGAAAACTTTGTACATCACTGATAGGAGGCTTATTGGACGGTAGGTCTTTAAATCTTCCTGTGCTCCTTTTTTATGTAAAAGGATCACTTCTGCATTTTTCCATAAGCCAGGTACTTTTTTGTTCTTTGAGGCATTTTGAGTATAATTTTGCCAGTGTTTTATGTAACGTCCGACCATCAGCTTTTAGCATTTCGACAGTTACACTAGCCTTGCCGTTCTTCATCAATTCTATAGCATTTGTTACTTCCTCCACCAGGATATCTGGCATTTGTTCTTCCGTGGGTATTGCTGTCCCTGACTGCTCTGATCTTCATATAACTGGGAATAAAACCTTCTGACAATCTCTAACATTTGGGTACGCGCCCTGCACAATGTGCCATCCTCACGCTTTAAAGCATATATTTGCGTTCTTTTGTTTCTCAGCTTCTATTTAGCTTTGTTAATTCCTTTGTTTTCTTCCAGGGTTTTTTGCACTAGCTGCATATTGAATCGGCGCGTGTCCTCTCTGATACGTTTTCTTATAGTTTTGCAGAGCTCAGTGTACTCGACCCTGCCAAAACGACTACCTGCATTTCTCATTGCTCGCCGTTTCTTCATTAAATCAATGGTCTCACTGGAGATTTTTGTTTGTTTGAGACATTTTTCTTCTGATGCTATTGAAGCAGCCGTTTGAAGTACATTGATGGCGATTTCTTCATATTGAACTGATATTTCCACCTCCTCTGGATATTGTAACGCAGCAAACCGGTTTGACAAAGCAATCTCAAAATCGCTTCCTCTCTCCAGCAGTTTTCCAGAATCCACCTTGCCCTTCTTTGATCTTACCATTCTTTCGCGCTCTATTCGACAGTCAATCCGAACCCTTGCTCGTACCATACGGTGGTCACTTCCAACATTAAAATTGTTAAGGACAGTACAATTGGTAAATATTGTTTTATCGTTGGTCATGATGTAGTCAATTTCGCTTGTGAGCCCAGATGGACTTTTCCATGTCCATTTTCTGCTGATATTTTTCTTATAGAATGAATATATTTGTATATATATATATATATATATATATATATATATATATTATATATATATATATATATATATATAAATATATATATATATATATATGTATCTAATATATTATATAATAATATATATATA
The DNA here is from genome assembly GCA_031761425.1 of Cosmopolites sordidus. Lineage (NCBI taxonomy): Eukaryota > Metazoa > Arthropoda > Insecta > Coleoptera > Curculionidae > Cosmopolites > Cosmopolites sordidus. Next base: position 274,413 of record JARFXV010001423.1, read on the forward strand.
TATATATATATAGTATATATTATATATATATATATATATAATATAATATATATATATAAATATATATATATATATATATATATATTATATATTATATATATATAATATATATATATATATATATATATATATATATAGATATATATATATATATATATATATATATATAATATATATATATATATATATATATATATATATATATATATATATACATATATATATATATATATATATATATATATATATATATATATATTATATATAATATATATATATATATATATATATATATATATATATATATATACATATATATATATATTTATGAACAGGATCTGTCCCGCGCAGGATCTGCCCGGTAGAAAATCTGCTTGATATTCACGAATTTTAGGTTCTAACTGTCCCTGTGCTCTGTCTAGTAGACATCGAGATAGAATTTTGCAACA